>CM061537.1:91689263-92082139 GCA_030545055.2 Neoaliturus tenellus | reverse complement strand
GGAAGACCTTCGTGGCAGGACGTTGCTCCGTTTTCCAAGAACGTGAAAACGTATTGGGCACAATGGGACTCGATTCTGGTGGACAATGGAGTGTTGAAACGTGCGCTCGAGTCGTTGGATGGGGATCGCAGTAAACTTCAAGTCATCGTCCCAAAGAAGAGAGTTCCCGAGATACTAAAGGAACTGCACGACGGAGCTTCAGGAGGCCATCTTGGAGTCCATCGGACACTGGCGAAGGTGCGTGAGCGGTTTTATTGGGCAAATCAGAAGGCTGATGTGCTGGATTGGTGTCGAAGGTGTACTACATGTGCCGCATCAAACGGACCAACTAACAAACGGAAGGCCCCGATGAGAAAATACAATGTAGGAGCGCCATTCGAACGAATCGCTATTGATGTATCTGGACCGTTCCCTGTCTCAGATGCAGGAAATCGATTCATTCTGGTGGCCATGGACTACTTCAGCAAATGGGTGGAGGCCTACGCACTCCCAAACCAAGAAGCAGTCACGGTTGCTGACGTCTTGGTCAAGGAATTTGTTAGCAGATTTGGAGTCCCCTTGGAGCTTCATTCAGACCAAGGAAGAAACTTTGAGTCGGCTGTATTCACCCGAATGTGTGAAGTGCTTGGCATCCGGAAGACTAGAACCACACCTCTTCACCCACAGTCTGACGGCATGGTGGAGCGAATGAACAGGACTATAGGAAGATACTTGTCAAAGGTTGTCTCTGAACATCAGCGAGACTGGGACCAATACCTACATCTGTTCCTGCTAGCCTACCGCAGCTCTGTTAATGAGACCACCGGACAGACCCCGGCCAGTGTGGTTTTTGCCCGAGAACTGCGCCTGCCATGTGATCTACAGTTTGGATTCACACCGGATGAAGAAGTGGTTGGTGAAGATTATGTCTCTCATCTACGGAAGCGGATGGACGAGATTCACGAGAAAGTCCGGTTCAACGTCCTTGGAGCGAGCGACAGAATGAAGGAGAGATACGACATAAAAGCCGAGAAGGGAGGTTTCAAACCTGGAACTCTGGTATGGCTTTACAATCCTCGGAGGCGACGTGGGTACTCGCCAAAACTCCAAAGTTCTTGGGAAGGGCCATACACAATCATAAGTCGAATAAACGATGTAGTCTACCGAATCCAAAAGCTACCAAAGGGAAAACCGAAGATTGTTCACTTTAACAGACTTGCCCCGTACAAAGGAGACCATGACAGACCAGAAGAGCAATTAATCAGGAACTTCCGCATAACACCATCCGACCTTGAAAAGGGAATGTCGAAGCCCCTGAGCAACCGTGGGTATGGAGTGATGAGGACGCAATATAGGGACATATTCAACTTACCAACAGAGTATGCCCTGGCTCACTGCGTGGCTGAAGATTTGAGAATGTCCCGTGGCTTAGCCACCGTCTTCAGGAAGAAGTTTGGAGGAACCGAAGAGCTCGAGCGCCAAGGACCCAGCGTCGGCAAGTCACTCCATCTCAATCAACACGGCAGACACCTGTTCTACCTGGTTACCAAGAAAACACCGAACACTAAAGCTTCATACCTTTCACTCAGGAAGAGTCTTGTGGATTTGCGGGAAAAGCTCCTACGCCTGAGGGTGACCAAACTTGCAATTCCCAAGTTAGGAAGTGGATACGACGGTTTGGACTGGAATATTGTAAGAAAGATGATTGAAGAAATCTTCGCTGGAACCAACATCACCGTCGATGTCTGCATGTTCAACCCCTGGGGAGCTGGGTGCAGGATCAGCTCTAGTAATGGCAAGTCAGAGTCTGTTCTGGGACAGAACAGTCTTGAGGAGGGGGTAGTGTTACGGTCCGTCGGGAACAGTTCCCAGAAGCAGTCCCCCGTATCGGCTCGAGCCATCGCCGAGAACGTTCCAGACCCTACGGGGCAGGTCAACCACCGCGGCGACAGTGTAAACAACCCTCACTTGAATGGCGCGGCGAATACAGTGGAGTTCCCGAAACGTCTGGAGGCGTCCGGCTTCGAGATTGATCCTAGCGGAAGGGGATAAAAAGGCCTACCGGAGCGGCCCAGTCAGTCAGTGAGAGTCAGTCAGTGTGTCAGTCAGTGATAACCAGTGCGCCTGAGGTCGACGTGTGTGCGTCTCTCGACCCGTGACAGTGCGACTGCGTCCCGCGTGTGTCAGTGAATAGTGAACTGTGAACTGTGTCAGTGATTGTGACAGAGTAACCAGTGACATTTATAGTGATAGTGCTAGCGCATTTGTATTGATAGGACACTCTCTGTAAAAACCCTGTAAGTTAGATAGTTAGTTGTAAATCTGTAGCTAGTTAGGAATTAGATAGGTTTAGCTAGGTATTTAGCATAAATTTGCATCTCTGTAAATTAATCTATTTTGTAATAAATTATAGTTAGTTGTTGAAATCGCCAAGTGTTATTGATTAGAACCCGTAAGCCCGTAACAATATAATATAACCAAGAACATTATTCATTTAAATATTTGTATCAAATTACCATGAAACCACTATGTAATTTTCTTGTAAAAATAGTGAATCTGTAAACAAATAAATAGCATCCATACCCTTTAATTATAAGCTGTTCTCAAAGGTTATACTCGTGTTGTAGGTATGTTTTCTACATCTGTGTTTTCTTGTTTTGTTTCTGAGCAGTCCAGCTGTCTTATGAATATGAAAAATATATAGAGCTTGAAATTGACTAATCATACACAAATTATAATCTAGAAACTATAGTATTTAAGGATTTTGGAAAATTCAAATTTTGGCCGATAGTTGATTTTAGTTGATTTTGGTGGTAGGTTGTTTTGTTAATTCAGTAGCCTAACAAAGCTAATCCTTTCAACAGTTACAAATAATACTCTTACCTTTCCTTCACTTTTCCAATAGATGAAAAAACCATACTCGTCAACTTTAAACATACACGAAGGTTCAAACTCAGAGGAATCTTTTTCTTCTTGCCAGCGGTCAAAGACACATCCCTGTAGTAAAGGTTCTGGTACAGGGATGTGCCAGTTGAACTCAAATTTCTTAGTCATGGTGGCTGTTTAGGACGGGCTTCCTAAAACATGCAACAAACTTTATTAAAGAATGTTCATTGATGAAAATCCAAACTTATACAAAAACATCGAAAGTCAAAATCCTGAAAATTCTATGGTCAAAGTTAGAAACATTTTTGTTTGAGCAAAAATGCCCATTTTAAAAGGGACCTAACAGCCTAGTTGGTACTCTACTTCTAAGTACAGTACCTAAGTGAAGCCTAATTTGATGCAGACATTCCAAGTGATTTGGTTTTGTCCCTGTGTCCTGACCAGTTCCAAGTTGGTCACAGTGAATATTAGAAATTTGAAAAAATAGTAAATTTTGTTTAGCTCTAAATAAGATTTTGTTTAATACCTAGGCATAAAACATTTTTAGAATGTTCAACAACAATCTGTACTGCTAACTAGTAGGACTGGCGAGTCCTTGATGATCAGACAAATCAATTTGTAGGAATAGTCACAGGACAAAGTCTAAAATTCAAGGAACTTTATGTAAGGATGTGGAGGCAGTAAATCCACCCAACCAGAGCCGGCTCTAGCATTTATGCTTGGTAAAGTTTACATGTCAAAATGATATGTGACTTTGAGACAATATTATTTACTCTCGGTTATATTTTTTACGTTCACAGTTACTTTGGTGAATCAACAAAAAAATTTAAAAAAATATTTGTTGAGAAAGGGACTTGACAGACTAGAGTAGGCGGCGCGTTTGCCCTCTGTAAATAGCGTGTGGCACCGCGCGTGAACCAACCCGCGGGATTGCTCTGTTCTTGCAGGGCAATGCCACTTCCAATTGCAGCCACAAAGAGTGCAGCTAAACTCAGATGTGTACCGGTAAGTCACACTGCATTGGTGCATTGGTCACAATGCTGCTACCGTTTGCATTATTAGAAAAGGACGAAAAGTCCCAAATGTGACTACCAATACCTACTCTTATTTTGAGACAAATTTTAATTCTCTTACAAATTCTACATGATCAGATGTTATCAATGTCACACCCATTAGCGTAATTCGCCTAATGGGTGCGCCGGCCTGGAATATTTAAGGTATTTAAGTTAACCGGGGTAACCAGGTATTTAAATTAGGTTTATTTTATTTATTTATCTAGTTAGTAATTTTATTTGGTTATCTATTTATTTTAATATACCGTAGCATGCATATACCATAATAGTCTTGGCTGCCAACTTGATTGATCTGCATGTATAGTTTTTGAGTTTATTTATTATTAAGTTTTCATGCATGTAATGGTTTTGTATCTGTCACCTTTGAATAATCTGCGTTTATAGGCCTACCTTTTCTTTGAAAAATGGTGTTCGCCGTAGTATGCCAACAAAGAAATTCTTTTAAGTTAATTTTTCAAGTTTAGTTCTTATAAGTTTACAGGCCTAGCTACCATTGGTATTTGGGGTGTTAGTGCGTAGAATGACAAACTTTTACCAGTCTCACATTGAATGACAAACTTTTTCAAATTATTATTTTAAATTAGGCCTAGTGTCAAGACAAGTTTAAGTGTTGAGGGTAAGGAGTAGTTCAACTGTATAAATGAACTTTTAAGTGAACTTAAAAACCTTTTATAAGTTAGTCATTTTACAACTTAAATGAATTTTGTCAATGCTACCCCAAAAATACCTTAACCTGGTTGGTCCTGACCTCACCAAACAAACAAACCAAACTAAACCCCGAACCTCTATCTAAACTGTACATAAACCGCTGTGCCCCCTGGGAACAGTGATTGACAGATCCAACGCCGGCTGCGGCCAACTGGATGATCTTCAAAGTACCAAGTAAATAAGTATAACACCCAGTGATTTAACAAAATACCTCTAACTTGAATTATACTTCTTAGAAAAAAATCAAAACATTATCATGGCTGATGATGATTTCTAAAAGACTACTTCATTGTGAGCTTTCGAGCCTGCCTACTTGTTACCTATTACTTTTCAGATATAAGTATTTCAATATGTCTAACGACTTAAACAAATAAACAGTTCACTTTTAAAAGCCTTTTGAATCTTGGCTTCAATAAACCGTCCAACGTAGGCATAAGCCTATTTGAAACTTGGCTATCAGCTCATAAGCATCAACAGTGTAGAACTACTTGCAAAATTGCAAAATAAAGTAGACTAATCCTAGATAAGTTAGACCTAGTATAATTCACATATAATGTTAATTTTTACCTTAGTGAAAATCAAGACAAATTGACTTGTTATTAAATTAGGTCAACTAAAATAAACCTTTTCACGACAAAAATTATTAAAAACATAAATAAATAACAGGACTACGGTACATAACACAGAACAGCTAGTTTAATCGTTTTCTCCTTTAAACTTTCTAAAGAGCCATTACAAAAATGTTTATTTTGAGATCAAAGTATAAAACGCCAATACAGGGTCCTTCATACAATTGCGATCGTTAATCAATTAACTATTTAGGACTAGAAAAAATACAGTCAGAATACCTTAGAAGTATTTTGAAATACCTTTAGCTGGTGTATTGAACGCAATTTATTTTAACTACCAAATAACTTATACATTTTAAACGAAATAACAAAATCCGCAAACACACAAACTAGCAGACCGAAAGAAACACAACTAAGAATTTGACATCCATTTTGACAGTTGCAAGTTGGCCAACACTTAGAACAGAATTCCCCAAACAGGCAGGCAACTAACAATTTTACCCTTTTCTTTTTTTTTTATTTATCGACGGCAATCGCCATATTTACAAATGATGCACAGAACATTTACAGTACAAGATGGATTCAATTTACAATGTGTGGTGCCAAGCAAATATTAGAATGATATTACATCATTGTATGATAATTATTATCTCTCTCTCTCTCTCTCTCTCTCTCTCTCTCTCTCTCTCTCTCTCTCTCTCTCTCTCTCTCTATATATATATATATATATATATATATATATATATATATATATATATATATATACATATATATATATATATATATATATAGAGAGAGAGAGAGAGAGAGAGAGAGAGAGAGATATACATATACATATATATATATACACACATATATATAAGCGAAATCCCACTCACTGACTCATCACGAAATCTCAGGAACTAAACGGATTTAATTAAAATTTAAAATTAAACGGATTTTATTGAATGTAATCAATTGTAGCTTGTGTATTTTTCAAGTCTAGTAAGTAGTCCACTGTTCATATTCATGGCATTCCTGTTCTCTGTTCTGTAAAATGAAGTACGTGTCCTTGTCTTTATAGATTTCTCTGTGTACAGTAGTGAGTACCTGCATTGCCTGTTTGATCTTGTCTTAGGTTAGCATATATAATTATCTTATCTTAGGTTAGCCATCTAAATTTCCAAAATGTAAGCACGTATGTAAATGCATGTAATTTGAATCTTGTATTTGAAAAGGCATTTGCCGTTGATGTACAAATAAACAAATAAACAAATAAACAAAACTTTGAACATAGGTTAATCTTGCCTCCTAGGTGCTCACTAAAAAACGATTTTGCCAAATTCCTTCAGGGCTTCGCCCCACATGACTTCAAAGTTATGTTATTCTTGTTGAATATAAATTTTTATTATAGTATAAGAATAAAATATTTTATGTGTAAAATAAATTGTGTTGTGGCAACATTGACTCTTAAGCTGATTTGTACACATGAGGAATACAGTGCAACAATTTAAATTTATTATGGACTGAACATCTGTTTAAGTTCTTTTAAGATAAGTTGTACCAGTTAAAAAGCTCTGTTATAAAAATAAAATGCGTTTGTTGAATAATAATTATGAGTGTGTTTCTTTTAAAATACTATAAAATTCTTCAGGTTATGGGCCCAGGGACTACTCATTCCATAAAACAAGGGCTATTTAGGCCTACGCCATAAAACTACAGCATCAGTAAAACTTTATCTTTGATTAGCAGTGAGTGAATGTGACATAAAATAAAAATGGGCAGTGACAATGATTTTAGTAATATCCAAAAACTTCAAAACGCGGAAACGTTTGCAATGTGGGAATTTGAAGTAACTGTGCTGTTTAAAGCAAAGGAACTGATTGAAGTGGTTGACGGAACGGATACCCTAGAAGGCCAAGGTAATGATGCAACTAAAATAAAGAAATGGAAGACAAAGGACGCCAAAGCACAACATTATATTTTAATAACAATTGACAATCAAATAAAACCTCATATTCTGACATGTAAAAACTCTCATGAAATGTTTCAAACATTAAAAAGACTTTTCCAAAGGGAAACTGAAACACAGAAATGTGCATTACTTCAGGACTTTTATAACTTCAAGTTCAATAGTGAAATGGATATGATGAGTAACCTGTGCGTAATACAGAACCTAACTTATAAATTGAACCAACTCGACCAGAAGATAGATGACACAATGGTGATGACGAAAATCCTGACCATACTACCAGAAAGCTACAGACATTTCAACAGTGCTTGGGACTCAACCTCAATTACTGAACGGACACTGGAAAACCTAAAAGCTCGACTAGTTCAAGAGGAAAATAAAATAAAATCTCTGGACTGTACTAGTGGTAACCAAAGCTTAGTTTTTAAGGCTAGCTCTTCTCACATTAAAGGTATGTCTAAAATTAACAGTAATATAAAATGTTTTTCTTGTCAAAAGGTAGGCCATGTTCAAAAGAATTGCCCAAACAAAAGGTTTTGCTCTTTCTGTAAAAAGAATAACCATGATGAGTCAAACTGCTATCTTAAAAGTAAAAGTAGTAATCAGAGTAGGCCATTGTGCACTATTTGTAAGAAAAATAACCATAATGCTAAGAATTGTTTTTTCAGAGATAGGCCTAGTAAAAATAAAAGTAACAATGATCTTAATAATACCCATAAAACTGTTTTTCTGACCAAGGTCAAGGAGGAACAGGTAGGCCTGGTCCTTAAAACTAGTACCGGTAAGCCTAATGAAAATAGGCCTATTAATGATGCTAACAATGTTTTTATCATTGACAGTGGTTGTACACCCAACCATATGACCAATTCTAGTAATATCTTAAGTAATATAAAAGAGTTCAAGCAGGAAATATCAGTCGCTAAAAAGAATCAGTCGATATTCTCTTTAGGCGTTGGTAGCATTGAAACTGATAAATGTATTTTAAAGAATGTTTCTTACGTGCCCGAACTCAGCAACAACTTAATGTCCGTAAATGCCATCACAGAGAATGGTGGTACAGTTGTCTTCACTCAAGACAAAGTTGAAGTAATTAAGAATGATAATGTGGTACTGGAAGGTAGTAAAAACAAACAGGGTTTATATGTAGTAAATTTAGATTGTAGGCCTAATATTTGTATTGAAGATAGTATTAAGAATGGTAATACCAATATTTCAATTCAATCAGGTGAAATGGTAAAGTTAACAGAGGCAATTGATAAACATGCTTCGGAAAACCATGAGCGACTAAACAGTAGTCAACTTGTTGACTACCATAATGGAAATAATGAGTATAACAGTAATGACGATGTTAACGGAAATGTCACACTTACAAATAAAGTAAATTCTAGTGAATTAATGGAAACCTGGCATAAAAAATTAGGACATCTAAATAATGAAAGCATTAAGAAACTAGCTAAAATGTCAACTGGAATGCCATCTGACATAACAAAATGTGAAAACACATTCTGTACAGTTTGCATAGAAGCAAAGCAAACTAGATTTCCTTTTAATACTGTTAGGGAACGTGGAACAAAGCCTTTGCATATTATCCACTCAGATATATGTGGAAAAATAGAACCAATAACACATGATGGGAAAAGTTACTTCCTTTCGTGCATTGATGATTACACACATTTTTGTAAAGTGTATCTGCTGAAAACCAAAGATGAAGCTAACCAATACATCAAGGAATATATATCAATGAAGCGGAAGCATACTTTAACCTTAAAGCTCATAAAATAAGATGTGATAATGGAGGCGAATACGTCTCAACAAACTTAAAAAATTGGTGCAAGGAAAAAGGAATTGTGCTAGATTACACTACTCCTTATACACCACAATTGAACGGGACTGCTGAAAGAATGAACAGAACTTTGTTAAATAAAGCAAGAGCAATGCTCTTTGATACAAGTCTTGAAAAAGAAATGTGGGGAGAGGCAGTATTAACAGCTACGTATCTGTTAAACAGAAGCCCATCTGCAGCTGTCGATAAAACGCCAGCAGAAAAATGGTATAATAAGAAACCAGATCTCTCAAAACTACAAGCGTTCGGAACAGTAGCATACAGTAAGACGCTAGGTCATCTAAAGAAACTCGATAAAAGAAGTAAGAAAATGATATTTGTTGGGTATGCCTTAAACGGATTCCGAATGTGGGACGAAGAGAAAAGGAAAATTATCATTTCAAGGGATGTGATTTTTGAAAAGAAGAGTATTACCTCAGAATTTAAACCAAATGATCGACTAGATGTAAAATTACCAGATGCGTTAGATGAAAGAGAAGAACAAGAAGAAGACACAACTGTATTTGAAAATGAAGGAGAAAATGAACAAGAATCAGTGGATCTAAATCAAGAAGAAAATGAACAGAACGATGGAGAAGAACCAGAAATAAGAAACCAAAAGTATAATCTTCGACAAAGAAATAATATCAAAAGACCTATCAGATATGAAGACTACGATCTAAATGCACTTCTTACATACAATGAATGTATTAATGGAGAAGAAAAAGAAAAATGGATAACTGCGATAAACAAAGAAAAAGAATCTCTTAAGAAAAATGAAACGTGGGAACTTGTTGATAGGAAAAAAAGTTTTAGGAAAAGAAATTTTAACAAGTCAAAGTGAAAGATGATGGCACTTATAAGGCAAGACTTGTTGTAAAGGGATGCCAGCAAAAAGGAAAAATTGATTTCAAAGACACTTTCAGTCCTGTAGTAGATAGCACCTCACTAAGAGTACTTCTTGCCTTAGCCGCTCAAGAAAACATGCATATACAAACATTTGACATAAAAACTGCATTTCTTTATGGAATTATGGAAGAAGATGTATATATGATAATACCAGAAGGTTTTGAAGAACAAGGTCAAGTTTGTAAACTAAAGAAATCATTGTACGGTTTAAAACAATCTCCATGCTTGTGGAATAAGACATTTACCTCATTTCTTAAAAGTGAAGGAATGACCCAACTAAAGTCAGATCAGTGCATCTTTAAGAACGACAAAAACGATCTATACTTAGCAATCCACGTAGATGACGGAATCATGATTGGCACAGATGAATCTAAAATTACAAACCTACTGAAACGACTTGAAGACAAATTCGAGATGACAATAAGCACAAATCCATCAGTTTATATAGGAATGGAAATAACACGTCACAGAGAAGGAATTTTCATCACTCAAGAAAAGTACTCAAAACAAATTCTTGAAAGATTTAACATGACAGCGTGTAAAGAAGTAAAAACACCAATAAACTTGCAAGAAACATCTGAAACTTCACAAGAATATAATAAAGGACCTTTTCCTTATAGAGAAGCAGTAGGAAGCCTTCTCTACCTTACCAACAAAACAAGACCTGATATGACCTTTTCAGTCAGTTATGAAAGTAGACACCTAGAAAATCCAGATAAAAATGATGTTCAGAATGTAAAGAGGACTCTGAGATATCTAAAAGGAACACAAAACCAAGGAATTCACTTCTCTTCACTAAAACGTGACAACATTGAGCTGAATGCTTATTGTGATTCTGATTTTGCAGGAGACACACAAGACAGAAAAAGCACGAGTGGGTATGTAATCATGTTTGCAGGAGGACCTGTGGCTTGGTGCTCAAGAAAACAGCCTATCGTAGCACTTTCAACAGCAGAAGCAGAGTACATTGCAGCTGCTGAATGCTGCAAAGAACTGAAATATTTGAAAACACTGATTAGTGAATTAACTGACAAGCCGGTGAAAATAACACTAAACATCGATAATCAAAGTGCAATCAAAATGATTCAGTCAGGTCAAATGAACCGTAGAAGCAAACACATTGATGTGCGCTATTACTATATAAGTGAACAATTTCATGAAGGCCTGTTTGCACTCCAATACTGCAGGTCAGATGAACAGTTAGGTGACATATTCACTAAATCTCTTACTTACCCTAAATTTCAAAAGTTCAAAGAAATCCTTATTAAAAGAATAGTAACTTGAGTTAAAATTATGGTTATATTTTAGTAAGACAGAAATTATGTGACAATGATTCATGTAGTAAAATAAACAATCTTAAAAAAAATATTTCATTCTTAAGAGGGAGTGTTGAATATAAATTTTTATTATAGTATAAGAATAAAATATTTTATGTGTAAAATAAATTGTGTTGTGGCAACATTGACTCTTAAGCTGATTTGTACACATGAGGAATACAGTGCAACAATTTAAATTTATTATGGACTGAACATCTGTTTAAGTTCTTTTAAGATAAGTTGTACCAGTTAAAAAGCTCTGTTATAAAAATAAAATGCGTTTGTTGAATAATAATTATGAGTGTGTTTCTTTTAAAATACTATAAAATTCTTCAATTCTTATGTAAGCAACATTTTTGTATTGCAACATATGATTACATTAAAATATAATATTAATTTTGTAAACAGCTGTTCTCATTCAATTTATTGGGGGAAGATTAGTAATAAAAATCTAGAGGATAATTCCCTTAGGAATTCTACCTTTTGCTGTGATTGAGCTTAGCAACAAAGCTAAACGTGACGGGGAGTGATTACTGACTGACTCATCATGAAATCTCAGAAACTACCAAACGTATTTACTTTAAACACAGGTTCATCTTGCCTCTTAGGTGCTCACTAAGAAACGATTTTAGAAAATTCATTCAGGGCTCCGCCCCAAAAGCCATCGATGATTGAATATAATGTTATCCGCATGGCCAAATTTAAATACAAATTAGGAAACCTGCACGGTTGAAATTTGGAGTGATCTCTTTTTTCTTGGATGCTAAAAAAAGTGCTTTAAACATCCCCTTTATGACTCCGCCCCACAGAAACTCACAGGTACTGTATAGCCTAAGTGTTGAAATTAGACATGGACGATTCTCTTTGCTTATAGATACTTATTAAGAAACTGTTTTGCAAAATTGAGTTTTTGAAGCACTTTAATGCTCCGCTCCACTGGACTTCTGAATTACTTTAGGGACTCCAGGGTTGAAATTTGACACGGACGTTTCTTTTTGCTCATGGGTGCTCTCTAAGGCACGGCGCGCACTACTTTGGTATCGGCTCGGCTCGGCCGGAATCGGCCCGGTGACTAAATTTGCTTTGCATGTAACGTAATGGATCGGCAAATGCCGATCCGTGCCGTGCCGTCCCGATGTAGTGTGCGCGTCTCCATTACATTACACGTAAAGCAAATTTACTCACCGGGCCGATTCCGGCTGAGCCGAGCCGATTCCGAAGTAGTGCGCGCCGTGTCTAAGAAACGGTTTTGCAAAAATTGTTTTCAAAGTTCTTTAGGGCTCAACCCCACAGGACTTCAAAATTACCTTTAGGCCTCCGGGGTTTTAATTTGAATTGAACGTTCCTCTTTGTCATAAATGCTCACTAAAAAATAATTAAAAAATTTCCTTTAGGGCTCTGCCTCATAGAACCTCAAAATTACCATGGATAGGGGATATAAATTTAACGTGGATGTTCCGTTTTGCTAACAGGTGCTCATTACGAAATGGTTTTGTAAATATAGTTTTTGAAGATCTTTAGGGCTCCACCCCCAACTGACTTCAAAATTAATCAAAGGCCAACGGGTTTTTTATTTGACATGGACGTTCCTCTTTGCTCATAGGTGATCAATAAGAAAGAATTTTGAAAATTTCCTTTAGGGCTCCTCCCCACAAATTTTCAAAACTACTATAGATCCTACGGGTTGAAGTTTAACGTAAACGTTCTGTTTTGCTAATAAGTGTTCACTAAGAAACAGTTACTAAGATATAGTTTTTTATGTTTTTTAGGGCTCCGCCCCACATGGCTTCAGAATGACTGTAGGGCCTACGGGGTTGAAATTTGACATGGTCGTTCCTATTTGCTCATAGGTTCTCAGGACCTTTCCTATTTAAGAAACCTTTACTCACTAAGAACAGGTTTTGCGAAATACCTTCAGAGCTCCACTCACTCTACTTCATTGTTTCAATATTCTTAAGGAAGTAGATTTCGTTGCTCTTAAAAACGATTTTATTACCTATTAAATAAATTCAATGACGGGCGAAGCCGTGACGGCGGGCAACAGCTAGTACCGTATATGATAAATATATCGTATGGCTATCATAGCCAGCTACCAACTTAAAGTCTTAAAATCTATATATTAATAGTCAAGCATGTTTCATTTCCTCCTTTTTTTCTCAGCTCGTATGCATAGTAGGAAAATTCCGCCCATACCGTTAGAAAGGTATAGATGGGCAGAATCCCATTCTAATTCACATCGGACTCCAGGGCAACGCCCCACAGGCTTTCAAAGTTCCAATGTTAATAGAGAAAGGATTGAATCATTAGACAACTGTTGTAATAATAACTGATGGGAAAACAGCAAGAACAGATGTTCAGTTATAAGACGTTTTTAAACTTCTTGGGTCCAGATCAACTATGAAATTTTGAACGAATTTCGACCAGGAGGCGATCTCTAGTAATAATAATAAAGTGGCCCTGGAAAGGACCATTTGGATTTGGTCTGGCACCTGGCATAGCTGAGAGATCACTTGCGTAATACAAGGTATCTACTGGAATCTGATTTTAGAATTAGTATTTCCAGTAGCCTACATTTGTTAAAAAAAAAAAAATCAGTATAACTCCCAAACTATTAATATAAACATAGAGTTACAATAACTACTATCCTAATATTGAGTTGTCTCTTACCACTGATTTTGTATCATAGTTTTTCCACTTTGATGTTGAGGACACCGTAGCAATTTCAAGCATTATTTAGGGTTGAATATTATGAATGAAGGGTGATTGTGATTGATCAGACGAAGTATAATTTTTTTTACCGACAAAGACCAGCTGATTCATTTGCTAGAAAATCTATCTTCTTAAATGAAAAAAGGGTTTATTTATTTATTTATTTTCGTCTGTTACATTTATTTTTTTTAACATTGAGGTGTAATTTTAAAATGACAAAGCTTAGATCTTAAGGCTTTATGATCAAAAGTAATAATAAATGTTACTTTCAAAGTCCATAAAATGTTATGTTATTTAATGTCTATTTTTTTAAGAATTACAGTTACTAGAGGGGTCTCATAGAAACTATTTGCTATAGCTCATATAAATTATGATTTGAATGTTTATGTGGGCAGCACTAAAATGAAAGATTGTATTAGCGGACACTTGTTGCTAAAGAGAAAATGTCAAATTTGTGTCGGCGTTGAAGAGAATATGACCAATACTTTTTTGATCATTGATTTTTTTTTACCTTTAGATTAGAAAAGAGTGACTCTCTTATTGTAGCAACTAAAAGTGAAAAAGTCTTATATGTCCAAAAAATTTCTATCACATAGCCACTAAAATCAAATTTTTGTAACATATCAGAAATCAGAAATCAGTCAGAAATCAGTCATTTATTTGCCATTGACATACTGTACATATGTATTAGCAATTGTCAGGTACTACAATTAATAGCAGAGAGGCTACGGTCAGGAGTAGGCTACACTCAGTTAGCTAAGAATCATAAAAAATCATAAGAATCATAAAAAATCTAAAATTCATAAAAAATCTTAACAAGAGTCAAAAGAGAGAAATGTAATGCAGTGATATAAATTATTTTACCAAATAACAGACCATAAAATTCAACATTGAATTTTTAACAAATAAAAAATTCAACATTAAAGTTAAACTATTTTACCAAACAACAAACAATAAAATTTAACATTAAAATTACAGAAAACAATTTATAAAATCTTACACAAGTCAAAAGAGAAATTAACTCGGTAATATAAACATTTAAATACATAACAGAGGTAACAAAATATAAATATAGGCTATAACAAACATATAGGAATAACAAATAATATTTAATATTGAAATTCTAACAAATCTGATTAGGCAAACTCAATTTTCTTCTCAAACATAAATTCATCTATTGTATAAAAAGGATGAACCAAAAGCCAGTCATAAAATCTCCTCAGAAATAATTTTGGGCTGTTCGAACAGGATTGAAAATTTATACTTAACTTATTAAAAACCTTAACAGACATTACAGTGTGACTCTTGAGTGTTTTGCTTAGTCTAGAAAATGTTCTATTTATGTTAAAGTTACCTCTAGTGTTGTGAGAGTGAACATTGTTGCAAAGAGTGAGGGATGGAAGGTTCTTAAGGGTATAGGCTAGAAGGTCATACAGGTATAGATTAATGACTGTTGGGATTTTCAGGTCAATGAACAGGGGTTTACAGTGGGCATCAGGCAGTGCATTACTCAATATTCTGATAACCTTCTTTTGAAGAAGGAGAATTTCTTCAATTCTACTGCAGTTCCCATAAAAAACTAGGCCATATCTGAAGACACTTTGGAACAGTGCGTAGTAAGCCATTTTGATATAACTCTCGTCTACTAGACTCCTCAGGCGTCTGAATAAGTAGACTAATCTAGAAAGGCGGGTTGTTACATATTCAATGTGTTTGTCCCATCTCAATTGACCATCAATATAAACACCCAAAAATTTGGCATTATTTTCTGCCAAATCATTCTGCTTGCAACTAAAGATTATATTTTGTGTTTTACTGTTGTTCAATTTGAGACCGTTTGTTTCGAACCAGAGAGTTACTTCATTTATGGCAGTGTCTACTTGCTCACATAATTGCCCTAGATTATTTCCAACAGATAAAATCGTTGTGTCGTCTGCATATAGGAGGGTTTTAAGTGGTCTAGAGATATTAAGATGCAGATCATTAATGGCAATTATGAATAGTAATGGCCCAACAACCGACCCTTGCGGGACGCCAAATTTCACAATTTTCTCACTTGACCACCTTCCGTCAAGGCACACAGTTTGCCTGCGATTGTTAAGGTAGGCTTCAAAAAACCTAAGGACAGCACCCTTTATACCATAATGCTCTAACTTGGTGGTAAGGTCATTGTGATCTATACAGTCAAATGCCTTGCTCAGGTCACAGAAAGTGGCCTGGGCAAAACACCTACCTTCAAAGGCTTTAATAATCTCCCGAAGCAGGCAATCAATAGCATCACAGGTGGATTTCCCACTCCTAAACTCAAACTGAGATGGACAAAATAAGTTATTTTCTTCAAAGAACTTGCTAACCTGTTCTGAGACCAGAATTTCTATTACCTTAGATATCGGAGAAATAATCGTGATAGGTCTGTAACTCTCAGGAATATATTTGGCTCCTTTTTTGTAAATAGGACATACTCGTGAAATTTTTAATTCATCAGGGAAAAACCCATTCAGCAGACATCGGTTTACGCATTCTGTGAATAAAGGATATACAATTCCTGTAATTATGGCCTTTAAGAGATTGTTTGACATTCCATCAAAATCATGGGATCTAGAGCTTTTTAATCTTTTGACAGCCCTAAACACATCTTGAATTGCTACAGGTTTCCAATTAAATTCACCCGGGGGAACGGGAGCAGTTCTCATCAGCTCAAGTGATCTGGAGACAGGCCTGACAATACTGTCCTTAATGTCCTGAACGGAGTTCACAAAAAAGTCATTAAACTCCTCAGGGGTGATTGGAATATTATCTTTTGGACTTTGCTGAGTATTTTGTTTAATCACGCCACGCCCCAAGCTGCTTTGCATTGATTGCTGCTGGACTCAATTTTCCTTTTATTGTATTCTAATTTTGCTGCCTTAATCTTTTCCTTGTATTCTTTCTTTAAGAGTATTAATTGTGATTTGACTAACTGAGACTGAGACACTTTAAAATCCCTACCTAAAATAAGCAATCTCTCTTTCAAGTTGGAGAGTTCTTGAGTAAACCATTCATTGTTAATCTTTGTTTTAAGAAGTGGGATTTTTTTAAGTACCATATGGTGGTCAATAACATTGCGTACCTTGGTAAAAAAGGCGGTAAACCAGGCATTGCTGTCATCATAACCATATAAAATGTTGTTCCAGTCAAGGGTACTTAACGTTTCATTTATTTTATTGAAATTACCCCTTGGCAGAACCATTTTAAAGTTAGAACTAAGTTTAGGCCTGGGCTTCTCAGTGAGCTTCTCATGGTGAGAACTGTACAGGACCCCATCATGATCTGAATATGGGAAAGGTAACACTTCACAATAATCTAGACCAGATGAAACATTTATGAAAATGTTATCTAAGCATTTCCCATCTCTGGTGGGCAAAAAGTTTTTACAGTAAAAGTTGTGCTGTCTCAGAAGGTTAAGAAAAACCCTGACTGATCTTTTGTTGGTTGTAACATTAAATTCAGCATTCAGGTCACCACCAATCATTATTTTGTAGTTAGGCCATTTCAGAAGGTATAAAAACAGATTTTCAAGGTTGGAAAGGAAAAGGTTATGGTTTCCATCAGGGGACCTATAAAGTGATACAACTAAAATTTTTAAACTTTCAATCACAACAGCTGAAGCTTCAAAATTAAGCTCATCACACAAAAAACTTAAATCTAAGGCAGTTGCAAGAATATCTTTCCTAACAAATATAAGTGAGCCGCCTCTAATATGATTCTCCCTACAGAATGAACTACCAAGAAAATAATTATTAAGACATGCATAGCTAACCTCACCTGACCGTAGCCAATGCTCAGAAATGCACATCACAGATACATCCAGTCCAATTAAAAAACCGTCCAATATAAAAGTCTTCTCTACCAGTCCTTGAATATTAAGGAACAGGGCGTTAAACTTGGCTTCATTAGTTTTCTCCCTCCCTCCGTCGCAGAATACTGTAGGCATGGTCCGTGGTCGATCAGCATCATTGTAGGAACTCAAGAGTCTTGTCGAGCTCCTCCTGGTGCAGACGGGAAATCCCTGCTGTCATCTCGAGTGACGAGGTCTCGGCGAAGCGTCCCCTTGAATGGGACGATTAAACAGCCTTCCGGCCACAGATCATCTGTCAATATAAGGTCAAAATCCTTCTCATCCACCTCTACATGAAATGAAGAATAGCTGCCGTATCTAGTTTTCATCTTGGTACATTTGACTGATTTTAAGTTAAGTTCACTATCCAGCATCTGTGTAATGTCATTTGCCCCAACATCTGGACTTATCCTAGAGAGAAATAAGGCTTTTCTCCTAGGTCTAGTACTTACAGGTACACTTTTTATTAAAGAATTTTTTCTTTTCCCTATGAGTACATCCTTTGAATCACTTAATCTTCTTTGGTTTAACTCTCTTTTGTTGGATGAGATTTGTTTAGGCCTAACACTAACTTTATGTGTGGAACGGTTATTAACGCTACCAGTAGGCCTAACTTGATTTGTGCTCCTTGAATTTGGGTGGTTTGGAGCAGTTTCTGATTGTTTAAATCTGTCAGAACCTTCTTCAGGAACATCCTCATATTGATCCGTGGGACACAAATGATGGGTAGGTGATCTCTGGTTATCAGATGGATTAGGCCTATGAGGGTTGAAAGATTCAGGTGACTGAAAATTACCTCTACCTCTACCTCTCGTGCTCTTAACCTTTCCCCAAGAGGGATATATGTATTCTTCCACAGTATTTGTAGGCATACAGCCCCTTCAGAGTCGTTCGGATTGAACAGCTCTTATGAACAACTTCCTCACCATGAAATCTGCAGCCACCAGTGTTGCAATAGGAGATATTTTCTCAGATTTTGGGTATTTTATTGGGATATTGCTGGGATGCTGGGATTGTGTAAGTAAACTGAAAGAAATCCTGATCCCGAAACGTCTGAATTTATTTTTATTAATCAGTGATGAAAAATGTCTGCAATAATTCACTAAACAATAGCAGGAGTTGGGAAATTTTATGTTTCCCTCCCCCCCTCCCCCCCCTTCTCCCCCAAAAATTGTTTAGCAATGCCCCTGACAATAGCCGTTTAAATTTTTGGTTTTTAGCGAATTTCCCATAGGGAATTAAGGGTTTTTTTTAATAGTTAAAATTAAAATTGTCAGATTTGAAAAATTAAGCGGAAAAGTGCCACAAAACATTTTTTACCCTTTTAGAACCCCATAAATCCTCGTTCAAATAGTCCGATCATGCTGGTTTTCGAAACTTAACGTGATGAATGCTGCCCTACATCTAACCGTGTCCCAGTGTTCCGGTGGGCCAGTCCGGGACCTGCTGTTGGTCTTTGAAAAGTAAATTTCTAAACTGAATTCTGCTTTTATCAAACGATTATATCCTCAAAAGCTGTTAGACAATCAGATGAAAAAAAAAAATAAAAAACAATTTGAAACAAACCAATTTTGAAACAGACCCTATAAATTTATAACAGAATATTTTCCTGGACTGTAAAAAGTAAATGGTGTACTAAAAGCAGCATTCAATGTTTTAAAATCCTCCCCCTCCACAGAAAATTTGATTTCCAGATCACCAGGTATTTAAAAGTATGTAAAAGGCCACAAAATTTAAAAAATATGTTGGTAAGACCAAAATTCACAATCTTTGGTCTTCGTAAATCTTTTGCCACAAACCCTGATGTGGCATTTGCAAAATTATGTGTGATTCCACTGACTTTAAAAGCAGTGTTACAAACACGGTCCACCCGATAGTTGATGAGTCAACTTGTGAAACTCATAATGTGATTTTCCGTGTAAACACTGTCCAAAAGAATATATTGGTTAGACATCAAACTCGTTACGAGTTTGGATGACTGGCCACTGTTGTGATGTGGTGCATAAAGACGATTTGAAACCAATTTACAATCATCTTCTCACAATAACTAAAATTTTGAAGACTGCTTTAATCTCAAAGCAGTTCATAGAATCAAACCACATCAAAAACCCAAAAACCAACCAACTGGTATTACGAAATTCTGGATTGGCACACCAGTTGGTTTTAAAGACCAAGCTCCTTTAAATTTAAGATGGTATATACTTTTTGATTCCACACAACTGAAAATTATCGTTTGTACTCTAAATTTCAAAATTGTATATTTTCCAAAATTATAAATATCAAATTTTGTTTGTTTATATTTAATGTTTATTATCTCAAGGTTTAATCCTTCTTTCTTACTTGCTTGAAAATGTTTATTACAATAAATGGAAATCAGCAATTTAATTTACCTTTTTCATTTAATTTAATTTTGTCTCATATAAATTTGAACGAACAGTGTTTTTGGTTTCTGGGGACCTCAAAACAAAAAAGTAACATGGTCCCAGGCTTAGGTCTTACTGTGACTACTACCGTAATAGCATATTCTTAGGAAAATTTTCTAATATGATTTTCTTTACATCATATACAAACCCATACTGCTTCTTTGTTTCAAGTTTATGTTTGAAATTGACTATGATATAATATCATTATGTTCAATTATTTGAGTATGACGAGTATTATTATACAGGATGTACCAATAAGTAAAGTGTCAAACTCCAGGAATAGGTTATATGGGTCAAAATAAAGAGAAAATCAAGAATAATTTTTTTTCAAAATAATTGTTATCTTTAACATTTTTTCACCGTTCTTTATAAAACTAGGTAAGTATGTTTAAATAAAAGAGACCTACTGTAGAAAAAAATTCAACGTCGTCCAATTAAAAATTTCAAAATGGCGGACGTTTTAAACTTTATAAGATCTTTTATATATATTTACCGTCTTGTAAACAATTACAGTATAAGTGTAAATATATCGAGTAATGTTGGAAGACGTTTTATTATTTCAACCTGAATATCAGTACCAGCACGTATAATGCTTATCAAGAAGTTATTTAGTTTTAAACTTTTAATCTAAAATGGCTGGAAAACGGTAAAAAATAAAACGTCTGCCATTTTGAAATTTTTAATTGGACCATGTTGAATTTTTTTCTACAGTAGGTCTAAATGTCTTCCCCTCCTACTTTTTCTACTAGGGATGACTTAGAGCAATGGATCATTAGACATCCATTTTGAGGCATTAGTACTTCATCATTTTGTGGTGCATTGTGATTTTTTAGTCCTGATGGGGGACGGTTCACTAGGAGTCACAAAGATTCTTAAATATGAGAATCAATCAATACAAAATAATGTATTTAAGAGGAGGCTCACAGCTCTAGTGCTCATGTGGACCTGTTGCGTAAGGATATTAGATAATTAAATGTAATAATCGCCAACAGGGTTTGATTTCCCACTAAGGGATGTAACTTTGCCTTCTTTTGCGTGATTGGAGGCATCCTTAGCCGCCAATCGGAGGCGTCCTTAATTGCCAACCTTACACTTGTGTCGGCCAATTGGGGGCACTCGTCTCCATCTATACGGTCACCTAGTTTGCCTATGGTAGAGCCAAGCCTGCGGCACCCAGTAAAAATCGGCGCTTGGAGCACAAGCCCCCCCTCAATTATGTCACTGCCCAAAGTCCAGAAATATTTCTGAAGAGATTAGACCACAAGTCATGATGGTGGAGTGAAATTTAGTCACATCAAGTGAGAAATACGAGAGGTTTAAAGTTTTTAAGGTTTTTTAATTCTTGTTGTAGGAGTACTATCAGTAAAAATTGTGCATGTCGATAAAAATGTCAAGTTTAAATAGCAGGTAAAAATTAATACAAGCAATGTACTAAATTACATTTATTATATATAATTTATAATAAGGCGTTTGAAATTACCTTTAACTATATAAATTGCCTTACATTCATAGAATGTTAATATATCTATCTATGTATATATTTATAGGCAGAATTCTGATGTACAATGCACAAGACCAAAGTATAAACAGTCAAAAACACTGATGGCAATTGTAAATGGAACTTGTATGAGCGCATGCTCACAATACTTAAATTACAAAGGACTAGAGTCGAGGGTTGGTGAAGTCGCACCTAGGTATTGTCAGTGAATATTGGCTTCGGAAGTAAAAGGAGAAGTAGTAAGTTACTGACTTGTTGGAGTCTATCCATTGAATCACAATCTATTTATTATCACTGAAATTTTTAGGTGTTAGAGTTAAAAGTCAACCATATCTTCATTAACAGCGTGAAAAAGAAAAATATGAAAAAAAGAATAATTCCGCTTTTTTAAAACAACAACATATTACACAATGGATAACACATTCGACAGATAGTTATACATATTTCAATCAAACATCAATCAATTTTGTTGATTATAGCTTGATTAATAATCCTGAACAATGTGTCTGTTACATATAATGTTAAATAATTTGATTTAAAATTCCTCTTACAAACTTAATATAAAAACACAATTAGAGAAATTAGTTAGTATTAAATTATAAACAAAACCATGCTTTATTCATTTTTTAGTTTTCATCAATATTAAAAAAAAAATCCCATAAACTTTGGTATAAACTAGTCAATGATTGGTTAAAAAATAATGATTTTTGTTCGTATACAGTTGAACCAATTTCATAAAATTAACAAGCATACAACATGCTATCTATATAAATAAACTACCAAAATAATTTGTTACATTTAATAAACAATAATAAATTAGCTGTAGTACAAAAATACAAGGAAAAAATCAGTTCTCAAGTCAATGAATAATAGAAAATAATTCATCTCAGCATACAATCTTATACTAATACAAAAGAAAAGGTAACTAACTAATGTTAAAAATCAGATCCTAGCATTTGGACACAACCTTTAAAAACCACTTTGAAAGCTTTGGGAGTATTTTCAGGTCTTACAAATCATGGTGAAATGAGAATGAACTTTCATATTTTAGTGTCAGTAGTGTGGCTTGCAGTTAGTGATCAATTTATGTTCACCTTGTTCACTGGGGAGTTAATATATATTTTAAGTCAAATCCACATGCTGAACCCCCCCCCCCCCTCACCTTTTGAAACATATTTTCCATTATGATTTCAAATTTTATAAAAGTTAATTTTTATGACGCTGGTTGATTTTATTTTCTATTGATAAGTCGGATTTAAACTAAGGAGTCACCTCATTATGTAATTCTGTACGCAACTAATTATGACTAATGAAATATTAGGCAGAATCAATAATATGATTAATTTACTAAAAGGACAAATTTTAACTATTTACTGTTTATAAATACTAATTTTAATTTTGTCTGAATTTCCACTAACCTGAGAGGCGGAGAAGCCTGTCCCTGCGGGAGGGAGACTGAACTAAGGCTTCACTCACTCGCTCGCTCGCTAAGCTTACTAACTCAATTTGTCCGAATCAATAACGGCCTAGCCAAGGACGCCATTGTAAAGGCAAGCAGGCACTTCCTTTATGGGCCGTTACATTAATATTCGACACACTTGCTGGCCTGCAAACTCACGTGTGCTTAAGAAACGCTTGTTTGGACACTTTCCATTTAACAGCTTCTATAGCTGTGAACTGTTTTTTCTTTGAATAATTTTTTAATTTGAAACTGACACTAAAATTTTGAAGTTCACACTTTGGCTAATTAAAAAAAACTAAACTTTCTAAACCATATGATTTCAACGGCTTAAAGCTAATTTTCAACTTAAATAATTTACAAAAATATCTTGGTTAAGCTGCTATAAGAGAAACTCTCCTCCATTTGTATATATCTACAAGAACTAATAATTACATAGCTGCAAAGTAAAATTACTTATAAAAATAGTTGCATTTCAACACCTCTGAAATGGACCGTCGAGGCATGATCAGCTGCTGTACACTATCTTACAATATGCATGAGAAAGAACGGATGGGATGTGGACAAATGACACGGTATAAAACAAAAATACAAAACTGTTGTGGTAAACACTGCTTGAACAAAGCACTTTAGCTGTAGAAAATATCAGTTCCTCAGAAGAAAACGTTTGAGGCTGGATCCCTCGAATTCTCACCACTTCACACAGGATGATTTTTATTACAATTCCACTTTATTAAGTATTTAATGTCATAAACTTATTTTTGTAATTGAACTTCGTTGGCACTGACCATTGATTTGCATCTTTTTTACCAAAGTGTAAAAGGGTGGCAAGCTCGGATAAATTTTGATAATTTTGATATAAAAACTTTTTTAACAATATTGAGCGATTGGTGTCCATTAAAATTGTTTGGAAACAAAAACAATTTTAACTTTGATACATTCAACTAACATGAGACAACAAAAACCATTTTAAAATTTTACAAAATGTATGAATTATACAAAATATTTGTACACCTCCTTTTTTATAAGGCCAAGACATTTTATGATAAAAAATTAACACATTATTGTAATTAATTCAATAGAGTATTTCTTTAGAAAGATCTGAGAAAAATAATACCTTTCATAAAAACGTCAAAGTACAGTGTAAAAATTATTTTTAAATTTTTACAAGGAACTAAAATACAGTTCAACAAAATATAAATTTACAAATGTACATCATAATAGAGATGCAACTTTGATGCGATACTCATAAGCTCCTTGTAGGCTCTTCCCTTCTAGGAATTTCTGTAATAAAACAAAATCACAAATTTACTAATTTCCTTTCCTCAGCGCTGATGTTATCCCAGGTCACGCTGGGTGATGTGGTGAGTGGTTATATGAGATGTTCCGAGGGTGGGGGTGGCGGCGAGGCTTATTGTCACGTGTCGTGAGTTCGCTTCTTGCTGTCCGAGCGGCTGAGCTGGTGGTCCGGCGTGGCCTTTAGGATGTCCGGTTGAGCGCCGCGGGACAGCGTGCCGGCCAGGGGCGTTCCTCCATGACCCAGCGCGTTCATGTAGTCCGCTATTAGCACCGTCACTTCGAGAATCTGCGGGGAAAAAAGGTATGCTTGAAGAAACACGGGAAGATTTAAAAAATGTAAAACTTTTATAATGTCAGAAAAACTGCATACTTATAAGGTGTAAAAAAGGATTTCCAACAACAATGTATAGAAAAAAACCAGTATTAATATGACACATTAAAAAATTATTAATTAAAACATTTTACAGACAAAAAGATGAAGTAAAATCTAAACAAATAAATAATTGAGACATTTAATTTTAAAACCAAACTAATATTATTATAGGAATTAATACAGGAATTTATAAATTTTCTGTTCAATAAAGGTGTGGTTAAAAGAACGAATTTAATTTCTCGCAACGAGAATAATTTCCTCTTTACCATTCTGAATTTCTAAATTTTTCTTTATCATCAGTTGTATTTTTATTTTGCCTTTGAGTTCAGGGTGGATAACAGCACTAATGAGCATGTTATTTTTCCTAATAGCCATTACAAGCACTTGTTTTTACATTTAAAAGTCAAAATAAGCATATGTATATCTATAAAAGAGGAAGTATGTATGTTGCCTATGAACTCCGAAACCGCTTGACAGATTGTAATGAAACTTTCAGGCATTGTTAAGCATTGTTCAAGGATGGTTTGTGTGAAGTTTGGTGCAAATATGTAGAAAGGGTTCAGACCCAGAGGGCATACAATAGTTTGTAAAAAAACCTGAAAATCTCTATTTTATCTATTTTTTTTTTTTTTTTGGTTGATAAGAAACAAATTTGATGAAAAATTCTAATTATAGGTATTCCAGCGATTTCTCATGCATAAGGTGAACGTGACAGCGAGTGAGCGTAGCGAACGAGCTTATCTACCTATAAAATAAATTCAATCACGGGCGAAGTCGTGACGGGAAACAGTTAGGTTGTTCATAATAAAGCAAAAAAAGTGGTATTAAGTATAAAGTGACATGAGACATTAAACAGCTGGAACAATCATCACTGATTGTGATTGGGTGGATTTTTGGCAGCACAGGAATAGGAAAGATTGGGGGAATTGAAATCCACAATTCAATCACACATTAATTTTGAACGGATTATATGAGCATGGTTGATATTCCTTATAAGACAGTGTTCATAATGTAAATTATATTTTTCTGAATTCACAGGATGCATTAATACGACAAAAAAAAAAAAAAAAAAAAAACAAATTGTTTCTAATGTGACTAACAATAACGTTTCACTGCTGTAAGTGCGGTTGCATTTAATTTTGGTTGAGGTGATTGAGTTTTAGCCAACATGTACAAATGTACAACTGAATGTACAAAAACATTATAAACTGACTCTCAATTGAAGTATCATCAAACCTGGAGCTAATATTATTAGAGATATCTGTTCAAGTATCTCTTGAAACCGAAGACTGTTATCAAGTCTTTACCTTTGGTTTACTGAGGGCGAACAGCAGCTTCTGAGAGCCGAGTCCCTCCTCTGCACTGACCACCAGCATGAAGTCATCCTGGCAGCCTCCGAACGTCAGTACTGCCGTGTACGGGTACCTGCAAAATTGTAGTAGCACATAATATCTAAAAGTATAGAATAGCATCATTTGAGACTGTACGATACCAAGTGATTACTGAATTTACACATTAAATGAATAGCAATGTTTTAGGAGTCATGAGAACAATCAATGAAGTAGCAAGGTAATAATGACATACTGTAAATATTGACCATAAACTGACATATTTATTTGACATTAGTATAACAAACATATTTAACAAGATGAGCACCCTTTCAGAATCAATCTTTTTATTTTTGACAACATGTTTCGGGACTTAGCCCATCTTCATGGTCATTATACAAATATCTTAACCTACAGACTATTAGTAAATAAATAAACCTTATTTGACATTATTTTTTGATAACCTTGATATTCAGAAGCTGTCTAAAAATAACCATTGTTATAAATAGTAAGCTTTTGTCTGACTACAACTGACAATTAATTGTTTGTATATCAAGCAGATTTTTAACCAAAACATTATCTCCAGATCCTTTAACCCTTTAACGAGAAAGGTATTTTTACGGAAAATGAGTATGAAAAACATCTGGAATCAAACTGTCATAAATAATAAAGACGTTCATTCTTGGGTATTTTTTCATTTTGCAATTATTTAATACAAAGATAAGAACGACTCTCTAACAAGTTTAGAATAAAAAAGTAACTCAATATTTAACCTATGGATAGGTTTTATTTCATTGAGTTATGATGAGAAGAGCTAGGGATATATCCACAGAGGTTAGAGCATGGACCTAACATTAGAGCTGTGAAACACCACTCCCGCCATCTGCTGCGCTAGCGTCATAACTTGGTACTCGTTGGCAGTCATTACACTTACAAGCTTTGTTACAGTGTGTTTGTAGTCTTTACATTTCTAACGTAAAAGTTGAATTGAAAAATTGACATTAAAAACGCTGACTACTAAGAAATAATTAAATCAGGGACTAAGATATTTCACAAAATTTACTTTTGATAATTCTCTTTTACTGTTTTAAATTTATAAATAAAGTTTTGGTGCAAAAACAACAAATTTTGTCTTACTCCTTTGGGCCACATGAAAGTATAATTGGCTGCTTTTCTATGCACAGGAGATTTGGGCATTCAGAACGTCCATATTTGTGAAAGGGTTAATAACTGTGTCATTGACTTCAATACTTCAATTATTATGCACAATGTAATGATAGAAGATAAGCCATAAAAGTCTACAATACTTCAGCACGTCTTTTCATGTTTAAGTAATGAGAACACAAAATTAACTAGTATTTTAGAAATTTTAAATGTAATTAATTGTGTACCATTATGAAGAGGTAAATTAAGATCTATGCTATCTTATGTTCAAGCAGAATTACCTGGCGATGGGTTGCATGCAAGCAAGATCCAGTAATGTTACTGCGTCCTCCGCTATGGCTAACCATACAACTTGGGGTTCTGGCTGCTTCCACTGTAACAAATGGAATCCCACTGGTTACAAAATGTTGCTATTGATCGTGTACACATCTTACTACCTCAGTGAGCACAAAACAAATTTAGTTAATGGTAAAAATACCTAAGCTGGTGCAAGAAAATCTTTTTATGTTATATTCATTTTTACTTTATTTAGATAAAAAATTTCATGTAAAAAAAATCTTGATGACATCTTAGGTTTGTTTAGTTTAAAAATACAATAGGTAGTCAAAATCATGGTAAGGAACCAATACTATTATTGAAAAAATAATTATTATTTTAAACATTGATAAAAAAAATTGCTGAAGACACAAAGTTTAACAATTTTAAGATAAAAGCAAAAAATGAACGGATTCTGCATTACCTTGGCCTGGAAGAGAGAGGCCCCGAAGAAGGGCCACTTGCGTGTGCAGGTGAGGTAGATGCGGACGCAGTCCAGAGTGCTGCGGCCCTTCAGTGACATCCACTTCTCTTGCAGACCTGACTCCAGCTCCCTACAATCAGGCGTGATATTTGACAATTACCGGCATAATAAAGTAGGATTAGGAGTCACAGAAAGAATGAAGGTGGCAAGGTGTCAAAGGTAGCAATGACACATTTCTGGCTGCACATCCATGTACCTACTGCTATAAGTTTTGATGAAAGTCAGAATTCATTTTACAGATCTTACATTAATTGAATTTCCTGTATGGTAAAATAGAGCTTTGATACATCAATGCTTTACCAACAAAACCACCCCTTATGCCCTAAATTTAAATATTCATTTAAACCGGGAAAACACAGACTAAAATTATTTCATTTTTCCACTCAATACATGGGGCTAAAATTTACCTTACCAAAGTACCATCAACCATAACAAAAATTAAAATAGTGGTTACTGGAGAAGGTTTTCTATTCAGGAGATGAGTTCCAGAATCGGAAATAATGTGTCTAATTATTACTGTTATTATTATTTCAGTTTTGTCGTTACCAAGATAAGAAAACACATTTTATGTACAAAATTTTTTGGCTATACGATTTATATTGTATTGGTGGCAAGCCTGGGGCGGGGGGGGGGGGGGGGGGGGGTTGTTCAGTCTTAGCGGCGGCCGGAGGAAAGGCCCCGCGGACCAAAGGGCTCCGCGTTGATTAAAAACGGTACTGGACTTGGTAATCATTTAGTTGAATTGTACATTAGAGCTCTCATGCCTTATGAGTATGAAAATGTGAAAATATAATTGTCAGTTGTTTGGTAAATTACTGCGGACATTTTCCATCACTGATTAGTTACAAATTCATGACGTTTTGGGATCTGGAATCAGATCCCGTCTTCAAGTGGAAGAAGTACCTAGAACATAACAAAGTTAGTACAAAACACGCCTTGTTATATTCTAGGTACTTCTTCCAACTGAAGACCGGATCAGATTCCAGATCCCAAAACGTCGTGAATTTGTAATTTACTAATCAGTAATTCAAAATGTCCACAATAATTTACTAAACAACATAAACTCACCATCGCCAACAATGAACTTTAAACAAAGAATAATTGTCAGTGTTGTTGAAAAATAACTCAATTGTTTTTCTTGTTTAACCCTCCGAGCGTTAATCGTCGATTTTTCGGTCCAGCTTTTCGGCCTCCGAGCGTTCGAGTCGATTTTTCGACCTTTTTAAAAAATTGACATAACTTTATACTGAATGACAGAAACAGACCTGTGAATGCTACCGCTGTTACCGGGAGATTCTAAGCTATCCAAAAATACCCATTTCAAATGGCGGAACGTGATTGGTTGTTTGTAATATGCAATGAAACATCTGGTAAAAAAAACTGTTACCATCTGCTAACTTTGTAAACAATGAAATGCATATTTTACCAATCGTTTTAAGGTTATGAATGATTAAAAGTGTTACTAATACCTTTAATTTACATTATTGGAATAAATTAATATGTTTTATTGAGTTTATAATCATAAATATATGAGTAGGAATTAGTGTAATATTCCTAGCTTGGTTTTACATGTGTTCTTATGGGATTAGGGTAAGTACCGTAGGACATATTTGGTTTTATTCAACATACATTTTTTTCAAATACTTCAAACCTATATAAATTATATATTTTCTTGAACTACATAAAATTCTAAACAAAATGTATATCTTGGAATTTTAATTATGTGTATCCAAAAATATTTTGGGGGAGAGCAAAGTTATATACCAAAATTTTTTTGTAATTTTTAACCTATAGCTTAATTTTGGTAACAATAAGTAAGGGTTAACATTTTTGTATTATTAGGTAGTCCATTTTATCTACTTTCATATGATATATACCGTACATTTATAGTGCTAGGTCATAAAATATATTTTTTACTAATTTTTATTTGAAAGTATGCAAAACCTTCAAAAAATGCGTAACGCTCCAGGGGTGCTATATTGAACGCTCGGAGGGTTAAAGATTTATTTTAACGTTAAAATTTATTTTCATTGATACATCATGTATGACTCCAACTATTATCCCCAAAAAAAAAAAGGATTAAATATTTATAATAATACAAAACAGGGGAATGCTGAGCATGTTTTTACTGGGTGAAGGGACTCTCAAGGAAAGTGTTTTCTATGGAAATGCTGTTTTGGTGACTCACTTGAGCGCGTCCGGAGTGAGGTTGTCCCGGTACCTGTACGGGTAGAACTTGTCGAGCGCCTGGAGCACGTGGAGGTCCTTCATGTTGCTGCCACTGCCGCGGCCCTTGTCCGCATGGAACTCGCCAAAGTCTATCTGCAACGGGAACGTAACAAGTGATGTTAACAACACCCTCTATCAATACAACGTACACATTCAAATTTAGTCATACTTTAAAACCAGCTTAAATCTGTGACTTTGAAAAGTAATATCAAGCAAAGTGCAATTGTTAGTTTTTAAATTTTTATTCAGCTATTTCGTTATTTTTAATTGCTCTATTAAGCTGAATAAGCCATAAATTGGTTTAAAAGGTTTTGTGAATGAGCGTAAAAATATTAATAAATTAAGAATCAAGAGTTTTATTGTCATTGACCTTTTTTTTACAAAGGAATAGACATTGTCAATATAATCTATATATATAATTCTGAAAGCCGAATTTCTTGAGCAAAATTGTGAGCGTTGTACACATGGCAGAAAGATGGGAAGGGTCTCAAATTAAAGGTCTCAGACCCATACACGAGGGAAAACTATCGGCCTGTCCATAGTGTTAACAGGAAATGAGAAATCACGTAAAACGCCCTCCATAAGAATAGCATGGGGATTCGAAAAACGTCTGCTTTGTGTACATTGAAACATGTGTTAGGTTTGATTTTAAAACGAGACACAGATGATATCATTGAGTGAAGATGATAAAATAATTCACACCACGAGAAGCAATCTTTATATATAATTCCGTAAGCGAATCGGTCCCAACGAAATATCTCGAGTTAGAAAAAAGATAGGGTAACGTATGATGGCTCATTTTAAAGCTTGATTCCCAAGGAGGCAAGGAAAAATACCAGAATTATCAAAATTTACCTGGGCTTTGCCCTATTGGACCTTAAAGTTCCAATGTTAATCTAATTTGAAGAAGATTTTTAGATCTACACGTGTGACTAAGCAGATGTTCCATAGTGAATATTTGTACCATAGACGCAGCTGGTTATTGAGCAGATGTTTTGAGTTAAGGAAACCATATAGATATAACATTTTAAAATTGCCATGGCAATGCGCTATAAAAAGGAGAACACTAATAGTCATGAACAGTAACACAGAGGATAGGCCTATTTCATCTTTGTGACCCCATCTATGTCATTAAGTAAATAGTAGTAGAATGATTTTTTATACTGAAAATACTAAAGTTAAAATTGGCTTGGACGTGGAATGGTTGATATAATGGTTAATTTTCTTTACTCAGTGAATGTCGTTTAGTTATTATGTTACTGCTTTATTTATTGGCTATTTAGTAGTTACAGTTGAACAGTTAAATAGTTTTGTTGAGTTTATTTAGACTAAATCATTATAAGTAAAATACTAACACTGGATAACCTCCGTATGAGGAATACTTTGTTTTGCTTTTAGAGGAATACTTTGTTTTGGTTTTATCCATTCTCTGCTACTTTTATTACGTATGTCGAAGGGAAACAATAAACGCCCGTTAATCCACGAGGACGTGAAACTTTTCATGTAAATTATAGTGTGCGAGAAACTAACAACAAGCAATGTTCTACTTCATTGACGAACAGACAATATAGACTAATCGTAGCACGAGGGACATCAATAACACGGAGGGTAAGGTGACATTGGGCACGGGGGAAGCATGAGGGCACGAGAGGGGCACCGGTGAAATAGGGGGCACGGTGTTGAGAACAGGAGGGCACGGAGGTATGTGGAGGGAAAGCTGGGATGGCGGCACGGGAACATGAGTTGTACAGGAGGTTCGGGGAAATGGGAACATGAATGGCATGAGGGGTGTCGGTGGCACTAGATACAGGGGAGCATGAGGGGCACGGTGGAGGCGTGGGGAATATAGAGGCACTGGGAGGAATGGTGAGCATGACGGCATAGAAGAAGGTACGAAAGTACGTGGGCAAAGGGGGTATTTTGGAGAGGCATGTGCATGCACGGGGGCATGTGGTGGTGGAGGGTGCGGTGGCTCAAGTGGCACTATGGACATCTCTGTCAAAAGGGGTAGATGGGCATGGGGGCAAGGAACCTGGGGGGCACGGGGGCACAAATCTCCGTGGGGCTGGGAAGGCCTAATGGGCACTATGGGCATCAGTGGTACGGGGTACAGGGGGTAGATTTGAATGGGGGCACGGAGAAAGAATTCGTGACATAGAGGGCGTTGAGACCACGGGGAAGAAAGGTGGGCATGTGGGCACGGGAGCACCGTGGGTGCAAGGGCATGGGGAGCACGAGGGGTATCGGTGGCATTGGGGTTAGGGGGGCGTAGGTTGAGGCATGGTGATTTAGAGGGCAACGGGAGGAATTTTGGGCATGGGGCACGGATGTATGGTGGCATTGGAGCATGGAGGGTACGGCAGTGCGGGAGCATAGGGGGCAATCTGGAGAGGCATGGGGGATGCACGGGGGCAAGCGGCGGCGGAGAATGCACAAGAGGCACTAAAGACGTTTGTGGCACGGAAGGTGTTCTGGCGGGGGGGGGGGGGGGGGGTACGGTGGAGTAATGAGGAACATAAAGGGCACAGAGCAACAGGGAAAACTGCAGGCATGTAGGCACTGGAGCATGGGTTCACAGGAGCTTGGGGGTTAGGGGGGATGGTTGGTACTCGGGCCCCAGGGGCATAGGGGATACAGAAACACGGGTCACGAGAGGTGAACGGGGGCACGGGGAAGCATGAGGGATACGGCGAGTGAGGGGGAATGAGGACACAGGAGTCTAGGATGAAGGAGCGTATAGTATTAATCCGCTTATATTGTATTGAACTATGTTATTGACTTGAGTTACAAACTAATAATAAAAATGTTTAAGGTTAAAACTGTTTTTACTGGTTCCGGCAGTATAACAGTGCAATAATTCTGTGTCCCACAAAATCAAGATTAATTAATATTTTATTAGAAAATTTAAACGTGTAAATTCACACTACAACTTGAGAAGATACTGCAAAGAGGTGGCGAATTGAAACTTATTTTTGGAGACAACATCACCATGGTGATTTTTAGGGGCCTTTGCCCTTACAAGCCACTAGTAAAACATAAAAATACAAGGCCTGAAAACCTTACAAAGTCTAGCTGAGATTCTATCAGGTACTAACAGATATAGAGTAAAGATAAAAAGAAAAAAAGGCTTAACTATTACTTATATATTAAAATTCAATATTTATATTTGTTTCACAAAATTCGGTAATGTCATAAAAAGGATTGTCAATCAACCATTCACACATTTTAGATTTAAATATCTTAAAGGAAACAGTTCTGGCTGAATCAGGCAGTTTATTAAAAAAACGTATGCAATTAATTTTATGACTGATACTACTTTTTTTTAGTCTGTGAGCCGTCATATCTAATTTAAGTTTACATCTTGCATTATAAGAATGAAAATCTTGTCTAAAATTGAAATCATTTAAGTTCATTTTAGTATATTGCAGAATTTGATAAATGTATAAATTAATTACTGTCATGATTTTTACAATCAGATTAAGGGATACTTATTGAACAAAAAATGATTAAACAATTTTAATTTGGATTTTAGAAACCCTAATAGTATATATTGCAACAAAGCGTAAAGTAAAAAGAATTACTACATACAATTTTTTAACTTTTCCGAGCAAATGCTCGGCCCCCAAGTGCTAAATGATAATAAAGCCAACAACCAACCTGAGCCATGAGAGCAGCCAACTCCAACGCCAGCTCCCGGGTCAGGGGGAATCGGCCGTGGACCACCTGCTGATTCACCTGCAACACGACACTCCATCAACACTCCGTTGACAAACGGACGCAACTCAATAATAAACGTCACAAGTAAACAGTACCAAACATGTAAATGAAGAGGACATATTCCACTCACAAACTATCTAGTCAAACTTAAAAGATCACATCTAATAAATTACATATTTATACTGTCTTAATGTTCAATAATAATAATAAAAAAATTTAATTGTTTATAAAAGTAAAGGTAAACATCATATAACCACATCTTGAACATAGATGTATGAATGAATGAATGAATGAATGAATGTGTTTATTCCATAAATATACATGTACAAATTAAACATACTGTGCTACAACTAAAAATAAATAAATAATAATAATAACTATCTGCATAAATTAACAAGAAATAAAAAGGTACATGATAAGAAATTGTAATTAATAATTACATTATTTTATTTGGAATGGAATGAGCTGACATGGGCACTCAGCCTGTGCGTCAGCTCAGAGTTGCGTCCAGAAATATAATATTTCCAGGAAAATGAAAATCTTTTAAGAGGAAAGTATTGTTATGTAAGTTCATTGAGTTAAAAAAAAAAAAAAAAAATGAAAATGAAAAACGAAAGAAAAGAATTCAATTCATAGAACTAATGTGTGATTATGCTGCGTCGACGGCAGGTCGGTAGAGGGGCCAGAGGGGTGAGCGGAGGGGAAGGCGGAGTCAAGGGTCAAGTCAGTCACGCCTGTAATCTGCCGCGATAATAAACTCGGCCTCGTCCCGGCTCATCCCCAATAACCAATCTTTGATGCGATTTTTAAATACAGATAATGAAATAGAGTCAAACAATTCCAAGTGTTGAAAATTATTACATAAATTGCGATACAGAACATGAGAAATGTAAAATGAATTAGTCATAGAAAATGATTTATAGATTTGTAATGATGTAATTCCTACTCTAGCTGAAAATCTAGTGTTATGGGAGTGGGAAATTCCAGTAAAAATGTCATTAAAATTTTTAAAGATATAAATTAGAAGGCTTTTTACAAAAAGTTGCCTAATAGTTAAAACGGAAGTTTCCTGAAAGAGAGAGTCAGTCGGGTATCGTTTGTTTTTACCAAAACCAATTTTCAAAATAAACTTCTGCGTTAAATTTAGTGGTTCCAAAATTGATTTAAGACAACCGCCCCAGGCTAATATGCCAAAAGACAAAAGGGATTGAACATATGAAAAGTAAACCATTTTTATTTCATTTCCTCTGAGAACTTGATTTAATTGTCTGAAAGCAAAAATATACTTCCTAATTTTGTTGTTGATAAAATTAATATGGTGTAACCACTTAAGGCGTTGATCAAAATAGACTCCCAAATATTTGTATGTTTCTACTTTTTCAATTGATTCACAAGAACAAGTTAAACTTTGATAATTACCACAAGTATGAATTATTAGATCTTCGCAGTGATAATCTGAAATTTTACTAAGAGAAATTGCCATGAATTTAGTCTTTGATGTATTTAGAGAGAGAATGTTTTGATCAAGCCATGATTTTGTTACCATGAGGTCATGCAAAGCTTTGTCACGTACCTCGGGCCATGTCTTACCTTTCAAAAAAATTAAACTGTCGTCTGCGAATAAAAAAAGCTTGCCGAAAATGTTAATTCTTGAGATATTATTTATATAGATCAAAAATAAGACAGGCCCAAGCGTGCTGCCCTGGACCACCCCGTAGTCAACTGGTCTAACGTCGCTATTTGTATTAAGAAATGAAACCAACTGCAATCTATTGGAGAAGTAGCTTTTGAACCAAGAAAGAGCAGTTCCTCTAACACCAACCGTCTCTAATTTAACAAATAGCTTGGAGCGGTCAACAGAATCAAAAGCTTTTTTTTAATGGACGTTCATTTTTAGAAATTGCAAAATTCAAGTCTCTATTAATGTCAAACAAAGCATCAGAAATACTTTTGTCCGAGCGAAACCCGTACTGACACTCACTTAAGATATTATTTATTTGCAGATACGAAACTAATTGATCCTTTACTATTTTCTCAATAATTTTAGCAAAAACGCTCAAAAGGGATATCGGTCTGAAATTATTCATATTGGAAACTTCATTAGATTTATATAGTGGAAAAATCTTTGCAAGCTTAAAACAATCAGGAAAGATGCCTTTTACAATGCTTAAATTGACTATATGCAATAAGGGTTTGCAAATTATGTGGAAATGTAGTTTTAATACATTAGATGGGCCCAAGGATTCTAGGTTGATCACCGAAAAGCACTGAGTAACTTATCACAAAACAAAATAAAAAAAACTTCTTAACTGTTTTAGATAGAAAATTGATTCCAACAATGGGTGATGGATTTATTTTCTTTTGCTGTAAGAATGATTTTGTCTGAGGTCTCAATTCAACCAGAAAGTACCAACTTTGAGGGTGCGCTCTACTTAAAGAACAACAGAGGATGAGGAACTACATATAGCCCTTTACGCACTTTATGGATACTGAAACGTTAAGGTCTCATATTAAAGGCGAAAGAATAATTCACAGTTTGTTGGAAACCACAATCTCCTAACATTTCAAGTATTCAAACTATTGCTTGGTAAAATATACCAAGTAAACAATATTTCAACTATTTTTATTTTTATAATTTAATCCACAAATTTACAATTTTCTAGTAGATATTTTGTAGAATACATCAATATTCAACACTAACAGTTTTAAAAGTTATCTTGACGAAATAGTTTGTTCTAAGTGTTACACTTGCTTTTATTACATCTGCGAGGCCATAATTTTCACTGTGGTCTATTATTCTACATTCAAAACTTTAACGAAGAGTGTAATTTTGTAGCATTACAACGTACAACTATGTTTCACTCAGTGGCTCACCTGGTAATAGTGATGAGCCAAAACGTTACTTTTCATTATGTGTTACAATTGTTACAATTACTTTCCATTAATGTATTATTTAACCTGTTATTTTGCAACAGTTATGAACATTGTTCTCAAAGAACGTTTCTCTTCACTCACTAAACATTAAATGTTTTTGCTGACCGTTCTTTTATTAGTGTAAATGTTATCCGGTCCTAAGATAGTTTAAGCCTAACCTGTAACTGAGGAATGATTTATCAACTCAGTTAAGAAGAACATGAAAATGTTGTGTTCATGGTTATTTAAGTTTATTGTAAAATTACAGCTATTGTTATTAATAAAGTAAATCAAGGTAATTTTTACAAGCATTACAAGCCCATCATAATCATATTCTACGTTGTTATTCCAAGGATAGGAGTGGATCAAATTGTGTGAAGTGCAGGACCAGTCCACTGAAATAACGGAGTGAAGGAGTCAGAGTTTTCTCCCAAACGTTTTCGAATATCGTTATTAGTAATTTTTTTATTTCGTAATAAATAGCTGTCTAGCCGATAACCGTTCTTGTTCCTAGTCATTACCGCAAGAACAGTCAGTTATTCCGTTATTACACAACTGTCTAAATTATAATCGTTCCTGTTCCCTAAGTCGTTGTCTGTAAATTGATAACATTTTAGTCAGTAACTGTTACTTTGGCAAATCCGATAACTGTTACTGCATAGCAGTTAATGAAATAATGCTCATCACTACCTGGTAGCACATGAGCAGCCGCTCCCGCTCCGTCTCCATCTTGGCGGAGTGGCGCCAGTAGAGCCGATTCTTGTACACCAGCTGGATCACCCGGGAGTTCTCGAACTTACCGGACCCCTTCTCCCTCAGCGCCGTCTCCCACTTGGAGATGACGTCACACAACTGCGGGAAACAATGAAATGAGCACTGTCCAGTTGCAGAATGCAACATCAAATAAGGCAGTAGTGGAGGGAAGTTATGGATTAATAAGATTACCGTACTCTCAGTAATTAAATCAATAATGTGGCTTATTCCATAAAGTAGAAATATTTATTAGATTAAAAGATGGAGGGGAATTGGAGGGGCATTGGAGGGGAATTTAACTCCTGTTATCAGCAGTGATACTAGCATCTAAAACCCTATTGAAAAACATAGAGAGAGCTATGGGAATTTTCACTATAACTCTAAATAACCTTTTTATAACTTGAGCCAACAAGTCATATTTAGGATGTAAAAAAGTGCATGAATTTTCAATTAGACTTTGACTGTTATGCTTAAAACTCAAGTTTTAAAAAGTTAAATTTTTAGAGTAAACCCACAAAACATTGTGTAAAGTACCAAAGCAGTACAGCTGATATGATAGTACACTACCAAATCATATGAAATCTGCTAACTACAATTTTATTGGTAACAAAATATCAATATTTTAATGGAAGATAATGATTTTTCCATTTTTATAATACATTAAGAGAGGGGGTATTAATTTGTGATTATGGATCTATACCCTACACAAACATAGAATGCTTTTACAATATGCTACATAAACAACTGCAGGAGGTCACCTTGGCGGAAGGCTCGATGTAGTGTTCCAAGTCCTTCTCTATCGGGTCGTCGCTGAACAGTGTGAACCCTGAACTGGGGGACTCCCTACATCCAATCTCAGAGTTGAGGGTTGATAGGAACTCTTCAATAGTGGTGGAACCATCGAAGCCAATAACCTGGAGAGACAAGACATTTGTTTACAAACCAAATATAATGCCATTTCTTGAAACTACTCGAAGCAATCGTGAATAATTTACAGTAATTATAATAAAAATATTATGTATTAAAAAAATATAAATTTTCTTAAATTTAACCAATAGACAGAAAGAACTGCACTCCGGGTTTTTTTCCTTTTGTCCAATTTCTTTATGCCTCCTTCCTCTTGGCTGTCACGTCACTCTCTCCCACCATGGACCTCTGTTGGCTCCTAATTAGTTGATATGAGATGTGTTGCTTAAAAGTTATAGTAACACTTTTTTTGCAAGCATACAGTACTTTACCGGGTCTTTCTTTGCTCTTGTCAGCTGTTAGAGGACAAATTAAGGATGATCAAATAGAAAGCTTCCCTTTGTTCATAAAAGTTGAATGGCCCAGTGTAATATAAACAAAAGAACGAGTAATCCGAGATCGGTGAAGGACACAGGCATAGCCAGAGAATAACCAAGTGTGAATTTGTTCACTTACACCATCGTGTCAAGGTGAAGGGAAATGACTAGCGTAACTACTAATCACCTGGTAGGTGCCATTGAGCAGGTGCACGGGTATCGAGTGCGGCAGCGAGTGGTGGTACGGGTTCTTGAGCAAGATCGACAGCACCTCCATGCGCGAAGGCTTCACCTCCCTCCCACCGTTCTGTATAGTGCGCTCCAGAGCACGCTCACAGTAAGCCGCGTACTTGCCACACTCCGTTCTGCAAACAGGATAATTAGGTTGAGGTCAGGAGGGAAAAAATATGTGGTGTTTGCTGAGGCAGATATATATGAGCATACCTAACAATGTTATGCTTTGAAATAAATTATATGAGATTGGAAATTAATTGTGATTTGAAAGTGTTATTTACTATCATAAAATGGGATAAAGATTAAGTTTCTAACATTTAAATATTTTTAATAAATTGTTAAAAATATGGGAGGTTCTACTGTACTGAAATTCGGGTTATCGGGACTTCACTGTATGTTTCAATCAGCTACTGACCCAAACTGCACTGCATTATATAGGTGTGCTAAACACTTACTTTCCAATATCTGTTACAGGGACTGCTCAGTACCCTGGTACAAATACCCATTACAATTACCCACTTACTCTACCCCAATAATAACTCTGCCTCATGTGGGTTCTGTTGAGGCTAGTGGGTAGTTCAAATTCAAAATATCTTTATTTGTCATTTGTACAATCTATACAATAAACAGTGTCAAGTTCTTAATTACTAATACTTAATTCTAAGATGACATGAATAAAATTCATCTAAAGAATAAATAGGCCTTTCAAATAGAAATTTTTTGAGGTTACACTTAAAGTTTTTGATGTCTACAATTTCTCTTATTTCCTTAGGAATACTTTTCAAAAATTTAACCCCTTTGTAAGATGGCTTAGTCTTAAAAACCTCAGGGTTATGTTGTTATTGTTTTACCATGGTAAAACAATAACAGTTTTGTACTGCCAGGTAAATCACACCCATAATTTATTATCAGAGCATTTTTCTAGCTTACTAGAATAAACTGTTAAGTGTACTCATACCTTTATTAAAATAATACAGTTATAAAAATGAATTTAAAATTCTCACTAGTTTTACTTGTTGAATGTTATCAACATCAATTCGAAACCTAGATTAAGTTTGGTATCCATTTAAGTTGACTCATCACTTGAAGGCAGCATCGAGCGTGGAAAAAGTACCCATTGCTGGGAGTTTTGGGATCTCTCCCTTGTTAATTTATAGTTATGAGCACCTGTTCCTGCCTTAAGTATCTGTAACGGATATTTCTGACATCGAGCAACAGGTACTTTTGCTTTTACTGTAAGACTGTACTCATTAAAAAGTACCTGTTACAGTTACTTGGAGCAATCTCTACAGCATTTCTTACTTGGAGTCGGCGTTCCTCTGCAGGTGCAGCTTGAGGTACCAGAGCAGCTTGTTGTTGCGGGGGACGAACAGCGACACGGCAAGCGCCAGCAGCTGCCAGCCCTGCACGAACGCGTACGACGGAGGGTTGGCCTTGCAGTAGTCGAGCAGTGGCGGCGGCGGGGGCGCGCCGGCGGTCGGCGAGTTGGCAGCATTGTCGCACGCAAACAGTGACTGCGTTGCGCACAACAGCAGTTGCTGAAATAGGAATCCCGGTGCCTAAGCCCTAACCTTACACTTACACCCGCGCAGTGAACACTCTAACAACCCTGGCTAAATTTGATTATAGTTTTTACAATTGCAAAGCAATCACATATTACAGAAAACTTTTTTAATACTTATAAAGCGAGGTGCCAAAAGAACAGTGTACTTTAAAGAAATCCTACAAAAATGTAATTATATCCAAAACAATTGGCAAACAACCCAGTTTGAGAATTCAGCATAACAAATTCCAAAGCACTTCAATAATGATAAAAAAATAATATTAGCATGACAAAAGTGAGGTTTTTCTGTAACCACACAAAAAACCTCTTTTAAAAGTTTTCCATAATTTTTGTAAAATTTTGTGACACCAAGCAATTTCTTCACGCATTACAGCTTTCAACTTTCAAATCTCCGAGTGAACACGTTTCACGATAATCAGGTATCAAACCATTACGCTTGACATTAAACTCCTTGCTAAAGCTTCTTTGAACAACTACGATAGATTCAGTCTATTTGAACAACTGTGCAACATGAAATGTGATGTTGCACAGTCCACTGTGCTATTCCTTCAAGAACGGGATGCTCTAACCTAGTAAGATGTGTCACTGCAGGTTTCCTATAAATAATGTGTTCTTTTTGCACCACCCTGTATAAGCTGTTCTACAGTATTTATTTTTGTTTTTTTTTTCCAGCTTTTCTTCTTAAGATTTGATAAGGAAAATGCAATAAATATTCAATGTTAATAGTGTAGTAAAATTAGTCGGGAAAAATGAAATAATTTTTGGAAAGCTATTTTCATTTCAAATGAGTTCTATCCCCTGACCTTCCTCCGAAAAGTCCCCTGAAATCCCATGTGGGGATCATGCCCAAAAATGAGGGGTTGTCCTCTAAGGAGTTAAAATAAATTTTTATATTTAGAATACTAAATTTGAATACATTCCAGAAGGTTTATATACATCAAATTAAAGGTCTTAAAATGTAGAGTACAATGTCGTAAACCCGACCTAAATATAACAATCGGGAGAAAAATGGCAGATGTTCAAAATTTAGAATAAAATAATATTATCAAAACTTTGCAATGCAATAACTTCCGACATATTTGACCTTTTGAGGTCTGGTTTTCGGCAATGTACTCTCCTCATTAAGAGCTTTAAAATGATGTATAGAATGGCTACGGACTAAGAAAACATTTTCAAAACACCCTCTTTGGGACGTCCATGTAGAGGGTGGTTCAAGGGTAATAAGATGGGCATATGTCAAGCTATCCCTATTTGCCAAGGTAATTGTGCAAGCAAACGTTTGCCGCAAACTGGACCTCAAAAGGTAAAGTTTTTCGAAAATTATTACATTTTTAAGCATTTAGATTAAAATTTGTTTTATATTCTAAGTTTGGCAGGCTGCCATTTTTGACTCAAGAAACCTTTTGAGTTGGGGTTTGCGGCATTACGTTCTACTACTAAATAGCTTTAATTTGATATACATAAACCTATTGGTCGACGAAAGACTTATTTCTGACTCCACGAGGGCCATCCCAACATTTTTTGGCATGTTGCCCACTGGGGATTTCAGGGGACTTTTCTGAGGGAGGTCAGGGGATGACATAGAACACATTTCAGCAAAAATTGGGTGTCCAAAAATTTTTCAGCCATATTTTGGCTTAATTTTACTACACTATAATGTTAGCGGCAAATTAAAACTGGTTTCCTGTTTACTAATCATAAAACAATTCTCAGTTTAATTTAGTTACAATGGGCTATCCTCAAGCAAGCATAATAAATAACCTTGCAACCAAGCAAGTCAATTTTCATTCCATTGAAACAAAATATTGAACATATAATGCTAGAGTGTTCATTTGTAAAAAAAAGGTAACTAGTGGGCTAAACATCAAGCAGGGATTCTAAAGGGCTAGACACCGACATTCCGTTTGGGATTGCTTCAGTAATTGTTTTATGGGATTGATTTCCCCATTTTAAGTCTATATTTTAATACATTATGAAAAAAATTTAATTAAAAAAAACATTGCCATTTATATAAATCTTTTTGGTAATAATTCTAAAGGAACATGTCTTAAATTTTTTCTTTCCATTTAGTAAAAATTATTGGTGTTTTAAGCCTGTAGAACTTAAGAAACTTCATACTTAGAGAGTTTCACTATTAGCCAATGACATACACTTTGCAAACTGTCATTGGGGATTTTAAACACTTAATAACATTTACACTAAATTAAGTATATACAGGGTGTTTCAGAACTCCCTGACAATATTTTAGGACACTGTTTCTGGGTTAGAAACATATCTAAATATCATACTTAAATTGTCCGGAAGTCTTTAGTTACTCACACAGCCGCCATTTTGTTTTTTTCACATAATAATATTTATTTCCGTAACGGATGGCTCTATTAAATTCATATTTGGCATGAATCTTTATTATCCCAAGGTACATTTCCAGGAAAAAAATTAGTTTTTACCGCTGTATATTTTTAAAATGGCGGCCATTTTAAATTTTCAAACGCAAACATCTCAAAATCGGAAAAATTTATAAAAATTTTACAAGACACAAAAAAGTTTACATATTAAATTATCTAACCAATGGTACCTAGTTTGTAAAGATCTGGCTACAAATAACGGAGTTATTGCGATTTTTCGCCATGAAAACATTGATTTTGCTTTGCATTGATTTCAATGCAAAATCAATGTTTTCTTGAAGAAAAATCGCAATAACTACGTTAGTTGTTGTCAGATCCTTACAAACTTGGTACCATTGGCTAGATAATTTAATTTGTCAACTTTTTTGTGTCTTGTAAAATTTTTATAAAATTTCCCGATTTTGAGATATTTGCGTTTGAAAATTTAAAATGGCCGCCAATTTGAAAATATACAGCGGAAAAAATTAATATTTTTCCTGGAAATGTACATTGGTATAATAAAGATTCCTGCCAAATATGAATTTAATACAGCCATCCGTTACGGAAAACACCGTTACTGAAACACCCTGTATAGTAAGCCATCATTAAAGCTGGACAATTTTAAAAGCAGCATCAGGTAAACATTTGTCAAATTACTAAGCGTATATAGCATATTTTATTCACACAATTACTGAAGCATAAAAATAAAACAACTAAAATACATAGACAAATGTGGCAAAAGAAATGAAAAGGGTCTGCTAACTTAATAAAATGAGAAACTAACACTGCTCTATCAGTATAGGTTATAACAATTTACAAACAAAACCCCTCCTAAAAAAAAAGATAATTTTTTGGGAAGTTAATAGTCTAAAATATTTAGTTATGCAAGGTAAAATTATGGGAAGTGACTTTTAGTAATAGCCTATGTTACTAAGCTGATGAAATAAAAATCCCTTTTAAGCAAAAACAAGCAAAACATATTCTTCCATTAGTAAAATGCTACTCGATTAACAATGTCCTTGTAACAGTTTTATGCCAAACCATTTTTGAAAACAAACATAATAGTGTATTTAAAAAAAAATGAGTGAAACACAAACTAATAATAAAAAATTAAATAAACAGAAATAAAAAATGTTTGTTATTAAATTATCCACAAGTATTTAAAATGTTGTATAGTGATACTTAGCATCACAACAAATTTGAAATTTCAAATAAAACTGAAAATAAATTCTGTTATGAAAAATTGTGTTTTTATTGTTAAGTTTGTACATTAAAAAGTTTATTTCATAAATTTGTTTTATGAAAACTAAAGTAAACTCATTAACAAAATAAATGTTAAATAGAAACGTAATTCCACAAACTTAATGTACCCAAAATAAACACAAAATAGGTCAAAAGAATAGTGATATTGTATTGGTAATAGCTGAAGTATAAAAATAAAGTTTAATTTAAAATAATTAAAATAAATATGACTATGCTATATCATTTTTTGAGATGGCAGTCCATTTATTTAAGAATTTCTGAAAAAATACACAGAAATTTTCTAAATTCCAAAACCCAAAATTATTTCAACCAATTACAATCTTTAAAATTCTTTTCTCTTTTCAAAGAGAAAACAAATTATCAATGCCAACCTTAAACAAGATCCAGAGTACAAGTGTGATTATCTTAAATAAACGGGACTAAAACTACCAATGATAAAGGAAAACTCATAATACAAAGGGTAAAGAAAGAAAGTTAAAATTTATCATAAAACGCTTTAAAGCTAAAAGATCCAATTTATTAACATGTAAATATCAACCAATAAATATGTTTATAACATTTTGTATAGGCCTATGACTAACTATCAGTTGCAATAGTTTAAACTGTCGTCTGTTTCATAATTTCGTTCCTACTTCCCAACCTCAGTTTTGTTTCCTAACCTAGTAAGTTTTTCAAATAATTTTACCCATATGAAAAATTGTATTTGTATTTACCTTTTTTCAGAAGGTACTACAATTATTTTATTTTTACCACTCATCTATTTCAAACACAAAGGCAACAGAGCTGACTTATATTAAACAAGTTTGAAGGCCGTTGTTATGACAGAATATCTTTTGGTTGAAAGAGTCTAATGTGATTATTCCGCTTTGCTTATTTGCTGGTTTATTTTTCTTGTAAGCGATACCCAATTAGCTTTTCCATTGATTCTGAAACACACTGCTGATTGGTCTAGCCCAGTTATCGGCACAATCGGCATAGACTGAGATGAGAGTAAAAACAGACAAAAGTGAAAAACTAAATAAAAACTTGACTGTCATTATAAGTAGACTCATACTCGACATAATCAATAACCATTTTACAGAACAACTTTATTTCTCAGTATCGTGACTAATTTAATATGCATTCTTATGTAAATAATATTCCACATCTCTGTAAAAATCTTCTAATCCAAGCTATTTGAGACTGGACCCTAATCAGTCTAACAAATTTTGAAATAGCCAGAGCTCATAAATAGTTAATGAACAATGCAAGATAATGCAAGACTTGTGATTCAAACTGGGCGTGGGATACCACAGCTCATTTTCAGTTGGATGCCAGAAAGCTTTTGCCAAGCAAAAAAGAGGAGAAAAAGTGAAGAGCAAAATGTGAGGAGCAATGGAATGGCATTAAATAGTGGAAAATACCGATGGAATAAGTTTGTAGACAATAGCGATGGCGTCGTATCTAATAACCATAAACTCCATGTAATATTGACAATAAGGATTTCCGTAATTTTTATTGAAGAAAATAATTGGGATTTTAAAAACAAAATAAGCTGGGCTTAGGCAGATTTTGGTTTGGAATAACGGGGCTCTACTGTACTTATAATTTTGAAATTAAAATTGGTTAATCCATTTACTATTTACCAAACTGCAACCGTTGCCCAGATTCCTGCATAGGTCTTGTCCAAAGTTTATGTTTATATATATGTATATATCTGACAGCTCAGAAATAACTAGACCTCATATAATCACACTCCCACTGATTAATTTCATTTGCCATCTCAAAAAACGATGAGCATAGTCGGCAAGAGAAGCCATGCGGGGGACACTTACACGGTGCCTCAACTTGGCGAATACCTGCACGCCGACTTTGTGGTGGATGTGGCGCGAGGTCTGCTTGACCAGAGCACAGAGTAGCTCCGCCTGCAGCTCCCACTGGTCGAGGCATTGCTGCAGAGCATTCTGGGCGAGCACCACATGGTAGTCGATGCCAGCCGACTCCACGGCCACCGAAATGAACAGTTGGCAACACTGGGGGCAGCAGACACTTGGTAATGGTCAAGTTATTGCAGGGGACAGCATGTAAAAATCTGGTGTAAACCAGGGATTACTTTCTGGATACCTAAGGAATTAAGAATTGTAATGAAAATACTCCTATGTCTTTTCTACTGGCCTAAGCTATTTATTTTACTTTTATTTGAAAGATAATTTACAAATTGTCATGGAGGGGGAAGTAAACTCATTAACACTATACACTGTTCAAAATTAATATGCTGTTGAAAGTGAGAACTTGATTTACAACTATGGGAGAAATTAACACTACACTGTCATAAATTCCCCAATTTTTCTTCTTAATCAGCTGTTACGGCGGATAAGGAATGTTATTCCATGTTATTCAATTTTAGTTTCTTCCTTGAAGTTTTGAATAGATAATAGCACAGATGGTAGAGTTAATTTTTGCAATTTCTGTTAAAAGCGCTTCTCTTCACATCCTAAATGTCAAAATGTATACATTTATTTGTTTATGAAAAATTAAAACTACACCAAAAAGTTACACAAGAAATGAAACGATTACTTAATAGGGGTTTGAGTTTTCAACAATTGTAAATGGTTAGATTCTTAGCAATGAAGAATAAAAAATGGAAAAATGAAGAAAAACAAGGGAATCAAAATCAACACTTTGACTGCATATTAATTTTGAATGCAAAACAGTAAGTCACTCAATGATTGTAATTATTTGGTAGTAAATTTAAAGTTCAAAAAACTTTTTAAACTTCTTTAAATGATAAAGTTTTTTGGATGGAGTAATCCACGACCCCTTACATACAATCCAATTTATAATTTTTTTTTCAGTCATATAATAATTGATGAGGCAGATAATGATGAGTAACATTATTTATGACACCTTATCTGTCCTCGCTGGTGTCACTATCTTACCTTGAACAATTTGATGGCCTCCGCCTGTAGAGTCTCAGAGGACAGGGTTGTGAGGGGGGAGGTGATGGCGTCCTTACTGTGCAGCAGGATCGGATGCCTCCACAGCACACAGTCTGCAACACCAGGGTCACACAGTTACAGCGAGGACTCAGGAAATCATCAAGAGGAACTAAAATGTTCACCAACAGTAGATAATTGTTATCTATAATTTTTTAGACGGAGAAGAAACTGGCAGTACTCACTTGGATCTCCATCGCTCTCCATGAGTTTCTGTACAAGTTGTTCATATTGGGTGCCGGCGTTTGGCCCAGCTCCTGACACCACTGTCAGGTGGTATAACCAGGAATCCTGCAAAATACATTGTAAAATCACTCATATAATCATCCTCCAACACATCTCATAATCTCTTGGCCCCACAAACAAAGCGTATGATACACATGAAGGCTGATTACAGCCGGTGCTAATGGAACGGTTAGGTTCCATTAGATATGTTGTATTTGTGGAAACATTGATATTATGAGGTAAAAATACAATCTAAACAATCGAACTGACAGCAGTATGCTGGATCAGTCTTGTGAATCCTATGAGAGAAGCATACTATTTCTCCCTTACCAAAATCTATCATTGATAAATTAATACTCATGATTACCCCGCAGTATTGCACAATTAGCAGAATGAAATGAGTCAGAATAGGTGATAAGAATTCAGTCATGCAAAATAATACTAGGAAGTGGAAAATTAAAATATCTCACAATGATCTTGACCTTTTTTGTTTACAGCAACATCTCTCTGGAATCGTTTGAAAAAACGATAATTTTAACAATACACCTAAGGTCCTGACAAAAAAAATATCAACAGAGTGGTTAACAGAACAATACTCACATTTTCATGGAGAATTCTTCTAGTATTAAACACTGCAGCCTACCTTGTCCTGCTTGGAAGGGAAGAGCAGGTAGGTGGGCCCCTGGTGGGTAGGGAAGATGCCGATGGTCAGCTGGGAGTTTTCCGCGTCTCGGTCCTCACTGTCAGAGTCTGACACGTGGTCCACCTCTTCCACCCGGGCATCCCTCATGTTGATCTGGCCGATCGGGTTCTGCAGCAGAGAAAGGGGTGAAAATGGGTTGAACAGAGAAGGTAAAGGCTAGGAACAATTGGTTGGTTTTTTACCATTATAAAGCTATTGTCATTTTAATAAAATAAATTATTTTAGAAAAGTGATCCAAACCTATAAAATTTTAAGCCGTTTTGGGGATTGAATTCATAAACTCCCCAAGTTTCATTATCCAGAGCTTATAATTATAATTGAGATACAGTTTTTCACAACAAAATGTTGCATGATAAAACTTAAACTGTATTGAGTTTTGGAATAACCTAATGATTTTAGTACATATTTGGAAAGACAGCTTAACCCTTTTACCGCCACGGAGGTAAGCAACTTTGCGCGCGAAGACCGCCAAGCGCCAAGTCAGCTGTCTGTCTCAAGGTCGCCGACCCAACAGCTGGCAGTACGATCGAGAATCGCCACGGTGAAATCCACTAATTTGCCGACATCTATTAAAACTATCATAACTCCGCTTGCGTAATAGCTAGAGCATTAAATTTTTTTTTGTTTTGGAGGTCTTTAACGGTTCTACATTTATATGTATAGTTTTGAAAGCTTATATAACTTTTTAGTTTTATTAATGTGAAAAATATTGAAAACTATTTTAATTTTACTATAAAATTTCAATTTAAAAATAATAAACCGTCTAGATATATTAATTTTTAATGCATAAACTATACATTTTCGGAAACATAATTATCTTATGAGACCACAGCAAAAGTTTTAAGAAGAAATATTCATAAATATAGAAATACCATCAAAAAAGAACAAAATGTGTATTTTTCATAAAATAACATTTTTTGGAGTATTGCATTGCTAGTGACAATTTCTCTGTGACAATTTAGCCATTGAAGTTTTTTACGTGCAATAATTACATCTAGGAATGTTTTACAGTTAAAAACAGCCTACTTTATAGCAATATTAAATAAAATTATAATTCTAAATATAAGTTTAGAAAATTATTGCACTGGAACTCACCAAAATATTCCAAAGAGCGAAGTGTCTATTTTTAATTCCACGGAGTTGAAGAACACTCACGCACAGTTTACAGTAACACACAAAAAGTAAAATGAACAAATTTGAATAATATTTACATATTTACATACACAAAGGTGTTTATGTCTATTATTGACACTTGTGACGGGGCAGACAATCTAAATGGCAACCGGCCTTGCAGTTGACACATACGGTTCGGCTGCGTCTTCTCTTGCCTTCCGGGTTATTTTTGCCACTACATACACAGCATATCTTTTCCTTGTGTCCTTCAAGTTTTTCCACACCAAACCCTTTCTTGATTCTGGGACCATCGCCGCCACCATCACCACCATCAGCATTTACCGCATTCTTGGCTGTTAGCCATTCATCTGCCAGGGCCTCGATTACAGAAATTTGAAATTGGAGTCGGGAAACAGGCTTGTCAGTGTTAAGTTTATATAAAACATAGGTGTTAAGCACCATTCGGCCAAATATATTAAAAATAACTTTCTTCCAATGTTTCATACACCTCCTTTCATCTAAATACGTGTATAACATCTGGTCGGTTCCGTCGATTCCCCCCATTCCATGATTATATTGGTAGACGATTTCCGGTTCTTTATTACAACCCTGCCAGATCTTCTTATTGCATATCTGACGTTTCTTGCCACCGACTTTGTTGATATTACAATGAATTGCGTTTTGTTTGTGGGTTTCTCCCGGAATGCCATCTGTAAAACCGCTCCTTTCCTGACATAAACTTTTTTCCCAACTGGATACTTTCCTTTGAGTTGGTGAGGAATGCCTTTGCGATCCAACCTAACTGTTCCGGTTAAGTATGTAGATTTGCTGTACAAATATCTGGCAAGTTTCTTCGTAACGAAAAAATTATCCAAAAACATGTGGTAACCCTTATTCAAAAGATTTGCCATTTCGAGTAGTTTTACCACGACTGTCGCCCCTAATCCATATTTATCTATTCTTGCACGGTCGGTTTCGTACCTAGCATCCTTATAGCAGTAAAACTGTGAGCAATACTTAGTGGCGGAATCGCACAGAACCCAAAGTTTGATCCCCCACCGATGGTGCTTCTTTTTAGGGATATACTGTGTCAAGGCAATCCTTTTTTTGGTCCCCACCAAGGACTCATCGACTGACAATTTTTCAAAAGGGATGTAGTACAGGCGAAAAAGACGGTTGCAATGGTCAATTAGCGGTTGAAAACGCCCACATGGGTCGTAGTTCGGCTCATTACGATTTGGGAGGGTGTTTGGGTCAACCAGATGAAAAAACTTCAACAAAATTTCGAATCTGTTTCGGCTAAATAGCTTACCAAACCAGGAGTTAGATTGGGAAGAACTGGTACACCAGTAACTCTCGACAGTAGGTTTTTTGATGATTCCCATGTTCAGGATTATGGAAATGAAACCTTTCATTTCATCCACGGTTGTGTTCATCCAGGATCGCAGTCGGCTTCTAGGGCTTATATTACCCTCACGAGAACTCAAATACCCTTGCGCATATTTGTTGGTCTCCACTACAAATGTATTCAACAATACATCGGTAAAAAAAAGATATATGTATGCTATTGGGTTGGAGTTTCTGGGGGGACAATGTCTGGGTCCGGCCATTTCCGAAAAAGGAAACATTTCAGGATAGCCAGGATCTTGGCCGTCTTCTATTTCCTCCCACTCACTACTATCACAATCGGAAGTTTGTCCCGGTACTATGGGTCCTGTAGGTCCATTTTGATTACGCCCACGACCACGCCCACGCCCACGTCCACGTCCTCGTCCACGGCTTGGACCCTGTCCTCTTCCTCGAACGATCGAAGGGTTTCCAGTGCGTTGAATGTTCTCTGGAGTGCCTGGGTCGTCCTCGTCTGAGCTGCTTTGAGTTGACACTCTTGAAGGTCCAGGTGAATTTATATTCAAACCTAGCCTACGCCGACGATCACTGTTCATAGATAACAGGGATTGTAAGCGATTCGGTTGCGGATCCGGATTGTACGTCGGATCTTCATCCGTATCGTCCACAACATCTTCGGAGTCGGAAGACGATATATCGTCCATAAGGGAATTACGATCTTCATCGTCACTAAGTACATTGTATCCACTCGCAACTATCTCGTTCACAATTGCATTTTCACTTAAAGGTGAACCGGGGCACCTTTTATTACTCATTTTCAACACTAGCACAGTTTTAAATTTCCATAAAATTTTTAAAAACTTTTAAAAAATTACTAAAAATCACAAAATGCGAAATCACAACATCACTAACCACACACAGTAGTAAACAGCACTACAATGACAACAATCCCGCCAACAGACAGCGTGCCGCCAACGTCAGCCGGCGCAGACAGCGTGGCGCCAAGACGATGACGCGCGGCCACGGCCTACTTGATAGCAACGACTTTACATGTTAGTATATTGTAAAAAATACCTTTAATGATAAAAAACAAAAGCACAGTTATTTAGAATGATTCTCTACCTTTCACGAGATATGAAATTAAAGGAAATATTTCTAAAAATAACCGCGCAATAATAAAATTACGAAAATACGATCTAATCGGCCCGTGGCGTTTCTCGCGCTGAACTGCAGAGACGATCACATCGGCCCACGGCGGTCTTCGCGTCAAATGTGTGAGCCGACGAGATCGGTCCGTGGCGGTTTTCACAACATCAGGTAGATCCGATATAATCGGCCCGTGGCGGTAAAAGGGTTAAGACAAAAATGCTGTCACTTTTAAGCATCCAATCATAATCCCAATTACACTCTTTGAAAATACGTAAAATAATACTGTATTAACTCTGCTAGTTTGATTATTCAATAAACCAAATATCTATAAAACACCACTGGACTAGAAATCACAAGTCATCTGGTCAATACACAAATATTTTTTAACTGCATGAAAATTGATGATTATAAAGATTGGAAAAGATGCAAATTGGTTAAATTTAAAAGGAGTATGCTGGAAGACACGGTAATTTCCAAAATATCGTTCATTTGTGGACATTTCTTAAGGAAAAGGTTCTTTGGAACAGTGAAATTTAAATTGTAAACATTTGGCTCATTTGTAAACATCTGGCTCATTTGGTAAACAGGTTTACCAAATGAGCCAGGGTGAGCTTCATCACAATCAAAACAGCGACACCCTTGGAAATTTCCAATTCTTTGTGAGTTTTCAATAAACTAATGTAAAGATGAGAGTAAAAACTAGATCCTCACATTGTCAGAAGGGGACTTGAAGTAGAGGAACATTTTGCCGATGAGCACACACCAGCACTTCTTGGCGTGACCGTTGCGCACCTTGGTCAGCCAACCCTGCAGCGTCGGCTTGTTCTGCTCCTTACTCAGCAATAGCTTGGTGGCGTTCCGCCTCTGTACGTTCTGTAAAAATATGTACACATTAAAATTGTGTAGTTGCTAATCTGAATACCTTAGTGGAACATTCATCAAGAATTAGTTAAAATAACATCACGGTGAGTTCTAGAGTTCATAAGTTTGTTTGGGTATTAATGGTTATAGCCATTCTAAAGGTATTCACAGAATTATTTAGAGAGACATTACTAGTGCAGTCTTCAATTCACTTTTTAGTTAATTTCAGTTATATCACTGTACATCCAATGTTTTTAGAAGCCCTACAATGTGTTTCCTGATCTCTACCCAAATGGATAAAAAATTATGAAGCAAAACTTATGGTTACCTTTCAAAGAGTGGGTCAGTCCAATATCTCAAATTCCGGGTAAAGCAAGGTAATATAGTAAGCAAAGATAAATATGTAAAATATGGTAAACTATTGAACCACAGTAAATTTTATTTCCTAAACATTGAATGAAGCTAAGGTACTGAAGTCTACATAGAAAGAGAAGATAAAGAGTTTAAATCGAGAAAAATTCAATGAATTCAATGAATAACATTGCACTCAGTTTAATTAAGTTACCGTACACGGATGATATAATTTTAACAACACCTACTTGTAGCACCCTAACCCAGTCTTCAGTAGCGGCTATGGAGTCGGCAGTGAGATAATAGGTCTTCTTGCCCGTAGTTATCTCAAATGTCGCGGCCCCATCCGCTCGAGAGATGCGACACTGGTCGTCAATGGAGATCTCTCCTTGCGGCTTTCTCCCCATGTCATTCTGGAATGAGGAAAAACACAAATAAATTATAATTGAAACTTTTTCACTTAGAACTGATTAAAAATTCAAGTATATTTTACATAAAGTTTTAAATCTATAATGCATTGTCATTGCTCTTGATATTCACAAGACTGACATTTTTAGTTCATGACTAACTTAAAATATCTGTAATAAAAAAATTATACTATGGAGATGCGATTGAACTCAAACTACAGATAACAACGCTCCAAAAATGATTGGAAAATTATTGTACTAAATTAAATATTTCCCCAAAAAACCTTAAAATTTGAAAATGTTGATATACTATAGACCTTTTTTTAGATATAGTTTTTCCTTACAAAACGTTGGACCGTGCTAAAATCCTGAATTTTGTGTTGTAGTTTTTTTTGTGAAAATTTGACAAAGTATACCCTAGTCATCGCACTGGAAAAATATCAGGTGGGTGAAGCCCTAGTAACATAGTAACATCATGAAGCTTACACTATTTAATTTTACACTAGTATACGAGTTGCTCGAAATCGAGCAATTTATTTTAATGCGATACAAATTTTACTTTTAGCTCTACACCAATGACATCCAACCAATCCAATATTGTGAATATCTTTAAAGGCCAAAATCTACTCGTATTTACAGCTGATTATTAATAGATGTTTAAAATGCTTTATTCAATCCCAATGTTATTTAAATGGGTAATTTTGAGATTTCAATGGTGGATAGGGCCTTTATTTTCAGTCTGATTCTCACCAATTTTTGGCAGTAACAACTACAGACCAAGCCCTATCCAATGACACCAAAAACTTGAAAATCGGTTAAAAATTGTAGGAGGAGTTCTCAAGACAAAAAAACCCTTAGCGTATTAAATAAGTATAGATTTGTAAATGACACCATTCTGTATGAATAAAATGTTATATGATTAAAGATTTCACTGACTAATTAAAGTAAACTAACTGGTTACATGACAGAGGGAATCTAATATTTTTTACTTTGTTTCATAAACCTAGCCATTCAATACTATAACACACCTGAGACTTCCAGTAGCGCAGGCGAGCGTTGCTGAGCTGGAACCACCGCCGCCGCCAGGTCTTGAGTTTGCCACCGAGCTTAGCCAGGTGGCCGCTCTTCTCCAGGCTCTCGCAGCTGCGGATGTGTCTCGGGCTGTCGGTCGCTCGCAGCACCAGCGACCACTCGAGCGACTCACAGCTGAGCGCGTCGGGTGGGATCGCATAGTCGTCCGACATCCCGGACTCGAACGACGTATCTGGACATTCGTAATGAGTGATTTGTAGTAGTTTGTACTTTGAGTGCCATAGGATCTCAGGTTAACACACCCAAAAGTCTTAAGAGTGATATGAACGTTCAAGATCTGGATGGTTTCTTGGAATTTTCTTCTCTCAAGTCCGTGAAAATCAAATTGATACATCTGTGGTAAACCACAGATATACTATATTGTTGGACTTTAGACTCAATCTTTAAAAATGAGAAAAAATATCCAATTACCGTTATTCATTCAGTTGCTATTGCTTCGTACTGAAATACTACATTCACAACCACAGCAGTCAGCAATATATCATCACTTGGCCTTTCATGTATACACGATTGGCAATATCATCAATTGACGCTCAAGTGATTAAGGAAGTGAATTAATCATTATTAGTTCAGAGTTTTCAAATTAAAATTATGGTGACTTTGAAGAACATGCATCCTACACAACACAGTTTGGTATTGATTATCCAAAGGCTTTTAACCTCTCTAAACTTCAGTTAAACTAAGATAACTTTTAAGGGATTACTTAAGATAAAACTCTAACTAACTTTTGGAAGGTGAATCGGAAGAACTCCTTTTGGCAGGTGAAAGACTAGAAGTGGTTTTGTGACTTTTGCTTGGACTTGACAAAGATGTATCTGCAAAATAATAACAAGCGATTAATACTGTATATTCTATTTTCTATTATTAAAAAAATATGTGCCCCAAGATGTAAAACTGCATGTTGGCTACTTTCACATGAGTTGTAAATTTTTGCTGAATTTTTTGGGTATATAGATGTAAATTAAACATGGTAATGTTCTCTTTAACAATTCTAAAATTTAATATGTATATTTTCAGACGGTTAACGAAATTCAAAAGTATTATGCTACATAACAGTTGTGGCTGTCAAAACTGCATTGAGAGTAACTGCATTGATGTAATGTCGAATATTTAGCTCTTTAGCTATTTACGTTGAAATTAAGTTATTTATTTATCAGAAAATCCTTTATTTGCATTGAAGAAATTTAATACTACAGACAAAAGAAAAAATTAAAGCTAAGATAACGTGTTAGTTGTGACTAACTGATTGATATTTTGATGCTGATGTGAGTTAATGATTGAATAACAAGAAACAATCGGTGATGAGTGCAACAATTAAACAAAATATTTTTACACGTAAATGGTCAGTGTTAGTTGCGGCAGGGACTGACCGGTGTTGTCGCTGCTGCTGTTGGTAGCCCTGGTGTGGGTGCCGCTGTGGTTCATATTGCTGGTGTGGTCCCCCTCACCGTCTGATGAGTCGTCCGACGAGTCACCAGTGAACGGCATCGATCTGATCTGGCTTGCTCTCTGTAGAGGATAAAACCGATAAAGATTTGCAAAGCTGATGTTGGGCAATAATAAAGTGAAAGACTAGCTGAGTTATGAGAAAAAATGTATACGATTAGGAATTTTAAAAAATGTGTAACTGTTAATAGAAACATAAAATACTTTTTGTCTACATAGGAAGTATGAAATTTTACGCAATTTTTAGGTTAAAAAGGATTATAACTGGCTTATCTTGAAAGTAAATAGAAGAATTAAGACACATAGCACGGATTTTCTTTTCTTAGAGGATAAAGGTACAGTGCAAAAAGCAGTTGTGTCACCCAGTGTTTCCATTAAATTAGGATTTATAAGTGTTCCAATTGATAATGTAGTCAATTGTAATCCTTTCTAACATGAAACCTTCAAAACCTTTATAAGTTTTACAAAAATTTAAACAGTTTTCTAATCTACATACTTAAGGAGCAATTAATCAAAATTACTTTAAAACTGATGCAGTTTTGTTTTTACTTTTTAATTTTTTTTTAGTCTGAAAATACTAATATTGTATTTTTTTCTCTACTTTTCACTGGATAATACTTTAACTATGGACATTGTCAAACATTTCAGTTCAACAAAAATATAAATTACATAAGACAAGGAGTGCACATTTGCTACGTTATAATAGAATCTTTCAAATCCGACCTCACCATAACACAACTCCTACTGATATCCGACCCAGTGTTCGACCATCATTACACACAAAGGCTTCACTGGCATTAAGTTCAGACTTTAAAGAGTGTATGATATATGCTAAGCTTTCTTTTTGTGTCACAAATTGTCAGTCCAGCCATGTTTCTTGATGTGGAATGCGCACTGACTGTAATTTTGCCTTACACCAAAACCGAGTGAAAATCTAATAATTTTGTCTTCAATAATTCAAGGTGCAAAAGAGAGTTGATTATCCAGACTAATTGAAACCAGAGGTGGTTAGGAAAATCAAAATTTTTGGATATCTGAACAATAATTTATTTTTCATTTGTAACTAAACAGTTCATCAACTGTTTTAAAACTTGAAATACTTCAAAATCATCTATAGTCCTTGATAAAAAGAGGTTCAAATCAAAGATGTACAACGTGCTTTATATTTCTCTACACTTTCGCAATGATTGCCATATAGGTTTATCAAATACTATATTCTGAATTGGTAAGCCATTCAGGGGTTCAGATAATTGACGTTTGGATAAACCACTCTCAACTGTAGTATTTAAGTGGATTGAATCGCTCACCCCCCTTGACGGTGGCGAACACAGGCACGCTGATCTCCTTGTAGCCCTGCGCGGCCGGCGCGGAGTGGCCACTGGTCTCCATGGCCGTCTGACTCGTGGCCGCCGCCAGCCCCTCGTTGGCCACCTGGTAGATCCGCGACTCCCACGACGGGAAGCGGTGTAGGGGAGGTGTCGGCGGCTTGGGACATTCCCACGGCGGCTTCTCCCGCGACGGAGTGTAGATCTCCGCGTAGTCGTGGCTCTGCTCAGAGTCCACACACTCGCTGCGAGCTACGGGGGCAGAGGTGCGGTTTGGTGAGAGTTCAATAACACTTTAAAGTGTTTAATTTTTTAACGTGAGAGTGAGAAGTTATATAGTGAACTAAATGAGTTTGTCAATTAGTGCTTGTGTTGGAGTTTTTTTTATTTTTATTAAAAAAAAATTTCAACCTAGTCGTAGGGTAGTATTTTAGTTTCCAAAGTACAAATAGTAAGATGAAATTCAAATACAAAAACATAGAATTTTCTTGTAGTTATTAATTTACTTCTAATTATTAAGGTATAATTCATGGGTAAAGGTAAAATGAAAAATTCACAGATTGAAAGGAAGTTATAGACTGCTCTTGGTTTTTATAAAGCGAAATGTCAGGTGATGACACTCTTGGATGTTTTTTTTATTTTTTATTTGAGTGCATAATTGGAGGATTTGGTTTTGATAGGTGCTTTCAATTGATTTATTTTGCTCTAAATAAGGGAAGTATCAGAATCACTGAAAAGGAATACTACATTTATTTATTTATTGTAAACACCTACATACAATTGTATGTTTTTTAAGGTGTATAATAAGTAACATAATTATTATAACTAAACACTATGGTAATTTCACATTAGATTTATAATTCTTCATGCTTCATTTTACATGAATAATTTAGTCTTCTCTATCAATGTACTCTTCTATTGAATAAATGGTTTTTGAAATTAGATAGCTTTTCAGTTTTCGGTAAAAAATCTTCTTATTTTCTTCTAATTTTATATAGTTTGGTAGTTTTCGAATAAATTTAATACCTATATAACTTGGAATTTTATTATAAAAATTTAAATTATGGTGGTTTGTTGTAGAATACTTATGATTTCTAGTGTAATGATTATGATTTACATTCTTAATTTTGAGTAAATAGTGTTCTTTTGTGTATTTAATCGTCTCAAAAATATATAATCCAAATACAGTTAAAATTTCCATCTCAGCAAAATATTTCTTTACAGATTCATTATATTTCAAATTTAGCATTATTCTCAAGGCTTTCTTCTGAAAAGAAAGCCTTTTAAATATTACCACTTTTTAACTTCTAAAAATATTTAGTTACATTTTTGTAACCGTTCCTGGTACTACTTATACTGATGAAGAAAAATAATTACGCCATAACTAACTGTACTTAATGTTCATGACAATATAAAGTATTTTGTCTTTTTTTGTCTAGCAGAGTTTTACTATGGCTAAGCTTGAGCCTCCTGTATAGCTTTCGACACTCACGCCTGATGTGCACGGGCAGCAGTGCCAGACTGTCCACGGCCGCCTGCAGGTCTACACTGAGCTGTTGTGAGGGCGAGGTCATGGTTCCGGCGCAGGCTGACAGGTGCCGCCGGTGTCCCAGCACCACGGTGGTCGGCTCGCTCGCCGGCGCCTTGCGTCTCTCTACCTCCGCGTAGACGGGTTCTGCGTCAAGTAAGCTCCTGCAACATCCGACGCAGATGTATCAACACTAATGAAATTGGAACCAACCAATAAAATAAGAAAAAAATCATAAAAGGTTATATGTATATAGGCAAGGAAGGAAAACAGATATTTCAAAACAAAGTCGATATACTGCAACTAAAAAATAATAAGTCAAATAATGATAAAAACTCCTATTCTCACTGCTTTGCACTCCTCTCAAGGAGTAAGTGAGTAGTGGAGGTAGTGAAATTTTAATTTTTGTATCTGGTTTACCAACTAACACAGCAATAAGTTAAAAAAATACACTCTGGTAAAGCATGAGTAAGAAGTTAACTTTGGTAAATTACACTAGTGTGATGTATTCACCCCATGGAGAGACTTCTTATGAAGTAGACATATTTAAAACATAGAAAGTGTGATATAATCTGGTGTAAGGTATATAAATTGTAAGTGACCTCTGGACTTTGTGCACCTTTTTGCACTTTGTGGAGGATTTTTGTTTGATTTTGTTTAGGATTATTGTACCTATTTTGTTGCCCTGAAAAAAAGCTAACAGCTATTGGAAGGACTCTGGCGTTGTCTATTCTAGTCAATTTCAAAGTAATTCACTAGGATTACTTAATCCTATTAGTAATCCTCCTAAAAGTCCTATAGGATTACTAGGATGGATCATTTAATCTAAAGATTTAATAGAAAATGCTGAATGGTACAAGTTAACTTTAACATGCCATTTCCAGCTGTATGGTTTTCTGTATTTGCATTTGCAATGTGCACAAAAAAACAAAAGGTTTTCATATATGGAGGTGTTGTAGTAACAAAGTTCATCCTTAAAGTATTCATTATTTTATATCATTTTAGTTATTGATATGTTGTAACGATTTATCACAAGGATAAATAAATAAAATCAAGACTTAAATAAATACCTGTGTTAATCGGCTTTGTTAAAAATGCATAAAATATATTTGTGTTTTAAATATAATAAAATAATGCGATTTTAAAATAAAAAAAATTCATTCATAGTTAAAAAAATTTTTTAAAACTTCAAAATTATTATTTTAATGATCTTTTTTACATTTATTTATTTTGAAATAAATTATAACATGAAATGGAGTACAAACAAATTCTCAAGAAAAAAGTTGACTATCTTGCAGATGAAAAATAAAAACTAAGTGTAAAAATCTTTAATATAGAAACATTTGATATTTTAAACAGTTTTTCAAACTCACTGTACAAATATATAGTACCGATGCCAATAAATTTAGTGCTATCTACAATAATGTTGTGCACTGAAATCCGTTCACTCAGAAAAAAGGGTAGAGCAATGCTTTTACTGCACTGTGGGGAGTCTGGAGGGGTGGGGCACTTAGTGCGGTACTCGACAAACAAGGGGAGCTCAAAACATGCATCAACAGTTCATTCCAACACACGCCTTGGACCACTTACAATCTTATAGACTTATTAAATCTTATAAAAAATAAATTGTGGATCAAACCACTCATGATTTTGGCACTTATGATTTAAATTACCTTTATTACAAAAAAAGAAGAAATTAAGATATTTTAAAATTTAAGTCCGTAATCCCCCACATAAAAATAATTTGAAAGCACTTATCACGCCACCATAAAAACCACACAGAAAATATCCACACACTAAGATGACAACAGATAAAAACACAACCATACAAAATTCATATTTCATTAGATCAGAAACAGTATTAACAAATAGTTTCTAATAGATCCACTAAATGGAAAACTAAAAGGAGGGAGAAAGGGCGTTGAGATGATGATGACTCACTTGTCTGGTTGAATGGTCTCGGGACAGTTATTTGGGATGGATAAAGTTTTTGATCCCGCTGGAAATCTGGAATAAAATATTAATTTTGAATTTCTCTACCTTTCTCACCAAACTATCTGGTCTCCCATCACTAAACAGAGTAAAGGTTGGTGGAAATGTGAAAATTAATGGTATTAATAAACATTTGTTCAAAATTTAAATTTCAATCTTGTCAGTCACTGAAGAAAATATGTTTAAAAAAAATAAATAAAAAAATAAAAAAAATAGTGAACAAGCACAAATAAAATTGTTAAAATAAAGTGACTAGCTGTGCAAATAATAATAAACACTCACACAATATTATACAGCAATAAATATATATTTTCAAGAAACTTTCAAACAAATCCTGCAAGTATTTAACACATTAAAATGTAATAATGTTTTTAAAACACAAGGAATTTAACACTAAACTTAAAATCTAAACAAGGCAAAAGTAGAATCACATAAAGTAAATTCATTAAAACAAATAAAGAAATAATGAAACACGAAGAACAGAGAAAGCATTTACCAGTAGTATTGAGCAGACTACGGGCCAGACAGGCAAACAATGAGTGGGGTGTATAGAGTATGACTCAGGGAGGGTGGGTGGGTGGTGCTGGGGGTGGGGATCGGGAGGGGGCATGGCGGAGGGGGGCAGAGGGGGAAGGGTTACCTGACAGCTGGCAGGGCAGTGATTGGAACTGTGTGAATATAAAATGACACCAACAAAAAAATTGCAATGAAAGTTTCAAGGGAGAATTTTACTGTCGCTTCTGTATCGTAGGCTTTGTTCCCTTTACAACCCTTTCCGAACTAAACTCTCGATGTTAGGAAAATAGTTTTATTTTTTCAAATAAATTATGTTAGAAGATTAAATAGACACATTTTTATAAAAATATCTCTTTCTTGGTAAATAGAACCATTACAGTTACTACATTTATTTTATTTTAATAAAATAAAAGCTTTTTCAGCGCCTCATTCATCTCTTTTGACACAAAATCTACTTCTTAGTCTTAGAGAAATAAGTAAATATTTAGTCTGTGAGGCTAGAAAAATTAGTCAAATGAAGATAAAACAAAATAAAGCATCTTTAAGAAAGGTATTGAATACAATCATAAATAATTGGAAAATACAAAAATGTTGTGTTTTGATATTCTAAAGGTGATGTCATTTCAACAACTGGTTACCAAAAACCTTGTATTACTTCAAAAAATTTAAGCTAAAAACCAAAAACCAAGAGCCTTGTAATTTTCATGGTTTGACATCAATATTGGTTATTTAAATCTTCTTGCCATATTTCGCAGCAAATGCACATTTCTCCCTTGGCATCAACAGAGGAAAAGTTAAATGAAAATGTGCCGGCCCACCTAAATTAGCAGAGGGGAGCAGATGAATAAAACCTAACAACTCTTGTTCCACATGTGAACCTCCCCCTCTCCAGGGACTGACGGCCTTGCCCTTGTGGTTTAATTAAATTTTCCTTTCAGAGGGATTTTTCAACACATTTAAAACAAATATGCTAGCTTTTCAGTAAAAGATTCAACACCGGGAAGAAACTGAAATATGAAAAGTTTTAGCAGTTATGTCAAAAACAAAGTTAAACATATAAGTAAATATTGTCTGAGTGAATTTAACCCTACTTACATCTTGGTTGAATCCATTCAAAACAGAGAATCAAACAGCATCCTTCACATACACTCCGGAAGACAAGAATGACACAAAAATGTTGTAGGAGACAAACTCTTGTAAAAATAGAAAGAGGGGAAGAAAGTAGATATTTAGAACCTTCCTATTTAAGAGCAGTAACCACCGTCTCAAAATAGGTGAAGACGTCTAATAGACTTTGATAACATATGTTTTTACAAAACTTTTAACAGTTGTTATAGTGATACATTTCCTCAATAGTAATTACAACACTAATAAAAAATAAATGAAATACATCATAAATATCGAAATACCATATCATAAAAAAGTTTAAGAAACATTATTGTTTTAAATGAACTAATTGTTTAGTTAATGACTTTAAGGGCCGGTTTCACCAAACACGTTTAACTCAAACTTACTTGAACTCAATGTTAATCACATGGACAATTTTTGTTTAACTTCATTTTAGGTTTAAACTTGCTTCAAGAAACCGGCCCTTAGTAAAACAAATAAAATCCCAAGCAGAAAAATTCCACAGGTTGGCATTGCAAAGCACGCCGGTCAGCAGCTATTTGAATGTATTTCTTGTGAATTCTATAAAAAAAAAATATTAAAATAACTCAGTGAATAATTCACTCCAAGCATTGGTCACCCTTAGATTCAGTTGCCCCCTAGCATCAGCCATACTCACTACAACATCGCCTCAGTCCCTTTTAGCATCAGTTACCCTCAAGCACCGGTCACCCCCTAGCACCAGTCGCCCCAACACCGGTCCCCCCTTGCATAATCGCCCCAGTTGCTCGCCAGAACCGGTTGCCCCTTGCATCATTGGACCCTTAGCATGAGTCGCCCCAACATAGGTCACCCCCTACCAACAGTCGCCCCTACACTGGTCGCCCCAGTTGCGCCCCAACACCGGTCCCCCCTTGCATAATCGCCCATTTGCTCGCCAGCACCGGTTGCCCCTTGCATCATTGGACCCTTAGCATGAGTAGCCCCAACATAGGTCCCCCCCTACCACCAGTCGCCCCTACACTGGTCGCCCCAGTTGCGTCAAAACACCGGTCTCCCCTTGCATAATCGCCCCAGTTGCTCGCCAGCACCGGTTGCCCCTTGCATCATTGGACCCTTGGCATGAGTCGCCCCCAACCTAGGTCCCCCTTGCACTATCGCCCCTAGCTTCAGTCACCCCTATCATCAGTTGCCCCCAGCACCATGTCGCTCCTCACCTAGTAGAGCCGGTGCTGTTGGCCCGCAGCAGGCTGCTGGGCCGTGTATCCACCGGCGTGCACCGGCCGGCGCTCAGCTGTGCCATGTGCCTCCGCAGCAGCTCCAGCTGCTGGTTACACTTGTGGTTCTGCTCGCGGAGGTGCTGGTTCTGCGCCTCCAGCTCGCGCAGCTTGTTGGTCACCCACTCCTTGATGCGCGCCGCCTTCGCCTCCACCTGCTTGGCATCCTGCAGCCTCAACTGCCGCTGCAAACAGACAAAACAGAGTAATGGGGAGCGGAGAATAGCAGAAGAATGAACGCCAAAAATAAGAGTGTTGATTTGACTCAGTCAGGGAAGACCTTCTTGCATTAGCAGTCATTTAGTACTAGTATAATTTCTTTCACAGAAAAAATTGATTCCTTTAACAGGGTCACAAATTAATGGTTCCAAAACCAATGGCAGATCGAACCAAGTCAAGTTTCGAACCTTCAAAAAGCTACATACTTTTCTCAACCGGCAACCTATACCACTCAAGGTAAGTTGCCACTCAGCTATCCAGCCAACTTCATAAAAAAGTGTAAATACATTTTATTTGTTTCAGGGGTGCCTAATTACTATTAACTGGCTGGGTAGCTGAGTGGTTAAAGAGCTCGCCTTTGGATCTGAAGGTAGCCGGTTCGATCCTGAGAAAAGTTAGTGCTTTTTGATGGTTCGATACTGGACCCAGCTGCCTTTGGTCATTGGGCTATTAATTAATGATCCTGACAAATAAAACAGCTGATATTTGTCAGTAACAAAGCTACACCTCATCTGATCCATCACAATCATCACACTCACCCCTTCAGTCATACTCACCTTAAAATACGCACCACAGAGTGCGTCGGTGTTTCAGATAAAGTATCTAAAAGTATCTAAAGTATCTATAAGTGAAAAAAATATTAATTGGCACTATAAAATTATTGGATGGGTATTTTTTAATCAAAGGCAATAATAATTGAGTGAGAACAAAGGGTCAACACTGAAATGGACAAAATAAAGACTTTTTACTTATTTAAAGTTATTTTCAGATGAAATATCCTGCTCATATGAAATCAAAGGGTTAGTTAAATTAACATTCATACAATTATTCATATTTACAAATAAAAAAAGGAGATCGAGATCTTTTCTTTTTAATTCACCCCCTCCGGCCTACATTTAATTGCAAGCATTTTTAAATGTCAAGTTTAAAAAAAGAACTACCAACAAAATTCTTTTTGAGAAATTGGGGTATCTTCTATAAGAACAATGAATGGGTTTGGTATAATGGAAGAAGCCATATGAAGGCAGGAACAGGAATCGGGTTTCAGTTTCAGCTGTTGAACGGGTTTACCGTCAACTTACGACCTTCACCCATCCAACACTGTTTGTGAAACAACCCATAAAGGCTGAGCGTGTTTTATCGTTTAAAACATTTTTCACAATCTATTCCTTAGGGAAAAAAACTTCTTAATCTGTGTTACTTAATTTTTACTTACAGTCCACCTTTACTCTTCTTTGCAATGAAAGGTTTTCCAACATCAAATATGTTACAAACAGAAAATAAAATACTCAATAAAATGTACAGACATCCGTCTGTACTGACCTATCCGCAGCAAACTGTTAAGAACGGTCAGGATAGAATTTAATACCCCCCGTCGCAGCAGACCTGCGTACTCAGCGAATTTCCAAAGGATCTTGAGATTTTGTATTTTTCCCATAAACACCATAGGAATGAGTATGTACGTTTGCTGCCATGGGATGTTGTTAGAAAATGTTAGTTTTGCTAGAAAATATAATAGTTAGGTAATGTAAATATCAAATTGTATCAATATTCGACACTTTTAAATTTTCCCCATAAACCCCATGGGGGTGAGTATGAAGGATTGCCGCCATATGGGTGTAGTAAAAAAATATCAGTTAAACCCTACCTAGTGAAAGTACATACCAAATTTTATCAAGTTATTCCAGTAAATAAGTAAGATAAAGGGTTTTGTTAATTCCCCTTAAGAATAACTTGGAAAACCTACTTTTGGATTTTCTCCGTTACCTGTTAAGCCATATTAAAAATTCAAAATATAAAATTGTTTGTTTTTATAAGCTTTTTTAAATGTTTTCTGTTAAAATTGTTGAATTTTAAAAACTAAGGTCCAAAAATGCCAAAAACCCATTTTTTACCCCTTTGAAGCTCCATAAAACCCCGTTCCCATGACCCGATCATTCTGGTTTGTGAACTCATGAAAATAGACCTGGTCATACACCGTCATACCAAATTTCATCGAAATCGGAGGTCCCCTTCAAAAGTTATCAGTACCACGGACACACACATATATATATATACATATATATGAAAATGAACTAACGGTATTTTTGGTCTCTGGGGACCTCAAAATGAAAAAGTAACATGGTCCCGGGCTTAGGTCTTACCATGGCTACTACCGTAATAGCGTATTCCCTATAGGGAAATTCGCTAAAACTAAAAAAAATAAGCCAATCTTATTCCTTATTTTTAACATTTGTTTGTACTAAAACTATTTTTTTACTAATATATCGGGTATGATGGCTCGAGGGACCTAGATCCAACCTTTATCTAAGATAAAACAATTTATTTTACGATAAAAACTAAAAAAAACGTCCGAAACAAGGAATTGCGGAGGTATGTTTCAGTGTTATTTCAGGGGTGAAAAAGACTCTTAATTGACAAATTTATGATTGGGATTGAACAAATCTTAAAACAAGTAATCTATTGTTATTAATTTCAAACAACTTAAACCTATTTATAGACGTATTTTATTCAAACTTAAGAACCACTTTTAGGTATTTTGTTTAATACGGTAACAATCTAGTTTTTACGATATAATTTAAAAGTTTCTACAATTTTCTAACCATATTGGCAACATTTTTGATTGGAGATAATAAGCATTAACCGACTTACTGAACTAACGGGGTACAACATAGGCCGGGACTAATTTAAATTGTGGTTATTAAAAGGTAAAAGTATTATTATGTGTCTTTTTTTAATTAAGTAGTAATAGCGTAGTGTCTATTCTTCAACTCAGTACGCCCTACAGAAAGACGCGGGGCATACCTACGGATCGGATTTCGGTCATTATGCATCACATCGTGCAATCATCAATGCGGGACCTACGATAACTAAGTTACTGTTATTTCAGATAACGAAAACGTAAGTTTGTTTATAAAAAATTTTCTTTCGTTGGGTATCAGTTCGGCTGTGCCCCTCTCAACAGAAAATAAAATATAAAAAATCTATAATATTATGTCAGTCACGATTTTGTGACGTTCTCCGACACACGTATCAAGCGTGGCGAGGGGTTTGAAGGATGGGGGTTCCTCACCAGATATGTCTTCAGATGTCTGATCGTGGCACTTCACCTAACGGTATCTGTTGAGGCCGTAGGAAGAGCCTGGTTGTTCTCACGTTCAAATTACATGGTGTTGGTGTCTGAATATTTAGCTTTCCGGTCAACAATTTTATCTGCAGTAGAACACGGCAGTGTACGCAGCAAACGGAACCCAAAGCTTATATTGATTGTGCAAGCAGCGGCCAGACTTATCGTTTAAAGCATAGTACAGTACTATAAACATTTAACTGGTTTGTAGTATGGCTGAAAGTGACCCGATCGCAGGGGATTTCGCGAGAGGTCTTTTAATTCTTTTAATACTGTTAAACAGTTGTACACATCTAATAATGAGTTTTCAAAATTTTAATTGTGATAGTTTTATAATTAGTTTACACATCTAAACTCTCTAAAAAATACATCTAAAAGTATATTTAATATCGGTTATTTTTTAACACGTATATACGGATTCCACGGAATGCGACTGAGCTAAAAAACAAGAGATGACCAAATTAGCAAAGGCAGGTAGGTCCAGTTACAACCTTCACTAAACAACTAGTATACCCTCGCATATCCGAACACGATGGAACCGGGCCACGGTGGGAACGATCAAAAGATACGGATATCGAGAGTGGGAGTAGTAATAGATAATTGGGAAAACACAAACTGGTGATAAACATAAATAATAATAATTTCATGATAGTATCCATATATTAATAATATGAAAGCATATTTCTCTCCATCTTTTTCTCAGCTTGTGCGCATCGTAGGATAAAACGGGGCATATCGTTAGAAAGGTGGTGTTCTGTAGATGAGCAGAGTCCTATTATAATTCACATCGGCCATCAGGGCTGTAGGGCTACACCCTACACTACAAGCTTTCAAAGTTTCAATGTTAATCTTTTGGGATAAGGATAATTGATTGAATCATTAGGCAGCTGTTGTAATAACAAATTCTAGCAAATCAGATGTTTCAGTTATGAAGCATTTTAAAACTAAATTAATAGAGATCGCCAACTGATCGAAATTCGACCAGGAGACATTTGTTCTTCCTGAGTTTCTGGCATTTGTCATATTACAACACCTGTCTAATGATTCAGTCGTTTTCACTTCTCCCAGATGTAACATTAAAAAACGTTAAAAGCTTGTAGGGCGTAGCCCAGTGGGCCGATGTGAAATATAATGGGATTCTGCTCACCTACATGAGCCCATTCATAGTCCTAGTAGGAATAAATCAACTGAAATTTGGCTGCATTTCGACCAGTGGCGATATCTAGTAATAATAAATAAGTAGTTTAGCCGAACTACGATCGACCGTGCTGCAACCATTCAGAGACCGATGGAACTACGGCGAGAAGTCGGTAAAACAGTCCACTAGAGGTGGAACTACTGCATCTTTGCGATCACACTTACTTGATCATCAGTTTTGTAGTATATGAGTATTTAGAATAAGCAGATTAAACTACAAACTGATGACTTTTTATGATTTTTATGATACATATATGATACTCTAAAACTAGGTTTACACGTGAGAGTTTTTCACTCACGGAGAGTAGTTAGTTACTCTCATATAAATCTCAGACAGTTGTTGATAGTACATCACATTAAAAAACGTTAAAAGCTTGTAGGGCGTAGCCCAGTGGGCCGATGTGAAATATAATGGGATTCTGCTCACCAACAGGAGCCCATTCATAGTCCTAGTAGGAATAAATCAACTGAAATTTGGCTGCATTTCGACCAGTGGCGATATCTATTAATAATAAATTTGGACCTACATACAAAATTTCATACAAATCTGACCATTGGGGCATTCTCTGGCTCTGTTTACATCCAGACACACACACACATCCACACAGACACACACACACACACACACATATACACACAGACATCACTCTGAAAACCACTTTTTTGGACTCAGGGGGCACCAAAATGGACAAATCCACCAACTCAAATTCGAAAATTTTGACGAAAACAATACTTTCTCCATATACTATGGTATAGGAGGAGAGAAAGTAAAAGTACGTAAATTATTACAGTACTACGGTATTTTTGACGCAGTATTATATTACCACACATGCGATTTTATTCTGCTGCCTTTTCACCCGTCTATTTTCAATTTCGCCTTGAAAATGACCTCTGTTGTTGTATACAAGCCATGCAAATTTTGGGTGGTATGATAGCCAATTTCTTTCATTAAAATTTAGCAAATAACTCTATAAAATACTAATCATTTCTAATGTTTAATTTTGTTGTTGAAGGTTTTAAGCTATGCATGGAAAAGAAAGCTAGTATACCGGTGAGCTACACGGATAGCAAAATTAACTCTGCTCTTAAACCTGCAACAAGATTGTATGAAGATAGAGAGTTTATCAGACTAAAGGAATTTTGCGGAGAGGAACGAAAATCACTCCATCGTAATTTTTCCTTTTAAAGTTGTCGTTTCGAGCTGAATTGTCAATTGTTGACACTAGATGTGTTTTCATGAAAAATAATCCGGCTGTCTGTACTTTGCTACTGCTGACACAGTTACTGTATTGCCAATTGCTATGCACACATATTGCATCATACAAGCGATATCGCAATTTCATTGATTTATTCTCTCTATAAATTATTCTCTGTCGCAATCTCCTCAAGCAAGACTGTGATTTGCCTAATTGGACGACTCGAGGAGAGTGGAAACTGGAAACAATTTGAAGGCACAAGACAAAGTGTTTCCCGAATATTTCAAAGCTCGTAAGTACAGACTGAGACTACACGAATAATAATAATGCTTTATTGACAAGGTATCGTAAAAGATACATAGCAATATTAATTAATTAAACTTAATATAATTTTTAATTTTACTACCAAAAATCTTTAGATAGGCAGTCTTCAACATTGTATGGTGTTTTCGTTAGTAGTTTTCCCATTATTCTTCTTTTAAATTTTTTACTGGTAGTTCCAACAAAATCAAGGGTATCTTATTAAATAATTTTTGTTCCATAAATGAAGATTTTTTGTGTATTTGTGTACTTGCATAAAGATGTTTTTAATTTATTTCTGTTTCTTGTTTCATATGAATGGTTCAAAGAATTTTGAGGTTGATTGTTAATTTTTTCTCGAATGTTTAAAATAATTTGTAAACTGTACATGGCTGGCAATGTCAGAATATTCAATTGTTGAAAAAGTGGTTTACAGTGTGCTTTTCTTTTTGCCCCACAAATAATTCGAATTACTTGTTTTTGTTTTTCAAAAACTTTTTCGGCTATTGGAACATTGCCCCAGGCTGTAATTCCGTACAAGAGATGACAATTAAAGGGCCATAATAAGCCGTAATTATTATTTCCATTGTCACATTTCCTTTTAGCCTCCTTATGACATAGATTCCTTTAGAGACTTTACTTAGAATTTTATAAACATGATCTTTCCAATTAAGTTCCGAAACAATCATTATACCCAAAAATTTTATTGAGGCCATATTTCTATATAGGGAATACTTTTTTGAGAGTGCTATTTCAATATTTTGAGTTTTATCGAAATTTAAACTTAATTTATTAGATTGGCACCAATTTGTAATAATTGATGTTGTAATATCTAACCTCTCAATAACCTCACAATCATAATTTCCACACACATTGATTCCAATATCATCTGCATACAAAAACAGGACGAGGAGGAATTCTCAATGCTGAAAGGCAGATCATTAATAAATATGTTAAAAAATAATTGTCTGTGAACATATATAATTTCACATCTAACAGCCTAAACACGTAAAGTAGAATTCTACTTATTATGTCACGAATAAAGCAAACTACGTATAACGGTTCGTAAAAAAATATTAACCTCGTCGTCTTCGCTTGCGTTGACGTCCTTAATGACAGAGAAGAGTTAGCCTTAATTAACTGTGAATGAGCGTATTCTTTCGCTCCGCTCTCTCACCCCACTTATGAGATAGATTCCTCTGCTCACCGCTCGCCTCTACGAACTAAAAAAACTCTCCTATATCGATCTAATTAATTAGATCTGTTTAAGTGTTGTTCATAAAAATAACCATAGAACTTGCAATGCCAGTGGAGTAATAAAAACAAACGCTTATGAAAACCAAGCCTAAACAATCTCTGATATAGTATTATCTAATATTAAAGGAATATTTGTATGTAGGCCTATGTATGCACACGGATCTCGAAAACGTCTCTAACGATTTTCTTCAACCTTTGTAAGTAACTTAATTCTATGGGATAAAACCAAGACCTCAATACACTACAGGCCGGAGTCACCCCCTCAACTCGGGCCCTTGCGTCACAGCAGTGGATCGGCTCGAGCGGTGCGCGTTCGAATAATCGAAGCTGCTCGCTTCATTTAAAAATTAAAATACAAGTATCTTATACCACTGTAATCTTCTATATATTAATACACAAGCATGTTTCATTTCCTCCTTTTTTCTCAGCTCGTGTGAATCGTAGAAGAAATCCGTGCATACCCGTTAGAAAAGGTACTGTGCTGTATATGAGCAGAATCACATTCTAATTCACATCGGACTCCAGGGCTATGCCCCACAGGCTTTCAAAGTTCCAATGTTAATCTTATGGAGAAAGGAGAATTGAATGATTCATTAGACAGCTGTTGTAAAAACAACTGCTAGAAAATTAGGAAGAACAGATGTTTTAGTTCTAAAATGTATTAAGCTTTTTGGGTCCAGATTAACTGAAATTATGATCGAATTTCGATCAGGAGGCCCATTAGTGAACAGGGAGGCCACCCATCTCTTCGGAATCATAAATGATAGAAGTAGCCTATCGTATTGAAGGGAGGAAACTATAATATTTACCGTTATCTCTTAACCGTTAAGCATTTTTAAGGAATAGAGCTTTGATACGTTAGATACTTATTTGAAACACCGACGCACACTGTGGCCTATTAAGGTGAAAATTCTATTACCGATGGGTAAGTGTGATGATTGTGATGTACCTTTGTTACTGACAAATATCAGCTGTTTTAACAGGATCAATAGCCAGAATAATGGCCAATGACGGTGCAGTCCCGATAGATCAGAGTCCCGCTAGATCCGAGTCCCGCTAGACCGATTTCCAAAGTAACCCTAATTAGTCCGGTCGCTACCTCAGGGGAGAGTGTCATTAGATAAGGGCTCTCCGTGAGGGTGACTAAACCCCTCCCACCTTCTCGGAAAAGCGATCAGCAGCAGAGTAGTCGTGTAAAATAAAACTTTCCTTTTTCGCTGGTAGGCCTAAACCTTAAAAATAGTTGCCGATACAGCAACTGAACATGAAAGTGTTTAACTTGGTTGTTTACACTTGGAAACATAAGGGATGAGGAAAATTAAAGAAGTACGATAAGTTCATTGTTAGCACCACCCGAGATGGCGTGCTCTTTGTGAAAATGGTACCTCAATGAGACGGGCCTGTCGCATGTTCTCGAACAAACATACACACAACAGAGGTAAAAGACCCACGGACGCCATGAACCGGGGCCTACATCGTAGGCCCCGCATGAACCCGCCCGGATAACCGCACTCGGCCTTTTAGGGTGTAATCACATTGTTAGAACTATCGTTATTTCAATTATTGTTCACGAATCATCAGATCAAATATATCAAATATCCCGACAGAATACAAGCAAAGTTTAAGTTATGCACCCTAAAGAATATCTAGTTTATTTTTTTCTATTCTATTTACACTATGTACGATTAAATGTAGTCCATTCCTTTAAAAATAAATCCCGTGACGCGGTCGCCCGCCGCACCGACGCTCGTATGGTGTCGTGCTAAATGGGTACAGTGCTAAATGGGTGCAAGCGTCAAATCAGTGCTAAATGGGTACAGCTTGGGGTGACAGGTGTTTAATGACCGTTTGACGAGGGTTTGATGCGAAGGCCATGAACAGAGGGAGTGGCAAATGGGGTACACTACCTGTCTCGGCAGGGGCAGCGCGGCGGCGGCGGTAGCGGCCTGCCTCGACAGGGGCGGCGCGGCGCGGCGGCGGCGGCAGCGGACGGCCTTGGTCCGGGATAATTAGTTCGATTGGGAGACACGGACTCGGCGGCGGCTTACCACACATTAGAATACAGTACTTAGTGTTTATGTGACCTAATAATCTCTTAACATTCATATAATGTCATTTTGCGAGTTCTGCAAAATTTTGATAGGTAGGCTACTGTAGTTATCTTCATACCACTTACTTTACTGTCTTCTTCCATTTACTTTATTCAAGTGATATTTTTTTTTTAAGAAGACGTATCTGACACGGTTTTCCACCCACCCCGCGTGGTGAAATACTCCGGTTATCTCAACAGAGAGACACAGCACTACACCACGGTCCGGCTGGGATACACCGTGTAGAACTTCTACCGCGGAATTCGTAACAAAGAAGTGTTTTATATATTTGATTTCAAATCAAATCGTGGGTTGTGTTTTAAAAGAAACACCTTGTATTAGGCCTATACTCTTTCTCCGTTTCAGACTGGCGGACGATGTATACTAATAAGTATTTTGTAGCATTTGTAGCATTTCTTAAAGAACATTATACTAGCAATCATGCCAAGGCTATTTAACAGTGTTTCTAACGAAGGAAAAAACTGCTTTTCATCGTGAATCACTCCCTATACAATTCAGACTAGATTAAGAAACTAATATTTTGCCACGTCTTGAACTTTATATATCCTGTATTATTATACGAGCAGTGTCTGAAGCAATGTATTTTCCATGATTCGAAATCTAGCGTGTAGATGCTGCTTCTTTGCATTTGAGAGTGTTCGATCCAAAAACAAGTTTAAAACAGCCCCAATCCCAGAAAAATAGTTTTCTTTCTTAAAAATTTGTCATTGCTTAATCTTTGGTATCCTAAACTACTCGTATAATACAAGCAATGTCTGAAGGGATGTGTGTTCCACGATCTCGAAATCTAGCGGACAGATTTTAATTCAAATTTGCATTTAAGAGTGTTTTGGCCCAAAAATAAGTTTAGAAAGGCCTCAATTCAAAGAAAAATCAAATTTTGTCTAAATTTAAGTTTAAAAATAATAATTAACATTGGTGTTAAATAGGTGCTATTTTGGTCACGAAATAACAACGAAAGGTATACAAAAATAAACGGGATCAGATAACTGACACATACTTTCTCCCAACAATATAAAAACATGTGTTAAAAGCTTTAAACATTAATGTCTAGATGACTCTGTCGGATAGCTACCAGCTGAGCAGCGCGAGCTTGATCCTACGCGCATCTGTGACTTTTAACAACGTACTGCGTTTACCGCTAAACGAAAAATTGTATTTTCTCCTCAACCACTTGACGTAGAGCAATAATTTAAAGTACTGGATTATTTAGTTTTTTGAGCTTGATTTAATGGTGATAAGTAAAATTTATTTTGAGACAACAGCTATTTTGAAAATCAAAAAAATTGATTTTTTAAACACTTTTTACTCCATAACTTTTGAACGCGCATTTCCTCGGAGATGCGGGTGGTGTCATTTTATCCACCATTTTAAGCTTAATAAACCACAAAATTTTAATCAAAATCGTTAGAGCCGTTTTTGAGAAATTTTGATTTTTGACGATTTTTGAGGGTTTTGGGGGGTAAAATACCCTTAAAAATCAAAAATTCAAAAAAATGAAAAAAACGCCTGGAATTATCGTGGATTTGGACCTATATACCAAATTTCATTAAAATCGGACCATTAGGGCATTCTCTAGCTCTGTTTACATCCTGACACACACACACACACACACACACACACACACACACACACACACACACACACACACACACACACACACACACACACACACACACACACACACACACACAGACATCACTCCGAAAACCACTTTTTTGGACTCAGGGGGAACCATAATGGATAAATCCACCAACAACTCAAATTCGAAAATTTTGACGAAAACAATACTTTCTCCATATACTATGGTATAGGGGGAGAAAGTAATAAAGGAACATTAATATTAAGCAGACTTTTTGAAACAGCTGTTAATTGTGAAGTGGTATAGTTGGTTGTTGAAGGAAATTAATACGGTAGCTCTATTACCGTGGCACTATATTGAATTAAAACCGAGCCAGGCTCGGTTAACCTGGTATAGTACTGGGTTGTTATCAAGGTAAGCAAATAGCATAACATTTTAAAGCCACAACATAGTTCGCTACAACGTAATGAAATAAAAAAGTTCCTCTTGCTTTAAAATACAGTACACAAAAATACTTCTCATTTAGATAATAAATGGTCAGATAAAAAGACATTGGACCTTAAGTAATGCTAAAAATAACTAAAGTAACAAAGGGTCGGCTAGTCTGAATAAGAGAGAGAAAGTAGGCCTAACACAGGGTGTGATTTTAAAACACAACCTACGATTTGATTTAAAATAAAATATAACAACCCTAACACGTATATACAGTATTAATATTTATATATATATCTTTGTTACGAACTCCGTGGTAGATGTTCTACACTGTGTCTCCCATCCGGACCGTGGTGTAGCGCTGTATCTCTCTGTTGAGATAACCGGAGTGTTTCACCACGCGGGGCGGGTGGGAAACCGTGTCAGATACGTCTTCTTAAAAAATGTTATCACTAGAATAAAGTAAATGGAAGAAGACTGTGAAGTAAGTGGTATGAAGATAACTACAGTAGCCTACTTAACAAATTTTTGCAGAACTTGCAAAATGATATTATATGAATGTTAAGAGATTATTAGGTCACATAAACACTAAGTACTGTATTCTAATGTGTGGTAAGCCGCCGCCGTGTCCGTGTCTCCCCCTCGAACTAAGTATACCGGCCGAGGCAGGCCTCTAACGCCGCCGCCGCGCCGCCCCTGCCGAGACAGGTAGTGTACCCATTTGGCACTCCCTCTGTTTATGGCCTTCTCATGAAACCCTCGTCAAACGGTTTTTAAACACCTGTCACCCCAAGCTGTACCCAAGCACTGATTTGTTGCTTGTACCCATTTAGCACTGTACCCTTTTAGCATGCATTCCGCTCGTATATATTTGCCTGTATAACCCCCAAAGCTGAAAATCGATACATAAAAACCCCAAGAAAGTGCAATAAAAGATGAAGTAGTCATGGTCAGTACCTAAAACGTATAGTTAATAATAATTAATTAATCTAATGAAAAAAATATATATAGTTGTATACTATTTAAAAATTTTATAGTTGGTAGGTTAGGTTATTAAATTGTTTGATACTAACTTTGTTTGAAATAACTAGAAAAATATATAAAAGAGAAAGCCAAGAAGAAACACCAAGAACAAATAAAAAACATTTTAGAGTTTTAGTGACGGCAAAATTTTACCATATGATTTTTACTATACGTTAAGTGAAGATAACAAACGTCCAGTAGCACTTTCCTTTGTAGTTAAAAAATTTAAGAAAAAGTTTAGTGTTATTTAAATCAATAGATTTATTTTCAGGATGTCTAACTTAAGTAAAATAATCCCCAAAATAAAATTATACTGGATTATCGGAAAATACCTAAGATACTATGGCATTGTTGTACCCTAAGGAAGGTATTCACCCATAGGGGAAATGTCTTTTGTTTGCGTAAATAATATATCAACCGATTTATATAAAAAATCTGCTAGAATCTGTAGTACTGTAGTCTATTTTATAATCTTCTCACATCGTTGCTTTATTCGGCTCTGAATAACTTTTCCTCCTGATATTTTTTACATTAAATTTGTAATTGTCAATGATGTTAAATTTGTTGGAGAAAAATAAGTAAATTTAAAAAACACACCAGAATTCAACTGTTTAAAAAAAGGCTTAAGTTATTGAAACTCTTCCAAACTGTTCAAAGTTACAGTAACATTTTCTGCCTCTCTGTGTAGCCTAAATTTGATTTTATATAAACAAATGTTGTTGTTTTAGCTAAGTATATGACTTCTCCAGTGAATATATCTGGTCATGTAGTAGTCACCACAGATTTTAAAGTTGTCCTCTCGTGTTTCAGGGGCAATGGCGATCCCCCAGCTGGAGACATGTTGTTGCAGCTGCACGTTGAGAACAGGCACCAAGATCATTGGATGGATCACTTTGGTGTGTTGTGTATAACTGAATATTTGTTAACAGCTCAATGGCGGCTCTGCCCAACTAGGAGGTGTTGCTCTGCCCCCATGCCAGTGCCTTCCCAATTCTTTTGAAGATCAAGATAGCATTTTTAAGATAAAGAAAAAAATTTGCATAAAATCCACGTTGGACTAAAACTACCAATTCATCTCTACTCACAACTTGTAAAAGTTGCAAATACATTAAAGTCGGTTGTAAGGGTAAACGGATGAAGGGGATAAGGCAAAAATTTATCAGACTAAATTGATCTTTGCAAGATCTTTCAATATTATTATGTGAGTTTTTTCGATAGTACCGATCAATTGGACTCTAGAGTACAAAAACTTAAAAAAAATGTTTTCATAAAAGACACTCTGAAGAGTTAATGGTGCAAAAAAAAAAAAAAAAATAAATAAAAAAATGTAACAAATGATTTTTTTGTTTAGATAGTCTTAGATTTCTGATCCAAACCATCTCCAAAAAACATTTTTTTTGGACTTTTTCCTTTACATGGACTCTACAAGCTTAGTGAAAATTTTTTAGTTTTTGGCCAACTATAAATGGAAAATGTTTTGATGAATGGCATCAACGTATACCATGACCACCAATTTACCTCTACTAACAACCCAGAAAGTTGCAAATACTGTACATTAAAATAAGTTTTAAGTATAAACGGTAGAACATATTGCAAAGTGTGACTAGACTTTTGATTATTCTAACATTGATTCAAGCAAGGAACCACTTTCATTGCTTCATTAATATAGTAGTTACAATTGAAAAAAAAAAAACAATTGAAATTGGAAAGGGAGGGTAGTAGTTCCATTAACCGTTTATTTGTATAGCACATAAATAATTTTCTTTTAGCGAATTTCCCTATAGGGAATACGCTATTACGGTAGTAGTCACGGTAAGACCTAAGCCTGGGACTATGATACTTTTTTGTTTTGAGGTCCCTAGAAGCCAAAAACACCGTTCGTTCAAATTGATATATATGTATATATATATATATATATATATATATATATATGTATATATATATGTATATATATATATATATATGTATATATATATATATATATATGTACTGGCTTACACCCCTGTACCAAGTTTCGTCAAAATCGGAGGTTCCGTTCAAAAGTTATCGTGTTCACGGACACATACACATATATATACACATATATATATACTATATATATATATATATATGTGTATGTGTCCGTGAACACGATAACTTTTGAACGGAACCTCCGATTTTGACGAAATTTAGTACAGAGGGGTGTAAGCCAGCATCTACTAGATTGAGTTCACAAACCAGAATGATCGGACCATGGGAACAGGGTTTTATGAGGTTTCAAAAGGGTTAAAAACGAGTTTTTGGCATTTTTTAATTTTATTTATAAAATTCAACAATTTTAACTTAAATCATTTAAAAGAGCTTAAAAAAACAAACAATCTAGTACTTTGAATTTTTTACCTAGCTTAAATGGTTATGGAGTAAATCCAAAAACTATGTTTTCCATGTTATTCTTATGGGAAATTAAGAAAACCCTCTATCTTGCTTATTTATTGACATATCTTGATAAAATTTGGTAAGTACATTCATTCGGAAGCGTTAAACTTATATTTGCTTAGAAAACCCATATGGCGGCATAACCCCTATGGGGTTTATGGGGAAAATAAAAAGAACACCATAACCTGATAAAATTTGGTATGTACATTCACTAGGTAGGGTTTAACTTATATTTACCAACAAAACCCATATGGCGGCAAACCTACATACTTTCATCCCCATGGACTTTATGGGGAAATACAAAATATACCAAAATTCCATTGGAAATTTGCTGAGTACGCAGGTCTGCTGCAACGGGGGTATTTTTTAATGAATTATTAGAAAACAAAAATATTTCCTAAGTTGCTGATTTTTTTACTGACTGGATGCAAATATTTCTAGAATGTTATTAAAAAATTAGGCATTCCTTTTTTGAAGTTCCCAAAATAAGTGGTAACTTGGTTTTGATTTTTTTCAGATATTTCACATTTTTATGCTCATAATCGGTTCAGGTCTGGCTGCCATGTCACACATTGAAGACCATCCAGAAATGGAAAGCATAGAAGCGGATGAAATTTCAGAACATTTGCCTGGTAATACTAACACATGCAATAAATGAGAATGGATCATGTTCTATGACCTTGCATCTAAATTATGTCTAGCCTAACACATAAAATAAATGTGATCGCAATGGCTCATGTTAAATTATCTAGCATTTAAACTATGTCTAGCCTGTCATGAAATGAAAGTTTATTAAATTTTAATCAGTAAGCCTATATTTCTTGTTTTATTTTAGGAATAGAATTAATATTTTTTAATGTTTTATTTTACAGAATTCGAAAAAAAGTTATTGCACGTATATTAACAATTTTCTAAAAGTTTGTAACCAAATTACTGGCCATACCAAACATTTATTTGTCCAAAAGAGGAAGATTTTTTATTTGTAAAAATTTATTTTCAATTTTTTTTTTAAATAACTTACTGTTATCTAAAATAAAACATTTATTATTAACATAACATTTTTTGTTTCATAAATTCAAAATGTCCTTCAGTTTTAGAAAGTTCTGGAGAAGATTATGAAGTTCCAAATGAAAAGCTTTCATGATAACTTTTGCAGGTGGTAAACCTCAGGGCTTGTCATAATCGTTGAGGTTATTCTCGCCTTGTCTGTTGTAACAAAAATATGTTACACCAGAAAATATTTGACCGGAAAAGTTTTTTATATGAATATTTCACCAGCAGCTCTCTTTTATTCTTCGCCATTTTCATATCTTGTGCTTATGTTTACAGCTTTGAAGGTGTTCTCAATCTTTCTAATTTTAGTCCACATCCTTGGTTGTGGATTATCATTCATGCTGCTCGTGGGAGCTTATCAGGTAATTTATAGCATACGTTCTACTTATATCATTGAAATGTTAAGAAGAAATCAACCTAATTTCATCACAGAGAGAGGGCTGCTCTGTTTCAAAGTTACTGACAAGAACTCCTCCTTTGACAAAGTTGATTCACATGTCAGGGCTGAGCTTTCCTAATATCTAGGAAACAACCACATTTGGATACATGGTGGGATTCTAGATACTGTGGTGGGAACAAACTGGCAGATATCACTTTATGTTTGGGGGGTGATGTTGTTTGCGTCTGCAGCATTCCATTAAATCTGCACGTACTCCCCGGGTGGTGCTAAACGAACAAAAATTTTTGCCAGCTGAATTATTACGCAAGTGATCTCTCAACTATGCCAGCTGCCAGACCAAATCCTAATGACCCGTTCCCGGGCCACTTTTAAACGTACTGACGCAGGTACTTTTGCACTGTAGAACATCTTTTATTATTGTCATTATTTAAGTTGGTAGCTGGCTATGACAGCCATACGATCGATATATATATACTTTCCGTTTATGTTCTCTTCTTCATAAGAAATAGGACATAAAGAAAAAGCATACGAGTACATGTTCAACAAAGTCTAGCTTAAAATAAATGTCCTCTCTTGGCTAAATACCAAACTCTAAATAAATATGAGTTTTTTTTTTTACTAAAACAATTAGTTTGTAGAGCACATTACAGAATACATTCAGGCGGATATGATCGTTGATGTGTTATACGAATATATAAGTTTGGTACCCCTGCTGCACCACCACCAAGTCAACAAATAATTTAAGAAAATAAATAATTGTACTTCTATTTAAAGCATTAAGCGTCCGCACTGGCCAAACATGTTCGCCAAATAAAGTTCTTTTAAAATTGTGTTTGTTTGTTGGTAACCTTTTTGAATGTAAACCATGGCCGGTAATTGTTCGTTAGATATGTTTGTTGATTTTCAAGTTTGCTGAATGTTCAAACACTAATGTTCAGAGGGTGGGGACACGGCTTTAAAGATATGGACTGCATGTATTTTAATTTCTGCATAAACTAAGTTTATTTGATGTTTAACAAATTAAACTACATAAGTTGATTGGACACCTTGTTTGTTATTAAGGCTAACAACAATATTTGTTTCAGAACAAAGCAAAGTTGGTGTTCTACTGGGTAGTCAGTTACTTGACAGCAGTGATCATTGGGCAGGCTCTCAACTTCATATCATTGTTGACTCTCTACGAGAGTGATAGACTCTACAGTATGGCTTTCTCCTGTAAGTAGAATTCAAAAGCAATAAAAATAAATTTAAATTTTATCAGATTAAGCTAAAACTCATTTAAAACAGATTTTTAGAAAAGGCTTAAAAATGTAAAACCAAACTCAATGTAAAATTGAGTCAGGAAATTTGAGACATAGTATTTTGAAAATTTAAATACAATGGACTGCAGTCTTGTCCGCTTCGAGTGGTTGAAATCAGAATCACTATGATTCATTGTATACACTTTCACTTTGCTATGCTAAAAAGTTAAGTGGAAAGTGTGATGAGTGTCTTTACCACGTTAAAATGAAAAGAGTTTTGGGTAACGAATGCAACGCTTCATAGCCATTAATCCAGTAAATTCTCTTGACATTCTAGTTGTCGTCTTTAAATTTGTCATCGGTGTTAAACACCGTTAAAGGGTCTTTACGTCCATTATATTTTATTTTTTGTCATTATGTATTCTAATTCTGTCCATTTTTGTTTCAAGGACAGAACTAACAGGCATTCCATTGAACTGCTTTGAATTATGTTTTCATTCTCACTAAGTTTTTATTTTGGTACCGGTAATCTAACTGCTTACAGGTTAGCTATGATGGTCTGTGCTCTGTTTAGTTGGGGACATAGTGTTGGAGATGGTTTGAAGTGCAATTATTAGTTGGAAAAGGGAATTCTCTGTAGACATGATGGATTAATTTTTGTCGCCCTCAGTTTAATGTGCTTCGCCCCGTTGGACTTTAAAGTTTCAATGTATTTTAAGTATAAGACAAAATTTAGTAATTTTACCCACAGCATCTAGAATGATTTTACCTAACATATGATTCATTTCATGAAAACAAACAGATGTCTTCATAAAAATAACCTGTCTCCCTCCTGTCATTTTAATTCTAGATTTCTTGTTTTAATTTATTTAGTTTTTTTTTTTTTTTTTTTTTTTTTTACTTATCGCTTTACTTTCAAATTCAAATACAAGCAGTTTTCATTCAGAGTATTAGGGGGCGACAATTAGTTTATTTAATTATGTGATTGTATTTTATTTTAACTTTATACAAGTTTGTTGACAGGTCACGGCTACTTTCGGTCGTACCTGAACCGAATGGGAAAGACCGGTTCACCGGACTGCATTTATTGCCCGGGTGTTCCCGACGATGCGGAACACACTTTCTTCCGCTGTTCCCGTTGGGAAGGGCCCCGCCTGGAGGCCACACAAATCTTTGGTGTATTTTCGGTGGACTCGGTCTGCCAAAAGATTTTGGAGGATGAGGGCAACTGGGATTGTTTATCACAGTTCGTCTGGGGCATCCTCCTGGAAAAGAAAACCGATCTGGACCGCGAAGTGGCCCAGATCCCTTAATCGAGCGGCTGGATAAGGAGCGAGCCCCACGTTCGTAAGCCAAATTTAGGCCTAGCCTGACGTAATGTGATAAACAATTCCAGGTTAGATTCCTAAAGAGTAGAGGAGGTTTTTTAGTGGGTAAACCCGTTTTTTAGGGGAGCCCTACACTAGAGGCTGGCCACCTGTGTGCGTAATGCAATTTCCGCCTCTCCCTAAAAAAAAAAAAAAAAACTTTATATAAGTTTTATACCATCTGCTTAGCGCTCAGACTGGAGCTGTATTTGCCGAGTATCGACTGGCAACGACTCGTTTTTTATTAAATTTGACTTACAGAAGTAACAAACAGTACTGTATTGTGGAAACAGGCAAACGCTGTACCGGAGTACCTAGGGGCCAAGCATGTGCTCAGTAAAGTTTAACTCATTGCAGCATAGTGTTACAGAAAGTGTAACACCAAATTTTCGTCCATTGTTTCACAGTGTTACATTTTGTGTAACACCATATGTTTGATTTTTTTTCAACCAGACACACAGCGCTACTACTTTGTAACTATTCTCCTGTAGTTCAACACATCACCGCTAGATAGGTTAGGTGGATATTTGGAGGGAACTCATTCTGTTGTTGTCTTCAGAGATGCTCACGTGTGATCCTGTTCGTGTTTTCTGTTGCTCTTCATATTTTTATGATTATTGAGGTAAGTTTATGATTGATTCTAATTACTCTTAATAGAAAATAAACTTAAGGTTCTGTTACACATTATAATGTTGTATTCCCATGGTTTATTTCAGTTAGACGTTGCTAGGTAATAGGTTTTATTTAGTACAAATTATGTAACACCATGCAAGCGGGGTCTACCCCTTTTTCAAAAAGTGTAACACCATGTAACATGGAATCCCATTTGCAGATCTTAATTTTTTTCTCCTAGCTGCAATTTATTTATTCAGCACAAGTACACTTAATATTTTTGTATCCACAACTTCTGCATAAATGTTTTGTGCTGAACATAATAATTTTTACTGTAGACTCCAATTTATTTACCATGTCTTTCGATTTTTTCTAGGTGGCACAATGTCACGGGAAATTCTCGATGAGAAAGAAATTGAAGAATATCTTCTTCTTCAACCGATACCTTCAGGTGGCGAATCGGAAGATGACCTTGAACAAGATGAAGATGATACAGAAATCGGACAATCTGCGTTTATGGATAATGAACAAGTTGATTGCCTCATGCCACTTATCGATCATGATTATTGGAAAATGACTGAACCAAATCTTGACTTTCATGACGATGGTATCCAGAATGAGCCGATATCTTTAAACTGGACAGAAGCTCGCGATCCAGATGAAGATTTGGCAGTAGTAGAAGAAACAGTATGCCAAGACTCCGAATTGCTTGATGATTCGACAAAAGCTGATGATAATAATTTTGAGATTGTAAATCATGATACAAGGATATCAGAGCCTATAATAACACGGGGGATAAAGAGAAAAGGAGGGACTAAAACAAAAAAGCAAAAACCTGTTAAGTTTGGTCCTGAAGTAAGGCCCGCTCCTAAATGGAGTAAAGAGGTAAATATCGTCCCAAATCAATCAGGAATAGTAGGCGGCCCTGTCGGTGTATCAGAAAAAATCAAGTCAATGGAAGATCCATCGCCAAAAAATATTTTTGAAACAATGATTTCAGATGATATAGTTGATAATATCGTCTTCCAAACCAATTTATACGCTCAGCAGTCAGGCAAAAGGTATATTCCGACAACAGCACAGGAAGTAAAGGCATTCCTTGGTATCAACATACTTATGGGAATAAAAAGGTTGCCAAGCTACAGAGACTACTGGTCTAATGACATCGATCTTAATGATCCTTTCATTAGCAGAGTTATGCCTGTAAACAGATTTAGCTGGCTACTAGGTAACCTTCACCTAAATGACAATAGTATCATGCCACCAAGAGGAGATGAAAAGTATGACAAACTTTATAAACTTCGACCTTTCTTAGATAGTATTGGAAAAAATTTTGAAGAAAACTTCAAACCTGGACAAGTGTTAGCAGTCGACGAGTCTATGATTAAATTCAAAGGAAGAAGCACATTAAAGCAGTATCTCCCCAAAAAACCAATAAAACGCGGATACAAGTTGTGGATGTTAGCTGACAAGTCGGGATACATCATCAAATTTGAAATCTACACAGGAAAAGTTGCCGAAGGAAGACAATATGATCTAGGCCCATCAGTAGTGAGAAGAATAACAGAATGCTTACAACAAAAGAACCACAGTGTGTATATTGACAACTACTTTGTCAGTGTTTTTTTGATGGAAGATCTAAAAGACGTAGGTATAAATGCGTGTGGAACGATAAATGTCGATAGAGTAAATCTGCCAAAGTTCAAGGCTACAGCAGACATGACCCGTGGAGACTATGACTGGTACGTTAGTGACAAAGGGGTGTCTGCGGTGAAGTGGATCGACAATAAAGCTGTTTACATGGTATCTAATTTCCATGACCCACGTGAATCCACTACAGTCAAGAGGAAGCAACCAAATGGGGAGCGCATCAATGTTACCTGCCCATCTGCCATTTTGGACTATAATTTGCATATGAACTGCGTCGATAAGTTTGACCAAAGAAAAGCCGCTTATGAAATAAGCCGAAAAAGTCGTAAGTGGTGGCACAGGATTTTCTTTTTCTTTGTCGACGCTGCTATCGTAAATGCGTTTGCGATTCACAACTGCCTTCCTATTGAAAGATTGGACCTCAAGACATTTCGACGGAAAATCGTGTTTGGACTTGTCGGGGACCAGTTTGTTACACAAACTAACAGTAGCCCTGGGCCCAGTAAAAAACTTCAGGTAGCTTGCAGCAAACCAAATGTGCCTGTCGAAATAAGACGGTCTGGCTCTTCGCATCAACCTAAAAGAGCTACAAGACGGCGGTGTGCCTTATGTAGTACAAAAAAGAAACAAGTGTCAACATTCTGGATGTGTTGTATTTGCTGTGTACCACTGTGCTTGGGGAAAAATAAGGACTGCTTTCAAAAGTATCACTCAAAGGATTAAATATCATGAAATAGTCCGATATGGAAATAATTTTTACAGGTATGTGTCCTCCCTCGCTCCCCGCAGTGATTCCATTCAAGGTTTTGTCCACAATTTGTAATACAGAATAATAATTTCTGTGTACTGTATATTTTAGCAAAAATTCATCATTTTCCATTGGACTATTTTCATTATATGGCAGTAAGTCATTTTTATATTTTCTTTTGAAAGTTGTCATACGTATTGTGTCTTATAATAATAAATCCACATTTTTACCTAGTCATGTGCATTTTCATTCACACCACAATGTCCTAGCAAATATACAACATTATACTTTGTGTTTCAGTGGAAATTACTAGGATTTCATGCTGCATAGAGATGCAAAATGTGTAACACCCTTTAGCATCGTATTGCATAGTGTTACAGAAAATGTAACACCCGTTATTTATATGTATATATAAACAAAAAATATCAAATGCATAACCACATGTTATTTTGTGACCCAAGAAAAAAGAAAACAAAAAAATATTGACGTTATTTTCATTTTCACAGTTTCGTGCAACTTGGGGTTACAGAATGTGGAATAATTCCGTGCTGCAATGAGTTAACAATTCTTTATAGTAATATCAGTTACAGACGGTGCGCTAAAATGCCAAAGGAAAAAAGGCTTGTTTCTTTTTCAAGACGACCTCGTTTGCTTCTCTCGAACGTGCCTTTCAGACTGTTTTAATTTAGGTCTGCGGGTGAAGCACTCTAGTGTTCATTTGTTGAATAATATGTTGAATCTGTAACACGTGGATTCTAATTTGGTTAACACCTGATTTCAAAATTGATACTAATCATTCTTTTTTAAACACAATAATTACAGTTCAATAAATTGATAAGTTGTTATATATTTGATACAACTTTTATTTATTTAAACATTCATAAGCAGTCTACAATATAAAAAATGATAATTTATTTTTATCATACAGTAGTACATTTGATAATTATTTAGTAATTGGCTGCAATACGAAATCACATGTTTATACTGAAACACATAATATGCACTTTGACAATTGAGTCAGTAGTTTTGTTAATAGAACTCCTCCTACAATTCTCAACCAATTTTCAAGTTTTTGGTGTTGTTGGATAGGGCTTGGTCTGTAGTTGTTTCCAACAAAAATTGATGAGAATCGGACTTAAAATAATCGTGGTATCCAAATTTAAAATTAGAAATTTTCCCATTAGAATAACATTTTGATTGGGTTGAGCATTCTATTAATGTGCAGATTTAAATGAGTTTAATTTTTGGTCACTACTGATATTGACAGTATTGTATTGTTTGGATGTTAATAATTTAGAGTAACTAAATGTAACTTTTGTATTGTATCATTTGAGCAACAAGTACCGGTACACTAGTAATAATTAAATATTATAACAAAATGAGATTTTTAGAGACCTGTATTTATATTACTTTTATCCCAGAAATAATTTATTTGCAAAGTTAGAAGAAAATATTCTTCAAGCTTTTTTGAGATCAGTGTGTAATACATAAATAGTACATACAATTCCTTAGAGTATAGGATAAACCTCAAAGGGCTGCAGCCCATTTCTGGTTAGCGAAACGAAGGAAGATTGAAAGGTGGTAAGATGAGATATTTGGACTACATTAGAAGATTGTCTGAGTAACAATAACTATGTACCTTGCTATGTTGTGTTCTATTCTTAATTAATTTTGTTTTGTTTCAGTGATCGACCTTTACTTCATCCTGGTCGTGTACAGTTTCTACAGGGAGATTAAAAAAGTCTCAACTTCAACTTACCCATAGATTTTGAAATGTTGCTAGTGTAATATATTGTACTTTATATTTTTTACATTGCTATACTTAAGAATCACAAAAATATGAATGTGTTAAAAGTGGTGTTCTGTTGGTCACACAAGAAATTGTTCCTAGGTCTGATTTTTCTTACCTTAAATTTTGGACAGGTAATTAATTTGGATACCATAAAATACTCTTTTATACTGTTAACTTAAAATATAAAAAGTTGTATTTATTTTTAAAACTTCAGACGTATTATTTTATAGTTGAAATTGTACTGTTACCAACAAGAAAAAAAAACACTTTTTGGTAAAAATTTGTATTTTTAGCGAATTTCCCTTTAGGGAATACGCTATTATGGTAGTAGTCACGGTAAGACCTAAGCCCGGGAGCATGATACTTTTTCGTTTTGAGGTCCCTAGAAGCCAAAAACACCGTTCGTTCAAATTGATGTATATGTACATTAGGGATGGGTCGATTCCAAAAGTCGATTCTCGATTCCGCCGATTCTCACGGTCAGAATCGGAATCAAGAATCGACCACCTAAAGTCGATTCCGATTCCGACGATTGTAGCTACAGCCGCGATAGCGTCAACACGGCCACGCGCCGCGGCCGCGCCGATCGCGATCGCTAGCGATGTCCGTAGGCCTACAAAAACTCCTGTATCTCCTGAACTAATTGTCGTAGAAAAACAAATTATGGCTTATTTTTTTGTCTAATGTTCACAAATTTATATAAAACCAATCAAAGTTGTACGACTATAAAAATATGTTAATTAATGTTATAATGTGTTTACAATAAAGAAACTTTAAAAGACAACATGCTTTATTACATTTTTGACATATACTAATTATTTTACTGCTCATTAGGCTACTATTATTTTACTCTATTATGTATGATTATTTGTTTTCATTAAATTATACATATTCATTTTGTATAAGATAGGCATGTCAGTATTATAAAAACTTGCCATGAAACTTCGAACTAAAACAATAATATCAAAACAAAATGTAATCATCTTACTCAAAATTCCTGTCCCCACAAAAAAACTAAGAATACTGTAACATTGATTCTTCAACACTAAACTCTCTTATTCAACACTAGGTAACTGGTATGCGATAATACATTATTTTTTTTCCAATAAATCTTATAGTTTTGTCTGTTTACTTCAATATTAAAATTAAATGGAGTTAACTTACTCATTGTTCTGTAATCTAATTGCAAGTTTATATTTTTAAGTTTTTATGCCATGTAGGCCTATTAGAGTTTTTAAATTGTTTTCAACTATGTCAGGTTGTGGCAAACTGTGTGTAAGACAGTTTTGTATGTGTATTTTTTTATTTCATGGCACTGAGGATGTATTTCTTGTTTTGTAAATAAATATAATTTGTTTGAACTTTACAATTCATTATGTTAAATTACTTTGTTAACCTGTTTACTGTTAGGAATCGATGGAATCGGAATCGAGAATCGGGAATCGATTGGGCAAGAATTGGGATCGGAATCGGAATTGATAAAAAGTGGAATCGACCCATCCCTAATGTACATATATATATATATATATATATATATATATATATATATATATATATGTGCCCGTGAACACGATAACTTTTGAACGGAACCTCCGGTTTTGATGAAATTTGGTACAGGGGTGTAAGCCAGCGCCTACTAGGTTGAGTTCGCGAACCAGAATGATCGGACCATGGGAACGGGGTTTTATGGGGTTTCAAAGGGGTCAAAAATGGGGTTTTCCAATTTTTGGACCTTAATTTTTAAAATTCATTAATTTTAAATGAAACCATTTAAAAGAGCTTAAAAAAACAAACAATTTGGTATTTTTAATTTTTATCATAACATAACTGGTTACGGGGAAAATCCAAAAATTTGTTTTCCATGTTATTCTTATGGGAAATGAAGAAACCCTGTATCTTGCTTATTTATTGACATAACTTAATCAAATTTGGTAGATACATTATCTATATAAGGTTTAACTTATACTTGCTTACGAAACCCATATGGCGTCAAACCTACATACTCACCCCGAGTTTGATACAATTTTGTGTTTACATTCACCAATTATTGATTGACTTAGATTTTCTAACAACACCCAATGGCAGCAAACCTACATACTCGATCCTAGGATGTTTATTATGGGGAAAGTAAATAATCTGAAATTCCATTGGAAATTAGCTGAGTACGCAGGTCTGCTGCGATGGGGGTATTGAGAATTTATCTTTGAAAATTTAAAATGGCTGCCACAGTCTTGATGTACATAAGCCATGACGAGTTTCAAATCAATACCTCAAGTGGTTTTGAAAATATCATGAATTAAGCAAAAATTACACACGGACAGACGGAAAACCAGTCACATAGGCCCATTTTTATATTGTAAATTATGATAGTCTCAATGTTGGGGGAAAATATAGAAAAGTGTTCCAGATACTTTTGGGACATCATTCACGTATATTTTAACAATATAAATTCATCCTTTTGAAATTCTTTCTAGTTTTCGTTAATCACTGATTAACTTCAAGTGTTTCTGGAACTGAACCAAGAAATTTTGGAATTGTTCTGCAAGGGCCAATCAAAAGTATTTTTCACACGAGAACTCTTTGCAAACGTAAGCTTTAATATAACCAGCTGCGTATTTTTACGCAAATAATGTCAACATCGTAACACCTTTATTTCTATAATTTTACATTTGTACATGATTAGTTGCACATATTATACGATCTTTTAGCTTGTTCGAGCTGGGCCCAATCCCGAAGAATCAAACAGTCATTTAATGTTAATTCCATGCCAATAAACTTTAGATATTAGCTTTGTTGAGTGAACTGAATGCAGGTAAATCCCTAATAATATTGGAATTTTAAGTCTTTTCAACTTAATTCTTGTTTGGAAGCATAGGTGTACAGTTAGTCTAGCACAGAGGGATTATTATATAACTATCCCTCATTCGGGCATTGTAAAAAGATTGTAAAGACATGATTGAACTATACATTGGTAACTGGTTTCCATGTACAATAATTAATGTTCTAGTCAATTGCCAATTTCCTGAAAATTCAGCTTAAAATGCCTTTATTATGAAATATTGTGCCCTTGTATAATTTTTTCTTGTGATCTTTAATGGGGGCATTTGCCGCCACAAGATCTTCAGATATTGTAGCTCTTCAATGTTACATGAAAACTACGGTCACCAGACAGATTCTGCAACATTGAGATCTCATTTCAATGGTAGGACCTATATTGAGAGCCGATATTACAGAAAAAAAAATTTGCTCATTATTTGTTCATTTACGACAGTTTCATCGCTAGCGACTTCTTATCCATTGCCCGATCGAATTTTAGCCCTATTACATTGTTTGAGCAAGTAAGTTATGACTTTGAAGTTATAAAATGACTGTGGTGTTGAGATTTTGTGGCTTCAAATGGTGATATTCCTTCTGGGAGACCAACTTTAACACAATTAGTGTAGTAAAATTAGTCAAGAAAAATGAAATAATTTTTGGAAAGCCAATTTCTTTTGAAATGTGTTCTATGGCGTCCTCTGACCTTCCTCCAAAAAGTCCCCAGATATCCCATATGGGGATTACGCTTAAAAATGAGGGGTTGGCCCATAAGGAGTTACGTTAAAATTTGATATTCAAATTCAAATTCAAATTCAAAATTCAAAATTAAAGGTCTTTAAATGTAGAATACAATGCCGTAAACCCGACCTCAATATAACTGTCGGGAGTGAAATGGCAGGCGTTCAAAGTTTAGAAGAAAATAATACTATCAAAACTTTGAAGTACAATAACTTCGGACATATTTGACCTTTTGAGGTCTGGTTTTCGGCTATGTACTCTCCTTACTAAGACCTTTAAAATTATGTATAGGATGGCTATGGTCTAAGAAACTTTTTTTTAAACTTCCTCTTTGGGACGTCCATGTGGAGGGTGGTTCAAGGGTAGTATGATAAGCATATGACTAGATATCCGCATTTTCAAAGGTAATTGTAAAAGCAAACGTTTGCCGCAAACCGCACCTCGAAAGGTCAAGTATTTCGAAAATTATTACATTTTTAAGCGTTTAGGTTAAAATTTGATTTTTATTCAAAGTTTGACAGGCTGCCGTTTTCGACTCAGGCAACCTTTTGAGATGGGGTTTGCGGCATTAAATTCTACTACTTAAGAGCTTTAATTTGATGTAAATTGGTCTGATGTAAAGATTTATTTGATGTAAAGATTTATGTCTGACTCCACGCGGGCCATCCCATCATTTTTAGGCATGTTGCCCACTGGGGATTTCAGGAAACTTTTCTGAGGGAGGTCAGGGTATGGCATAGAACACATTTCAGCAAAAATTCGCTGTCCAAAAATTATTTCATTTTCCAGCCATATTTTGGCTTAATTTTATTACACTCAATATTTTTTTATACGATAGGCTACTAAATATTAAAACTTTTTCAGGGAAAGTTTTTGTAACAATGTTAGAGTACATTTATATGAGAACTCATTATGACTCATTAAAACAAAAAATAATGCAGTAAGTGAGATTTTGTTAATCTATGATATTTAGAATAATCTAGCAATTAATTTATAACAAAATCTAAAAACTGGATAGCCTATTTGTGCAAATTTTATAATAATATTAAGATCAAAACTTGAAATTAGGTTTTGAAATAAAAAAATATATTAAATTAATTGTTTTTTTAACAGGTTGTAAAAATTGCCAATACCCCCGTCGCACCAGACCTGCGTACGCAGCGAATTTCCAATGGAATGTCAGATTATTTACTTCCCCCATAAAAACACCATAGGATCAAGTATGTAGGTTTTCTGCCATTGGGTGTTGTTAGAAAATCTAAGTTAATCAATAATTGGTGAATGTAAACACAAAATTGTATCAAACTCTGGCAATTTTTTATTTTCCCCATAAACCCCATGGGGGTGAGTATGTAGATTTGCCCCCATATGGGTTGTGTAAGCAAGTATAAGTTAAACCTTATATCCAGTGGCACGGTCGTGTCACGTCGCCAAGTCCCACCCAACAAAACAGACGACGCGTGCCTATATAGACACGAAGCAGAATACGGCCAATTTTCACTTCTCAAAAGGACACAAAAAGGCCACAATTAACCCTATTTTCGTTTTACATTCATTTAACTGGGTCAATGAACACTAAAAATCGCCAAGCTTACTTTAAAAACTCTCAGTGAAGTAAAATATAAGCGTTCAAAAGTAGCCTAAAAAAAGTTAGAAATGTGGTTTCCTACGCACAACAAACTTTTTTTAATTTTTAAGCAAAGCTACAGCCTTTATTACTGATGGGAATCACACGAAACTTTGCAGGAATCTTCGGCTTTATACGTAGTACAAACCTTTGTGTACAAAGATAAAGTTTATTCACTTTAAATATCACAAAATAAAACAAATATGAGATTTCTTGAAGCACTTTGTTTACATTTTGTAAATTTAAAAGGTAAACAAATCAGACATTTGACATTATGATTTCAATTCGTTAAAAAACCAAGTCAAAACATCTGCTATCATATTCATTTATTTGATCAGCTGACATTTATAGATTGTGTTATACAGAAAATTATTTTACTTAAAACATTGTTGGCTTTCGTCCAAGCCAGTAAATTGATTAATATTATCTGTATAGCTGAATTAAAAAATTAAATGTTTTGATATTCAGAACTAAAGAATCTTTATTATGCTCACTGTTGTAAATTAGTTAATGTTACAACAGTGTAATTTTTCGGTTAAGTTACAACCCGAAAATTAACAACACACTCAATCAAAACTTACAAAACTAAACCAACTAGGAAAACTTTATCTTCAAAACACGGTTTTAAAGAAAAATTTCTTTGTAAAATTGTTAACTCTGCAATGCATAAAATAAAACAAAAACTTATCGAAACCAATGATGAAAAAACCAGTAACGTAGTGACTATATGGAGTCAAATAAGATTAATTATCCTCCTCCACCTTTATATCAATAGGTACATTAATTTTTATGTTAACTTTTCAGTGACAACTGAACCGATCTTCAAGATGGATGGGTCAAATAAGGAATTGTTACATATGTCAAATCTTCATAAAATTAACAGTAGTAATTCCTCATAAGAGTTACGATCTATTGCCCTTGGAATGTTTGGTTTGGACCAAAGCATTTCTTGGACAGGAAATAATACCGATAGGCCGCCCTCCTATTGACAGTGTTGATGTACAAGTTGTATTGCTTTATCTGTCTATTATCCAGAAAATGCATAGTAAGAATACTTATAGTAGGCCTACTCCCTAAAAAATTCTGCAAGCGGAAATTTGAACTAGAAACTGTGGACGTTTCGTAAGGTGCTGCTACACATATATAGCAGGAAAGGAAACGGACGGGACAGTTTCTGATGTATGCTCCCTGTGTTATCAAATGGGAGCGGCAGGATAGGACACGGAAACGATACGGACAGGACATTCCCTGTATCGGATGGATCGTCAGATGAACATTCATTTTCCAAATGTCGTATCCCGTCCTGGTATGTGTAGCCACCCCTTCCGACACTATCTGAAATTTCTGACGGTAGCTCTACGTAGTGAGTGAGTGAAGTGTGGCGGCCGGCGGGATGAACAGTGTCGGACGGCTGCGCGCGCAACCTCCCGCCTCAGAAATGTCCTGTCCGTATCCCGGTATGTGTAGCCATCCCTATTAGAATTTTGTCCATGTCTTGTCCGGTTCCTTTCCGTATCCTTTCCTGCTATGTGTAACCGTACCTTTAATTGCAATGTACAGGCGTTGGTGCAGTGAGTTATAAAAAAATTTCCAATATGCTATCATTCCAATTTAATGGATTGTTTGGTGATTGACTTATATTATTATTTGGTATTTAATATTATTATATTAAATATGACTTAATCTTCAAAATAGAGTAATATTATGGTAATGGTACGATAAAAATCGTGTCCGTAGCAACATTCCTTCATCCAATCTTTTAATCAGATGAGTAATATTAAATCTTTATAGCTTGACTTCCGTTTTAACGCTTCACATACAAAACACAAAAAGGCTATGGAACAGAACTGTACCAGAAAAAAATTATTCCTAGGTTGTCTTTACTCAAAAGTAGCTCTATGTAGTCTGAACATTTTGCTTTCAGAGTTATTCAGGGAGTTTAGTACCGTAAATTTTTTGAACACTACAAATGAAGCAATAAAACTTGATACATCAACACTGCACAAACTTATGCCTTTAACAATATTTGTTTTATATCTCGATCTTAAAGGGGAATTCGGAGACGGGGGTGAACAAGACTAAAGAGATCTTCAAATTAATACCTCCTGTCTCTTCCGTTACGAATCACGGGTATTCAGCATGGGGCCATAAATTAGTATTTTAATCTCTTAAAGCAGCTAAGTAGCTAAATTCTACCCTATAAACGACAGCAGTGTTCCTATGTATAAAAGCCAGAAAAAAGATTACAAATATAGTGTTCTGTTTAACTTTAAAGGTTTTAATTAAAACTGTTTTCCTACTTAAAGCTTTTGCTGTTAAAACCCAAATGGAAAAACATGATAAAAAATATTGATATCATACCCAAAAACACACAGTGTTGAGGGGTTGCCAAGTCCTAAACATTCATGATATCAAAATTTGTTCCAAGTCAATAACATTGGTTTTAGAATAGTTTACTCGACAAATTGATTCGATCTTTTATTGCTTGGTAAACATTTTGTAAAATATTATTGTTTTATTTCGAAACCGTACTTGGCCAGCAGATGTATTAGCAAAGTTAGGCCTATTTACTAATGGGGATATACTACGATGAATAGGGAAATGCTGAATTTACGTATAGTTCAATAAAAAATAAAATAAAAATAGAATATCATACACCTGCTAATGGCCAAGTACGGTTTCGAAATAAAACAATAATATTTTACAAAAAGTTTACCAAGCAATAAAAGATCGAATCAATTTGTCGAGTAAACTATTCTAAAACCAATGTCATTGACTTGGAACAAATTTTGATATCATGAATTTTTAGGACTTGGCAACCCCTCAACACTTTGTGTTTTTGGGTATGATAGATAATGTACATACCAAATTTTGACAAATTTTTATACCAAGTTATGTTGATAAATAAGCAATATATAGGGTTTTCTTGATTTCATTTCCCATAAGAATAACATGGAAAATACATTTTTTGGTTTGCCCCGTAACCACTTATGCTATGATAAAAATTCAAAATACCAAATTGTTTGTTTTTTTAAGCTCTTTTAAAAGGTTTCAGTTAAAATTGATGAATCTTAAAAATTAAGGTCAAAAAATGCCAAAAACCCATTTTTGACCCCTTTGAAACCCCATAAAACCCCGTTTCCATAACCCGACAATGCTGGTTCGTGAACTCATGAAAATAGACCTAGTCTTACACCTCCATACCAAATTTCATCAATATCGTAGGTTTCCTTAAAAAGTTATCAGTACCACGGACACATAGATATATAGATATATAGATACATATATATATATATATATATATATATATATATATATATATATATATATATATATATATATATATACTTACATATATATGAAAATGAACGAATGGTGCTTTTGGCTTCTGGGTACCTCAAAATGAAAAAGTAAAGTGGTCCCGGGCTTAGGTCTTACCATAGCTACTACCGTAATAGCGTATTCCCTGTAGGGAAATTCGCTAAAAAGATACCCAATGTGTGTGAGGGACAAGTTTTACCACTGTTCCACCTCACTTGACTAATTTTATTTTCTAAGGGTTTGACCCCCGATTGTCCGCCGGGTGGTGGTCATGGTGGTTGTGGTGTCGTACCTGCTCCTCGACCTGGTTGGCCAGCTTGGAGATGGCGTCCTTGTCCTTGTCCTCGGGGGAGTTGTTGCCCGGCGTCCAGTCCGCCTGCACCAGTCTCTGCTCCATGATGCGCACCTGCAACAACAACACATCAATGTACAAATGTGAAAGGCAAAGAACTCCTTCCGAAACTTCATGTTACGCTGGTTATAAAATTTGATAAAGTGATTGTCCCGATTCAACCATTTAGTAATCAACTCTGTTTCAGTAGATTTGAAATCTCCTTATTTAATCTAGCAAACGTCAGGTAAAATTGCCAGATGATTACTTTGATAGATTTTTCGGATCAAGGTAGTTTAGTTTAACAAGTAAATTAAAACATCCAGCATTCTTAACAGGTAGGAGTACAGGGTTGAGAGGCAAGAAAACAAAGTGAACAACCGTCAAGCTAATCTTAAAGACGATCAAGTGCAGCAAACGAGATTGCTTTAACACTAGTATTAAAAATTTTAATACTTTTTACAAACCTTTCCATGGAAAAACATGAGTGTACAGCAATGAGTTGATTAAACCATTTAGGATTTTAATATTTTACAAGCTAAATAGCCGTGCTTTGCTATGGTAAAACTTGGTTTGCAAAATGAGAGGTTATCAGTACAACAACAAACTTCTCAGAGCTGTTCATTAAAAAGATGACAATTTCAAGTGAATTTTACACTTCTATATGAGCCTGAAAATTTATATGGAATATGTAAGACTCGACTCTAAGGAGGATCATGAATTTGAAGGGAATCCTACAAATCTCTGCATCATTCCCTTTAATTTGTCGAATAAATTGCTAAGAATGGTTCAATAGTTACTAATAACTCAGCAGAGCATTTCGACTGTGAGTTAATATATGTGACAGCTAAACATCACATCTTTGTCGACTGAAAATTAGGCTTTACAAGTTGTTGATTTCTGAAGATATGTCAATGACATGCATATATACATATAAATCTGAAGCATCAATTATTTGAAAAGAACCCTACCACAGTACACTATATTTTTCTTATAATCCATCGTCTTATTTAAAAGGTAGAATTAATAATAAAATCAAACCTTTTTACAACCATAAAATGACACCCTTTCATTATCAAAACAAATAATGGTATTAGACAGAAGGAGAGATCCACTAGAAAGATAACTAAAAAATGCATCATATATTATGAGAAGGTTTGATTAATTGCATTGAGTGGGTTAAAAATTAAAAAAAATTTGTGAAGTTTGATTAAAGGGAAACTGAATAAGAACAGGAATAAGAAAATTAATTGTTGAAACATCCGGAAGGAGTGTTAAATATGTATACAGGTAGGAGAAGGATGGGGGTCCACTTATCACTGAGCTCCAATTGTAGCTCAAGGCTCAAACTTTATTCAGACCGATTATGTACTTCTTAGAGCAATAAGACAAACAATATAATAGAAATTTCAATTCAAATTGCGCTAATCTTGTAAACTTTATATTAAAAAAGTTTTGAAGTATTATACCTTACAAATAAAATACATCAGCTTAATTTGGTGATTTATGTTCAAGTGCTCCCAAATATCTGTCAAATATAAATTACAGCATTTCAGACATTTTGATTAAGTTTAAAATTATTAAACAGGTTAATAATAACCAGAGTTCGCCCTTGGACGAAATTCCACCAAAATGTCAGTTGATTTAGATAAAACTAGAGGTAGCCTTCTGATCGAAATTCAATCGAAATTTCAGTTAATCTGCACCCAAGAAGTTTACAAATTTTATCTTATACTTAAAAACAAGCAATGTTTGTATGGGCAAACTTTTTTTACGCTCCAAAGATTTTTAATTTTTTTGGTTGATTATGGTGGTTTTGGCCTTGAAAAATTGATTTGAACTGGTCTCATGGCTGGGGTAAATCCGGTTTCCGTCCTACAGCCCCTCAAAGATTCCATGTTATCCTTATGGAGATTTTTTGTAGCTATTAAAATGAACAAAAATCAGCTGACACTTATTGTTGATATAAACCAATATGTTACATCTTTAACCCGTATTTCAAGCAATTTAGTCCAAAGCGCACCTTATTCCTTCAGACTGGCAAATGAGCGAAGCGAACAAGCTGGTCTAAAAAAGGAAGACGGCGAATGAGCGGAGCGAACGAGCTTTGTCTATGAAAGGAAAGTGAAACTCAGCAATTTTACCGAGCGTAAGCTCGGTCCCTTTGGTACTATTTTATAAAGGAAACATCTGTTCTTCCTGATTTGCTAGCATTTGTTATTACAACAGCTGTCTAAAGATTCAATCAAATTATTATTCTCCCAAAAAATTAACATTGAAACTTTGAAAGAATGTGGGGCGTAACACTGGAGTCCGATTTGAATTAGAATGTGATTCTGCTCATCTACAGGACAATATATCTTCCTAACGGTATGCTCGGATTTCCCCTACGATGCACACAAGCTGAGAAAAAAGGAGGAAAAGAAACATGCTTGCCTATTTAATATATTAGATTTGTTTTAAAATATTTTACAACTGAATCATCTATTCTCCCTGATTTTCTAAGCATTTGTTATTAAAACAGCTGTCTAATAATTCTGTCAATTACTCTTTTTCCATAAAATCAACATTAAAAATTTGAAAGCCTGAGGGCGGGGCCTACGAGTCCTGGGGCTGATATGAATTATAATGGGATTCTGGTCATCTACAGGATACTACCTTTCTAACGGTAGGCCATATGCCCAGATTTCTCCTAAGACGCGACAAACGCTAAGGAAAAAGGAGGAAAAGAATAATGCTTGCCTATTAATATATAGAAAGAAAAAACACAATTAAAGAGTTGCAGTATGTAAAAGAACAAGTATGAAAGTGTAACAAATATGGCAGTAAAGCTATTAAACCAGAAAGAAAGAATGTTATTAATCCCTCCAGAACATTTAAATTAAGCATAATTTGGAAAATTATTTTACAACAAAATGAAAAAAGTAATTAAAAAATGGAAAAACTAAAGAAATCCATACCAGTCAATAAAACTTCAACAAACTTTAACTGAACTCCTAAAGACGATTAAAGCTTCTGAACTGAAACTAAAGTAATTAAGCGCAATAAGTCATGCCTTTCCTGGGACTGTCAAGAGATTACTTACACCATATCACAACCTGTAATTACCTGTTTGTGCTGTGGCTAATCATAATGACCAAAGTCAACGAACTTGGCAATTAGAAACCTTGAAACTTACGATAAAGTGAGTTACCATACTAAAATTGTGAATAAACAGAATACGTTGTTAAGAATAACAATGTGCTCATGTAATGCCATATTTTTACTGACACTGACAAGTATAATAGTTGTTCAGTAATTTATAAGCCCGATAATGGATGTATGAGTAAATCTTGTTTGGTACACTTTTGACAACAATTACAAGACTAGTTGCCATCTTTATTTTAAATTTAATAATAAATAAATAAAAAAAAATATTTTTCGTTGCGACTGTATATCATTTTTAGAACTGTTTTATCAAAATAAAAATACAAATTAACATATTAAATAAGTAAATTTAGGTATCTAGGGAAAATAAGATTCAGCCAAATAGTAAAGTTTACAAGTTAACAAGCTTGAAGTAACAATTCTCTGATACGATAATTTTTTAAAAAAGATTAGTATTTTCCCCAAACAAATAAAAAACGAGTCATCAAATGTAAAACTACTAATAAAAACGAAACGAGCTAGTTTGTGAGAAAGGTAATAACTTTAGGAGAACTATGGAAGTAGATAAAGAGACGGACGGGTTTTGATCAATAACGCCTGGGGTCTGAGACGCTGCCATCCGCGAATATTTTATTGCTCATATCATTCGCTGGAAAACACTCAAATAAGGTAAATAGTTTATATCGTTCCAAACCTTAAACCTAGATATAAAGGTAGTTAAGGGAAAACCATGTATATTTACACATTAAGTAATGTTAAATGGTGTCATTACTTAACGTATTACTGTACTTCACCCCAAGTGACTTTTTGGATGGATATTTACAACAATTCGTTGTTTAATAGTAGTTATGCATTGGTATTGCGAAGGCTTTTAAGCCACGAGTAAGATGCAAGTTATATACAGTAAGTATACTTATAATTATCTTTTGTGTCGATTAAAGGCTGTGTACTTTTATAATTAGTTGTATAGTCTTATAAGAGTAAAATGAAGATTTGAAGAAGTCACAACGTCACAATGGTTCATTTCTTGCGAGGGCGTTTTTCCGCCTAACACCCCTCCACCCCCAGGCGTGATCATCAGTTAGGGCGTCTCATAAGCAGGCGTCTCGCTGTGAAGGGGGGGGGGGGACAAATAACTACAACACGCCAGGGAGGCATATTGGATCAATTGCTATCAGCTACCATTAGCTTTTATAAGTATTGTGTACACATACGTACCAGTTCAATTGGTAATTTGATCGTATTGCAAGATGCATAAATAGTTGCAAAATTCCAAAAAAATTATGAGATTTTATAAATAAAAAAATTGTTGTACGTCCATCCATTTCAAAGGTGAACACTCGAGAAACAAGTACGATTATATAATGTCTGATCTAAAGAAACGAACATAAAATTATACCAAAGACTTATACCAGTTGTTAAATGATATGTCTATTATTAAATAAAATCGCATACGTCATTCCCATTACAGTAATATCGCACTGACTGGTCTTATGAAACATGTAAGTATAACATTGGAATTATCAAAGCCCATTTGGGCCTAAATAAAACATTGTAGACCCTTCAAAATTCCTGCCCCCTTGGTAAATCGGGAATTAGTAGAATTAGTGATGAGTGAGCGAGGGTTTTGCTTTGAGTATATAGATTAGCAGATAGGCTGATGCATTTTTTTAGGAAATTAAAAATTTGTTATCTCGAGAAGTTAAAAAGAATACATCAAGATTTCACGACGGGGACGCTACCTAGGCGGTAAAAATGAATGATCAGTGAATAATTGGTGTGATTCATATGGTTTGTTACTGTACCCATTTGATTGTTCAGCCAGTACAGTATTACTAATTATTAGCCCAGCGGGACGCTACCCGCTGACACGTGTCGGAGTTCAAACAATCGCCTACACACCGTGAGATGTGCTCGTATCGTCGCGTGTTGAGAGTGGATGCGGCTGGGTGCCGGCCAAGACGCTACAGCGGCTGAGTGTGTGGGGGGGAGGGGGGGACGTCGCGTCGTGACGCTGCATGGCCCGAGGCGGCGGCGTCGCGTCGGAGATTATTGAGATCGTCCGATACTGTGGACCGGGGCAACGACACTAAGTCGATATTCGCCCGTGCACGGCCGTTGTCTCGCAGCTAAATTGCATGCCGACGACGATTTTAACAAACATGAATTAAAGTGCAACTTGCATTCAGCTCCCGGGGTTGCACTGGAATCATCAACGTACTGCCGTTACTGTGAGATAGCGTGAATGAGACAAACATAAACATTATAGTTATTGAATGTAAATTTTGAACTTTTTAGGCGTTTAGACATTATTATGAAATTACTAGTGGTGTATGAATAACATTACAGGTATCAAAATGTTTTGTTTGCTTATTGACAAAATAATTTTATACCAGTATATGTGGTGTTAAATTTAGAAAGGAGACAATAAAAAATTCTTGAAGCAGTAATAACTTGTCCTAAAAGGTTTGAAAGTCTCTTTCCCATTTAGCAACATTTTACCGGTAATTACAAATTGTTCCTATAACATTTTCCAAGAGAACCGTATCTGAATATTACCACATGATACGTCCAACACCATAGTTTTCTCCATAGATCCTATTGCCATGTGACATTTGAATAATCTGAAGTGTTACGGTAATAGTGAAAACTGTAATGGCACACAGTATAGAATCGTAAAATTATCAACCAACGGTTAGTACAAACTAAAATGAACATGTTTTGTTTAGTAAATTTAATTACTAAAATCACTCAAATTTGGTATATTCCGTAGATGCAACATACATTGCAATCCTGCATAAAAAACCGTGGAGTTGTATTACTCCCTGATGTCGCTTACGAAGATTACAAAGAGATTTCATAAAAGTTATGTTCAGTCACGCCTCAGAATGGGTCTACCACGTCCCTGATTCATTTGAAATTACACTTGCGTACAAAGCTTGGCGAACCAATTTTTATGGGTTCATTTTCAGCATATTAATACTCGTGTTTCACAAGCATGCCTTTCTTCAGACAGGGACAATATATTGAGGTTTTTAAAGCCAAAACCAGGAGCCAGCGGGGTCCGTGAGTCAGGTCCGTAAAGTAGCGTGATTCGCCGTCCCGTCCCCGCCCACGTTACGGTGGTAGGTCCGATTATTCATTCATCAGTTTTACCACAAAGTGTTAAATTAGAAACGCGTAATGCAAGGTTATTTAGTAATCACGTGACTACACAAAGATGGTTTACGAGGGACATTAACGCACACACTGTATTATTTTATTTTTTATACTTCGAAAAAACGAATTTTGAAAACTTTGCCAAATAAAAATATATTAGATAGAGCCTTGATATCAAGTAACTTCGGGTTTTTATCGTTGTAGGAGAATTTATTTTAATTTTACAGTAGGATGGATAAAAAATCTATAGGCTTGTAGACATTTTTTTACACTTAAAAAACACGTGATGGGAAATGAAAAATTCACTATTTTACTATGGAGTAGAAAGGAACAATTGAACTTTCCCCTAAAACCATTTCTCAAAACGTATAGAATCAGAAGATAGTTGATTTCTGCATCTTGTGTCTGCAATCTAGCTTGTCTACGATCGTACAACTATCGCTGCAGGCATTCTTCTTTATAACACACGTAAAATTCGGAAACCTTCAATGAAAAATCTAACTAAACCTCCTCTTATGCTGTGGGATTAACTCCGTTCTGTGATACAGTATAATAATTTTGATAGTGTTTAGTGGGATGGCGGGAGCGAGCGGTGCGGTGGTTAGTTGGTTACAGTGGTTAGCTACCGTTTAACTCTCAACTGCAGTAAATTGCAGCCAGCTCGGGAACTCTTGGACTAATGAGGTCGCAATTACACTCGAGCGGCCCATGGCGGTGGACACATGTAGCTGTTAGTGTAATAGGGTCATACACACATCAATAGTAGAGTAATGTATTTGTGGCAAAAAGGCTATGTAAGTTATGTGTGATTTGTGAGACGAGCGCGTTTAATTTGGTATAAAGACAAAAAACAATACTTCGCATATAAACACTATTTTTTAACATGAGAACTAGCTTATAATAAAAATACCAAATTTAGATTAAATCCTTAACTTTTTGAGAGACTCTCAAGGCATGAGATGTCGTTCGGTGGGGTTCAACATTTCAAGTTTTCGGTTTGCCCACAAAATACTCCATTTTGGAATTGGTTAAAAATTGGTATATTAAAAAAATATATATTGAAATATCCTTCGAAGGATTTCTGAAATTCGCTTGTATAACAATTAAAACAGAGAATATAGTATGTATTTTTAATGAAACCGACCGAACTAATATTATAAATGAGATATCGTTTTCGTTTGTTTGTTTACCAAGCACACTAGCAGCAGTCTACCTAGAAGTAGCACAAATTGATTGAGAACACGTTTGTGTTTTTAAATCAAACCCATGTATTTTGTTACGTTAAAAAGAAAGAGGTTGAACCACCTAAGAGCGCTACAAAGATACGAAAGTTTATTCTTTTTTATTGCAGCCATTTTACCCACAATTCCCCCGTTTCCTTGGTAATGAGTTCTTTGTTTACACTTGGCTATCAGCTACTTGCCATTTACCCACACCTATCTGACGTTTTTTTGGCAACCAATTTCAATAGCTTTATCAAAGCCCATAAAATTTGAGTGTTAAAAAAATAATAACAACCCAGATATTTTTATGAATATAAATTGTGATTTTGAAGCATATCGGGACCAATAAAAATAGTTAAAATTAATTGGTAACCAAGGAACGAGAGTAAAGTGTGGGTTGATTACTAAAAACCGAAGAAACTGTGGGTAAAATGGCGCCGATCAAACAATAATATACAATTAACATGTGTTTATCACTCTATTATGTGGGACTTTATACCACTTTGGTTAAAACAATCATCGTACTATGTTAGCCCAAGCCCAAGCCGGTTTTGTTGGTTTAGACCTCCCTCCCCCCTACCCAGCTCCACCTCTGGTCGGTGGACAGAAACAATCACATAACCCTCCCCCTAGGGAGCCCTTCGCTTTCTTAATTAATCGTAAGCTCCACCAACAACGTTCGTCCTAACTGTTATAACCGTTAAGTTACTTTTCATTAACGTGTTATTTACACATTTTGGAGCAATTAAGCACACCGTTCTCAAAGAACATTTTTCGCAAATCATCCAAAACACACATGATATGCATATTCTTTTATAACTGTGAATGCTAACCATTCCCAATAACGTTTTGGATAACTTGTTATTGTTATTGCATATAAGTAAGTTATTGCCTTTTTATTGTATTATTACAGCTAAATTATATCAAGGTAATCTTTACTATGACTTATAAATCATATTCTATGTTAAATGATGCATATGAATGAAATGTTGTCCAAGTGCAGCTGATGGTTGTTTTTGTAAGCGCAATTCCTAAACGTTATTTGACACCGCCATTTACCACTTCAGTTATTGGTTTATTGTTATAACTGTTCTGTTCTAGCGAACTGTCTAGTTGATAATCGATCATGATTTTAGGCGTTATCTTGAGAACAGTAAATTATGCTGTTATTACATCGTTCTTGTTCATAATCGATACCGCGAAAACGGTCAGTTTTTCCGGTATAACAGAAACGTCTGGATCAAAATCGTTCCTGTTCCCAAAGTCATTACAGTATAATATCTGTGAATTGATAACGTTTTAGTCAGTAACTATATTACTTTTTAAACCCGTAAACCGTTGTAACATAACAGTTAATTTTCGTTAACTGTTAATAAGAAACAGTTAACGAAATAACGCTCATCACCACGTTCTACGATTCGACGCGACGCGACATGTTTGTCGAATACACTCTCGGAGCAACTAATACGACAACTTCCTTTTATTTTATGTGGATTTTTGAAGTTTTTCTGTAAATACTAGTAAATTTCCCTAATACAGGCCTCATAGGAAAATAAGCACAAAATCTCAAAGTGGAAGCCTTATCCTCCGATGTTCAAAATTTTGACTCTGGATAGTTTTTATTCATATTGTTTGAATTGATCCCAAGCTGGAGTATTATGAGTCAAACTCATGAAAGGAGTATTTTTGGCAGCTCAAAACTCAAAATGTAAAGTCCCACCGAGTCTCATGTCTAGACATTCTTGAAAATGTTAAAATTGAATCTCAGTTGGTAAATTTTACACCATTTAAGAAGGAAGTAAAAAACACTAACCGTCTGATCTCTTTCATTCATGAGTTTATTTCACCGTTATAAGATGTGAGAGGTGACCGTGGATAACTAACTATTACCTCTCGATTTCCCACTCGTTTTAGCTTTAACATGTCTGTACTGCACGAGAGCGATGCTGTGACAGCTGCCCGAGTGCGACGCAGAGTCAGTGTTCGGAGTGAACGAGGACCAGTGTAATTGGGCTAATGATGCGACCCCGGGCCGGACACCGACAACAGAGTCGATCTTTCATTCAATTAGGCGACGTTCATCTGGTGCGTTTTAGGGTTTCATTGTTTTATGTGCCCGACGGCACAAACTTTATTGGAAAAGCCTAACTGAAAGGAAAATGTGAAGGTGCAGTATTTAATTACTGTAAGGATTAGCGTTTACTGTTTTACATAATCCATCGTGAGCACGCTATTCATTAAATAAATAAATATGAAGCTATAAAACAGTTTGCTGACATTACCGCCTAATGTCGATATATTTTTAGTAGCCCAACTTTCTCAAGTACGACCTTGTTGAGGATTTAGATTGCAAATTGTGAGGCTAAAAGTTGAAGGTATAAGACTGACTAAAGGAGGATTAAACTCCTGAAAAGAGCACAGTATGAATAAAATGAATATTTTTCACTCACTACAAAACAAGTTTTCCATTCCGATAGCCAAAACTGATTGGTTGGGTAGGCCTATAATTCTAAGACACGTGACAACCTTTTAACATAAAATAAAGCACCATACACAATTTAAATTGCCCTCTGATCCTTGATTAAACGATTAGAAAACAATGTTCTATATAAATGTTTAATGTTGTGTCAAAGGGTAAAATTGTGTGTAGTACTTTATTTTACGTAAACATGTTGTATACATCCAAGTTTACAAATCTGGATATATTCGCGTGGATTGTTTTGGCAGTTTTGTCAGTGTTCCAAGGTCGGATTGATTGTTGTGTGCGTGACCGGCGCTGCTCCTCCCCATAAAATTTACCCCCTAGCTTCTACCCTCCAGCCCACCCCTAACCTAACCTCATACCTCCTGCTTTCACGAGCCTGCCCTTTAAATTTTAAACCAATAGTTCTCGCCAAAGAAGAAGTTCTCGCCAACACGACAACTGATGAAGAAATTTGACACAAAATACATTTTATATCTGGATCCTGTATTTTTATCTGTCGCCTTATATTTTGTTAGTATATAACCATTTGATAATAGACTGTGTCCTTAAAGGTTTTCGATTCCATATTTAGTTCTTCACATTATTTAATTTCGTGCTGTACAAATAAGAAAAATTGAAAATTAATACATAAAATAATTTATATTGATTACTGAATCAAAACCCATCTTATAATTATATATTAATAGACAAGCATGTTTCTTTTCCTCCTTTTTTTCTCAGCTTGTGTTCTTCGTAGGAGAAATCCGCGCATACCATTAGAAAATGTGGTCGTTTCCTGTAGATGAGCAAAATCCCATTGCAATGACAATCGGACCCCAGGGAAATTGTTTAAATCATTAGAAAACTGTTAGGTTGTGATAACAAAAATGCCAGAAAAAAAGATTTTTCAGCTATTCTACATATTTAGATCTTATATCAAAATATAGAACTTAGATAAAAATTAACACCAAACAAAAACTAAAACTAAAATAACAATTGGTTTATACCATGCACTAACACATTTATAAAAAAAAAGTGTAAACACGAGGACAGTGAAAACAACGATAAATGAGTTTTCTTTTAAAAGTGAACAATCGTTAAAAAAAAATAACACATAATGTTAATCGTTAACTAAGATTTGGCTCATTATTCGTGTATTTCCCATGTTAGGTTGCAAATGCTACATCTACAGCGTAGAAACGTGTCAAGTGAAATCCTTTTTATGAAATGGTCTTAAGAGGTTATTGTAGTCATCACTTTAAAAGTGAAAAGAGCATCAAGGTGCATTAGCCTAAAAAGTAAAATCGTGGGGATCTAAGACTCAGAGTGGCCAATAAAACAATGGCGAATCTAATGGAAATCCACCTTCCTTTGTGCCAACATCGCAGAGAAAAAACGTGTGCTATGATTTTCATATAAACGGGAGTGGATTAACAAATATGCAAACAAAATAGTCTCGGAGTTTGTGTAACATGATGTACTTATTCAATAAAAATTTTAAAATGATTGTTCCCTATTCTGGAAAAAAATATGTTTGCCAACCAAACAAGTTTATGTTGGTAGCACTTGCTGGTCCTATCAAATGCATTTTAAAAAACAAGAAAAATTGTGTAATTCTATGGATATTGTTTTTTTTTTTTTTTTTTTTTTTTTTTTTTTTTTTTTTTTAAATCTTCAGTGTATTATAGAATTAAATCGACAAAATCTACTTAAGAACTAAAATTAAAAATTATTAAAAAATAACTTGTATATAAAATTTATGATACAATTATTTTTAAGTTTATAGAAAACAATGGCAAGCTTATTTTGCCACATAAGTTAACAAATCGGTGTAGCTTCATTGACAAATTAGACAACCTGCACATAAGACGATGGGAAAGAAAACATGGCACCGATTCATTACTATATTTACTATTGCTACTACAACACAGGTTTTTCTACGATAGTGATCAACTTATCACCGAACAGACTCACAGATAATGAAAGCTATCCTGAAAAAACATCGCAGTCGGCGTTCACATGCTGCACATAGAATAATCAACGCTTATCGCACAGGTAAAACATGTTTGGCCCACGACACAAGTCTGCAGCTCACCCCTCGACATGCAACAAAAATCAATGAGAGACGGTTGCTAAGCGACGGGTCCGCCAATCGGGGGCCGAGTAGTGTGGTCGCGCGCCACGATTGTTGTGCGAACAGCTGGCGGCGCCAACATAACCTCAAAGTTGCCGATGTTGCGGCAGCGGCAGGGAAGGGACTTCGGCGAGGTGCGATGTTTTTGATTGGCTGGAGTATACGTCATGACAACAAGCTTAAGCACGGTGGGCTAACGGAAAAAGAGACTGATCGAAGGGTGCTGCACTGCAATTTGTGGGAGTTGCCGGTAAGGGAAGATGGTGGTGTTACGCGCGAAAACTTACTCGGACGAGAGAAAACTATAAGGAATTAGTGGTGCAGACAGTGATTTAAACGATTTAACTGAAACATAAATGACTCATGGATTGTATAAGGCTACGGCCACACATGGCGACTTGGTCGCCGCGACACGAACGCCGCGACTTTCCTCCGCCGCGACCAGGTTGCGAGTGGTGGCCACATTTACGCGACATACGCCTGTTTTATCTTGTTTTTCGTTGTTGTCACAATGGCTTCAATGAGTTTGTTCGGACGATAACCATCTACTCATGCTCGTCATTCGGGCGTATTTAAAAAAAAATTATATGAAATGAAGGTTTGGAATTCATCCCATTAGTTGGGACTACAGCATGGACAACTTCACACAATGAGCTGTCTCAGGAATGATGAGGACAAATCATTATCTTATTTTGTATGAGTTCATCGTCATTCAACGAGATCTTATCGTAGGACCAGGATGGAGTTTAGAAAAAGGATACGAAATAGCGCCTTGCAATTCCACCAGAAGAACTTATATGCATACTGTTAAATAGATTGTTTAAATAGGCCAGTCTACCCCACACATGAAAGTTCTTATCGCCGGGTCCACTATTATATTGACTATTTTAACTATTTTATTGAAAAAGGGGAAAAAGATGCTGTAGAGATTAACAGAATTTCTCATCACAATAAAATTGTTGGGGAATGTCATTTTGTTTTTAGATATTTAGAAGTTGACAAATAATCTATGCCTACATAAGCAAAAATCCGAAAAAGTTTTTAAAAGCTTACAAAATAAATATAAATGTTTAAAGAAATAATAATTTCATTGGTATAAGTAGTTAAGCGTATTTCTAACTATTTTCTATCTAGGGTTTTACCTTAGGCATACTCTCTGATCATCGCTTCGATGATCGGTAACACCTTGATACCAGGAGCTGGTAAAACAATTGTACTTTTAATGTAGTTAATTGTGTAATGCAAACACCTATAAATAAATGCTTTTGCGATTTATGCAATTGGCTTTTAAGGTCTCCGAAACACAAGTTACTAACGTCTCGGCAATTAGCCTATGCCGAACTCAGTAACTACTTCCAGAAAATGTTTAGGGGGAAACTAGCTTGAAAACAAACAAGTTTGATAGGTCTGCAGTATTTGTATGATTGGTCAAATCAATAGAAAAGGTGGTAGACACTGTAGCGACGTGTCGCCAAGTGTGGCCAGCTCCGTAAGATAACATGGGGAGCGTATTTGTCGTTGCCTGTCGTCGCGACCAGAAAACGCTACCGAACGCGTTCGATTTGCTGTCGCTAGTCGTGGGTCGCCTTGTGTGGCCGCCTTCACTTGATTCAATGTATCACACTTTTTTTCTTTGTCGCGGCGTTTGTGTCGCGGCGACTAAGTCGCCATGTGTGGCCGTAGCCTAAGAGTTTATGTGTGACCTCGAAGATTTTAGATTAGTTTCAAATCACTATTAAATCTTTTGAGCTTTATAATACTTAATACATTAAGCATGCAATTAAATGTGACATATGAAGAGCAACTCAAACAGTTTTCTTTGTTGGTACCAGTAAGAAATGCGCAAATGTAAGAAATGCGCAAATGTAAGAAATGCGTAAATGTAAGAAATGCGGGTGCCACAATCTGCTAGACAACATTAGTGTCAAAAACCACTGGAGAACAACAAAGTGTTTTATGTTTTACAGTTTGCGTACACGAACCAGTATAGATACTGGAAAATATGCGTTCCGTATCAAAATAACATTGTAAATTTAATTTTCTCTCTATGTTAAAACGATAATAAAAAGCTGACTTAATAGAAAAATAAAAATATTTTCGACACTTTTTTATGGTAGGTAATGAAGATGACGCAGAGATATATTTCAGAATCAAAAATATTAGAAAATATATTATAAAGAAATGTTTAAAGACGTGGGGAAAGTGCAAGATTTAAACGATCGAGACAACCAAGGAGCGTTCTTCTTTAGCCGTGTCGCGGTTTCGGAGGCTGACTGCCGATACCGCAGTTGCCGCAGTAGCTTTGTCCTGGCCGTGGACAGAAAATCAATATGGGACGACATCGGGGTGTTTGCTCGAGATGATCGGCAACAAACCGGAACTTGATCCTTCCCCGGGGCCGGAAGTGGAAACTAGGAGGGCGAGGGTTCTCGGATATGGGGACTTGATAACAAATCTGCACGGCGGGATGTTAACACCAGCAGTCAGTGTGGAACGTTCAGAATCAAACTGAGTAGTGGGGTTTGGTTACTTTCAAAACGGAAGTCGTGCCAATTGCCAGCCGCTGCCGGCCAGCTGCCATCGGCCAGCTGCCAAATCAGTCGCTGCCGCCATATGCCATGCCATATAGCTTCCGGTGGGGGAGGAGATGTTATTTGAAATTTGAAATTCAACTTGACAATTGGGTTATGGAAAGTATGTCAAGGTCATCCAGAGTAAGTTTTAAAAAACCCTATCCCGCTACCACCGGAGTAATAGTTCGGAGAGTGGAACTAACTCTGTTGATAGCGGGATAGGTATAGAATTAGGTTTGTGAATTTTATTTGTGAAAAACATACAATCAATGTGTGACAGCAGTGTTTAAACAAGTTGAAGTTTTGTTATGAACTACAGAGTTGTAAACACAAACACCGACGACGATGAGAAGGTAAACGCAGAGTCCCCAGATGATGTATTTAAAAAGTTTGAACAAACGTAACATCTCGAGTTGGTTTTCCCGTTCCATTTCCAATCGTTTGATTTCCAATTTCAATTTATCCTCTTCCATCCTTGTTACAAATGGAACTTCATCCATCATATCCATCATGTTTGTGTTTTTTTGAAATTTTGAAAGAAGCGATGTTGATAGTTGAAGAGGCGAGGATGGAATGAGAGTTAAAAGAGGGAAATGTCGGTTAAATAAAGAAGTGGTGGGGGGAAAGAGCGTTGTTACATAGAAGCGGTGGGGGAAAGATGCTGCTCATCATTTGCCTCAGAAGTTGTGTCCGACTGTAGAGGGGTAAGAGGAGTAGTATTTAGTAAACTGTCTTCATCAGAACTTTCAACCTTATTACAAATAGGACAAGCGTAAGTTATTTCCAAATTCATTGTAATAGCGTTAAATTTATCTATAATTTCATTTAAAGCATTAAATATTTCTTGTAAATCATCTTTTGAGTTTATTTCAAAACTAGCATTCATTCGTGCCAATGGAGAAGTGTTCATCGTTAGAGAGTTGGCAATCGAATGAGGATTAGCGCCTAGGGAAGGGGGCTTATATAATGGCGACCTTGAGCAGGTGTTTAGGGAGGGGGGCTTTCTAGGGAGGGGGCTTCTATATAGGGGACCTTGAGCTTATGATTGAATAAAACGTTTAGTTCTTCTTCTTCTTCGTCTTTTAATTCAATTATTTGAACCGAAGTAGTTGTTTCATCCTCTTCACTCGATGAAGAAAACAATTCACCAGGATTTAAATATTGAACTACAATTCTGAACCATCTTATAGGATATTCGTCAATGACAGAAAGTAAGTTTTGAAACAATTCTTCCATCTCCTCCCTGTCAGTTATTATATGTTCAAACTTGATAAATTTTCCTTCCATGTTGTTAGTTAGAGTGTTGGAAGTGGAATGATTTAATATTATATAAAAATTAGAACTAATGGTGGGGGAAATCTCAAGGTCATCCAATTGAAGTTTTAAAAAAGAGTGTAAAACTGAAATTATACATTTGATGGTTCTACAGGATCGGAATACCAATCTGATCTGTATTTACATCTTTTTATCATATGTGTACAAAAATCATCTTGATGAGACTTGGTGCGTTGACAATGAGCAAGATCTAGAGGGTGAAATTTGAAACATCTTTGAGGACAACATGTATGAAAATATCTTGATTTGTAAAATTTGAAAGTTCGCAATTCCGGTGGCGGTAGTTGTTTTGTTTTACATTTGCAATAACAAGATCCGAAGAATTCACATTTAGTACAAGCTAACCCATCCACCATCATTGGTCCTAAATCTGTACACTGTTGTTCACAACAGTAACGAGGTTTGTACTTGTATTTTTGCTCTTCCATGTTGACGCTGCGGAGTCTAGTGAAAGAATAAGATTGTATAGTGATGAATAGCGAGTTTTATGTACTATGAAAAGTGGTAGGGGTAATTTCAAGGTCATTCAAATGGAGTTTTAAAAAATTATACCTTACAAGTGTAAGGATTATTGAAATTTAGGAAGTTTGTTTCTGTTTGTTTTCTTCAGACTTTTTTTCTCTCTCCGCCTTAGCCATAGCAATAAGTTCTTCTGTTGATAGTGGATGTACTTCAGGAAATTTTAAAATTAATTTAGCTTGATATCCTTCTTTAGTTAATACATCTAAATCTTGAGTCATTTGTTCAACAGTGTTATAATCCTTTCCATAGATTTTCCCATCAAGTTCAATCATCATTCTGTATAACATTTTGTAGAATAGATCTTGTTGTGGCGAGAGCTGAGAAGCGAATGATTATTTATCAAACTGTTACATCCTTTTTATGAACTTGATATTGATCACGTGATTCCTTAGTTGTAATTTTATTTATTAAAAGTTATTCAACATTGGTAATACTTCTGGAACTTGACGTTATGTTGACCAGCTGGCGATGAAGAAGTTGTAGGTTGTGTAGAAAAAAATATTTCATCATCGCAATATTTTGTTTTAGTGAACATCCTTGTATTAGTAGCACTAACATCAACAGTTAAGTGATAACCACCGGTAAGTAAAACTCGCATTTCGTTAGTTAAATCTTCAAGTTGTTCAAAAGTAGTTATGGTGTTGGTATCATAAGATGCACACTTAACCTTTAGGGACATGTTGAAGTTTTGTATTTAGTGATAGAGAGTGAGATGTGTACGGTACGAAAGGTAGTCGTAGACTGATGAATTTAACAAGTTGATTTTCACTTTTATTATCACACAAAATTGGGTCAAGGTCATCCCATGGAATTTTTAAAAAAAGCAACATATTGTAATGTACAAACACATTACAATATGTTGCTTTTTTTATTTTATTTTATTTTTTTTTTTAGGTTTATATCATATTTATTGAGAAACAAATACAAAGAAATATTTACAATCTTATGTACAAACTAATCAGTAGTAGGTGTTACATGAATTGTAAGTTCAGTAGAGTTGTTTCCACTTGGTCCATGTGATACCAAATAGAGTGCGCCGGGTTGAATTATACGAAGATCTTCATTTTGTAGTAGTTGTACGAAGCGCTTTGGCAGGAAGATTTGAAATTTTGCTTCATCACCAATTGTATAAGGTGCCTCGCTTAATGTGCAATTTATAGCATCACCTACTGAAGTTTCCATCTTCTTTATTGTATGAATGATGTAGTGTTTTTCTTCTTTCAGCTCGGAACATTTCTTTGTAGGTAGGATTGTTGATTTTGAATGAGCGTTGAATTGTTCAACTAAATTTTGAAGTAAGTTGTTTGATGCCATCTTAATGTTTTTGCTGATGCTAATCTTCTTGTTAATAAGAATATCCGTTGGAGATGTTGTCTCTTCGGAGGTTCGAGTAATACTCATGCTGTGTCATGGTAGCGCTCTCACTTTTATTATCGAGACTACCCCCACCACTGACACTACCCCCACCACTGATGCTACCCCCACCACTTTGTTGAAGGAAATTATTCAAGCGGTAGGCATTCTTCAAAGCACACTGTGACCTTCGATGTTTAAAACTTTTTGATGAAATACAAAGTTCATTAAAGTAGCATTGGAAATCTCTATCTATTATTGCATTTATCACTTCATTGCTTGTAAATGATTGTATCCAATTTGCTTTTTCCAATCCTCTTGTGTAGATAGTTTTAAACTCTTTACAATAATGATTCATAATATGCGGCATCATGTTATAATGAATAAAACCTTCATCCCATTTTAAGTTATGAAAATGTTTGTTTAACCATTTGTTTGTAACTTTCGCTTTAGTTGTTAGTTTATTGAATGGAAATGGAGGTTTGAACAAGTAATGATAAATTACAGATGTGTTCATATCCAAAATTACTAATTCTTTAATAATGAAATTTCCATCATTCCCTCGAAAAGCTTGAAATTCAATTATACCTCTTTTAACTTCCATTAACTGTGATGCAGTAGAAAACGAAACCCGTTTGTTCATGATGAAGTCTCATCCACAACTGACTGTTATTACAAACACGATTGTTCTTCTTTTATTTCTTGCGCTTCTTAGTTTATATTAAAATTGGTGTGATAGTTGATTAATTGTCTCCACATATCCACTTCTTGAGGTATTCGATTAAAAATTGAAGTATCCACAGGACCATATAAAATTGGAATGAATGGTTGTCTGTCCAATGTATCGATTAGATAATCTTTAATTATTGTACTTGAAAATACTAGTTGTTTTAAGTATCTAGTGACAGGACCGGTAGTACAACTTAAAGTGTAAAATTCTTCTTTAGTGAAATGTAATTTTACATCATGTCTAGTTAAATCTTTGAAGCGAACAACTTGTCCCCCACGATGTTTGATTATATCAACTTCAATATTTGATTCTAATAAACTTAATCTTGTTCTTTTTCCAAATGTGTTGTTAGTTAAATAACATTCCAAAAGATGTAAATGTTTCATTAGAGAATCCCAAGAAGTTTCAGTAAAGATAACCATTTTACTTCCTTGATTTAACATAACAATTGGTGAATAATCCAATGATTTTACAATTCCAACAGATATACTTTTTGTCATGCATGAAGAAATAGGGTAGAAAATTCGAAGAAATACTTCTGTTAAAATATTTGTTGTAATGTTAACTTCAACCTTTTTTCTTTTTACTTCTTTTTCATCTTCTCCTTCTTCTTCTTTCTTCTTATGTTTGTTAAACTTGAGGAATTCATCCATTTCTTGTTCAACTTGCTTTTCTATATCAGAACTATTTTCATCCATTAGAGGTGTATTTTCTTCTCCGTTAGTAGAATTCATCTTGCGAACGATGTTTCCCAAACGACGGTTGAAGATAGAATGAAGTTTCTACTAGTTAATTTCCTGCTTTTATATTTTTTGTAAAATTCTTGAAATTTATACAATTACATAACTGTTTATTTTCAACTTGTGTTTTATAAACAAAATTCTAACCTTAAAAATTGAGGAAGATAATTCTAACCTCAATATTTTGCAGTAGTTGTACTAATATTTTAAAGTACATTTTTCACTATTCCGGTGAGTGGTGTGTAAGTAACTATTTTATCATGTAGAATTAGACAGTATGCCGAAGTTCCATCCGCTACTGGTTCTTCAAATTCCATTTCAATTTTTATATCCACACTTGATGATTTTACTGATTCATTTTGTTTTGAACAATCGATTACAATTATTGGAGCTTTGGAATAATACTGATCAGGTGATAATAGTGGTGTATTAGTCTTTCCATAATATGATGATTGAAATCTTGCATACATATCATATAAAATGGAAAAACGTTTTTTGCTAAACATGACATTTAAATTGTCATATGGAAAGAATTGAGAGTTTAAGAAAACTTTACAATTCTTTATTTTACAGTGATCAAATTGACCAGCATTTGCAGTAATAACATCTTTTCGCTTAGTTTGAAAACCGAGTATTATGTACCTTGCACGTTCCAAGTAAGTTGATGTTTTGACGGTCCATGTTTGTCGTTCTGTTTGAGGTAATGTAGGGTATTCATGAAATTCCCAACTTCGGAATGGCATTACAATGTCACGGTCAGATTTTAACTTTCTTAACAATACGATTCTATGTTCATCAGCCAATCTTACATGAGGTACTCTCCAAACAACTTTATCCAATTGTAGTTGCCATTCCAGTTTATCTTCCGTAGTTGCAGGGTCTGCAAGTATTAAGTCCTTATTAGTTGAAGATCTGAGTAATACTAATTCTTGTTTAACATTTATTATAACCCTTTTGTAATCTTCAGCAAATCCTAAAAGCAATCGTAAAGGTACATGAAAATCAAAATGACCGTTGGAAGCAGGTGTTATAGTGTCTTTATCAGGAGCAACCCATCCGGCAGTGACTATTGAATTCTTCTCATGTGGTGTTAATGATGTTAATCCTTTTAATGTAGTTGTTATACCAACCTTTTTTGTTGAATCAACTGTCACCCCTGATATCTCATATCTTATTTCATCAAAAAGATATGCCATTGGGTTATTTATAAAAGGAACTGTTGAAGCAGTTTTTCCATCCAATTTTAATACCCTTCCTTCGATGTACAAATAACTTTCACATGGTAATGTGTAAATATCTTGTTGTTGAATGGGAATTCTTATTTCATCATTATTGTTTAATTTTGATGAAGTGTAAGGGTTGTGTGTATGATATTCCTTCTCCCATAGTGTTTCGTCGAATGTCGGTCCTTGAGATATATCCAGGATATCCATCGTTGTTAAGTTTCAATCCAATCTTTTGTAGAAAACGAATGTTGTCTGATGTTAACTCTTCCAATGTCGAGGAGCTACTGAGCTCCCGACTCTTCCGTTGTGGTTTAAATGATAATCCCATGTTGATTTTTATGTCGCCGCTCTGATGTGTATTCGTATAGTAATTGTTTCTCCTCTAAAGTCAACACTATGACCGTCTTGATCCAATATGTTCAGTACGATGTCTGAAATGAAACTGGTGTTTAATGGTAGGTATATCAAGTTTTGTGGCTTCTCAACAATTTTAAAACCTGGAGCAACTGTTGGATAAAATGTATGTAAGATATGCTGATTTACTCCTTCTCTATATGATCCATGTATAATATTACATGTTACATCAATACTATTTACTTTTAATATTGTAACAGTTGTATTACCTGAATGAGTAGTTCCAGGAGTTAAAATTTTCTTTTTTGTATCTGTAAATCCAAGTAAACTGCCAATAGAGTTTTTCATTCCAACATCTATATAATATTTTGAAGTTATTTCTGCTTTTAAAGTATTATTGTTTCCTTTGATTGTGATATTATCTTCTCCGAGTTTTTTCTGTAATAATTGGTTTATATCATCAATTTCATAAGCTCCAGTAGGAAATGTAATTATTTTCAATTCTGAGTATTTTCCTGCAGCATCCTTAGTTTCATAATAATGTAGTAAATTGTTTTTTCCTTCTGTAACATTAGGAATTGAATTGTAGGTAGTCAAATCAAGTAATGCCGCTTCCCATAATCTTTCCTTGGATAAACGCAATGCTGGGAATAGAGTACTTTTTAATGTGGATGAATTTCCACTCAGTGACACTGTATACGATGACATCTTAAAGGTGACTGACACTTTTCGCTAGAAACTCCAAACATAAATGTCCACATATTTCAGTATTGTTAGGTTGTTCTCTTTTGTAATTGTAAAAAATGTTTTTGGAGTTTTGAAAATAATGTTGAAGTTCTTTCGGCGGTGGTAGATTGCCAAAACTGTCAAAGTAGTAAACGGTTTGTCCGAGCTTTTTATAGCATACCCAATGAGTGCCTGGACCATAGGTGGAATCCAAATTTACTATTCCAGTTTCATTTTTCCATATTTTAGTTGGTAATGCATCTTTCATAAAAACTCCTCAAAAGAATGGTATTTTCAAACATTTTACATAATCATTTAACTGATGATTAGTTAAGGCATTATTTGGAATTATCAATTGATTCTTTTTATTTAGTACACACGGTACGGTCTTAGGTATAAACCTGCTCCATTTTTTACCATTGACCAAACAGAAGCCTTTTTTACTTTTCCTTTACGAGTTCTACGACGTCTCTTTCTAATATTTCCACCTTTTTTGGGAGCTCTTCTTTTTGCAGGTCTTCCTCTGCGACGTCGTCTTCCACCACCAAACTTAGCTTTTGTCTTCATGGCTGTTGTTACTGCCCAAGCCGCTGCTTTTTCTGCAATACTTGCGTCACTTGATTTTACTCTTTGCCAAGCTTTTTCTGCTAGAATTTTATCTGCTATTGATCTATTTGTTGAATCTTTAAACTTTGAATATGCTATATCGTGTTGTTTGCAAGCTTGATCTAATTTATTAATTCCAGGATCTCCTCTTGCTAAACGTTTTGCCAACTTAGTTCCAGGTCCACAATATTGATAACCTCCAGGAATATGTAATTCGTATGGTAGAGCGTCTATCGCTCGATTTACAATAGCACCAACAGGTATCCGTTTAAGCAGGGATAACGCAGCTGAAGTTATACCACGTCCTCTCTTGTTGCTGTCTTGATGATGACTGAGTGATACAGCCTTCATTATGTAGTCTTATATAAACTGGCGTGTTTACTCCACAAGATACTTTACATAAATGAATAAGTTAGGTATAATTTTATATATTTAAACACTTAGTTATTCAAATTAATGATATACTGATTTATAATTCTATTTTTAATCCAAGCTTCCCGTTCATCGGGTTGAATTATCACATGACTCGTTGTACTAGCTATATGATTATGGGTATCAATAAGTAAATTGCCCACTATTCTTATTAAACAATCTAAATTTACAGCATCTTTTGGATGTTGAGGATCATGTAATTGCATAATACGTTTATCATTACATGTGTAAGCTGTTGAATCACTTTTTGATGTTTTTATGACTTGTCCAATAGTAGCAGCATCATTTGAATCTTCACCTGGTAAAATATTAATTATTTTCTTCATCTTTGCATCATATTGGGTCCCAAAGTGTTTATCCCAAGTTATTGTTTGTTTCATTGTAACACAATCATTTTCTTCGTAACCAGGATAAATATCTTTTATTCTTCTATTACGACCATTGTATGTACCTAATGTACCACCACTCGCAATTAATGTTTGCACCATTAGAGGTACATCTGTATCTTTTATACCAAATCTTCCATTTGTTATTGTTTTATGTCCTGCATCCCATTCATCATTATTTCCTTGCATTAAATTAAACTTTTCATTTCCATGTATAAATTTATCTCCCCGCTTTAACACGGCATCTTCATGTTTTACAAAATTGGATGTTTCCTTTTTTAATTCTTTAGATAATTGTTCCATAGTAACAGCATCTTTTGGTTGAGAACCAAACTTTACATTTGTCAATGTTTTACCATGACAATCGATTTCATTAACATCTTGTAAAATACAGTTGTCCTTGATGTATTTTAGGTTTACAGCATCACCGTCTTCCTTTGGGTATCCAATGTCATTTATAATAAATTTATAAAAAGAATATCCATGTTCAGTTTTTTCCGGTATTATAGAATGTAAATATTCTTTATTAACTGAATCTTTATCATTTTTGGGATTTCCCACGTTGGTTATTCTATAATTTCCAGCATCATATGTTTGTCCATCTTTTAAGTTGTTACCCCATTGCAATTTTAAAGTATTTGAAAGTTCAGATGATAAGTACTCTTTAGTAATTGCATCAGAACCTTCAGTTGGTTTACCAACATTAATTAATCTATGTGATTTAACATCATAAGTATTCTTATGTAATTTCAATGATGTTGAAGTAGCTTCTTTTACTGTCTTTAAATTTGCTCCATCAGTATCTTCTTCTGGATCTTTAACTAATTTTAAACGTTTATTACTTATGTTATAGTCACCTTCAGGTGTTTGCGGTAATCCGCTTCTTTTTCTGTCTTCTCCAACTTGCACTCCTAATGCGGAGTAGCGTCCGAACTTGTCGACGCTCATGTTAGAACTGATACATCTTATACTTGTAACTTCTTTATATTTGCGGACAATTATACAATTATGCCACGATTTTTAAGTTCATCAACTAGAGCCACCCATTCATTATTTAAACCAGTATGACCGGCTTCCATAGCTTCATGCAATAGTCTCATTCTGTCAACTAATTTATTGATGTCGTTGTAATAGATAACATTTGTATTGTATAGATTTTTCATTAATCCTTTACCAGATGTTGAAGTATCTCCTTTACTCTTTTTACCATGTTGTTCAAGAAGTGATAAATCCATAAGTGATAAAGATTTTCTTTTTAAAGGTTGTCTCACAGCCGGTGTGGTACGTAATGTTGGTAATTTTCGTGGGGGAAACAATTTTTTTATAACAATACTATATTTTGTTGCACGTGAACGATTAATCATTGCATCCTTTGAGTAGTTTCTTTTATGAGCGTTAGTATTTTGTAAAATTTCTTTAAAAGTATTTAAATCTTTTGCTGAATATTTTATTGGTATATTTTTAAAAATTAATTCATATAATCCTTTTGTTCCTTTATATCTATGGTCACCAATAATGATATAATCGTCTTGAGTTACTTCAAGCTTAGAGTTACCAATTTTCAATTCATTTCCATCAATTCTTGCTCCATATACATGTGATTTACTTAAATTTGGATTTGATTTCATGTCATGTAGCATTTTCATTATATATTTTCGTCCAAGAGGTCCATGTTGTAATATATTACTACTCAATTGAGTTAAATTTGGAATAGACTGTTCTGCTTCAGGTATTGGCTGTTCTTCCTTTTCAACAATTGATTCTTCTTCATTTTTTGTTCTTTCTTGTTCACTAGCACTTGTATATGAATCATCATCATCATCTTCTTTTTTTAATGCTTGTACTTCTTGTTTAGAAACTGGTAGTAAAACATCTCCTTCATAACGAGGTTTACCAATAGTTTCTGATATCTGTTTTAAAGGTTCCGTGATAGGTTTAAATGTATTCTCTAAAAATTCTTCTCTTTCACTTAAACCCATCCTTAATGCACGATTCTTTATCCTAATAGAATCACTGAGTGATTTTATTTCTTTTAATAGTTTTTCTTGATTCACCATGTTTACACTGTGAAGTTCAACGTGTTACTAGATGTAGCATAGGTAGTTCAACGTATTAATACAAATTTATCCAATCCTATACGATATCTACCACTTTTAATATCTTCTTCTTTCATAATAACGAGAAATCCATATTTTTCATTCCATGCTTTACCACACATTTCTTTAAATTTATCAAATGGCATATCCGCATTAACATGATCATTATATATATGCTTTAAATTTGTCTCATCTTGCTTAAAGATGATCAACATATTTGCATTGTCTCTTATAAGTTGTTTTGGAATTTTACTGTATGTTTGACCAATATAAATGCTATCAATATTATTATGTCTTCCCATAGCAAAATAATTTCTTATAGTATCATGATTTTCACAAGAAACATCGTCAAATATAAAAATGGAAAATGGTTTTGCTTCACCTGGTTGCATTATTGTTTCACTAGCATTAAACTTGTAGAAATTCACTTCAGGTACACTTGCAAGTATTTTATCTAATAATTGATATTTTGGTTGTTGCAATGATTTTGAAAAAATATATATATTGTTAAAGCGTAAACCTTTAGGATTAGTTATAAGGTTAAAGACAACATTAGTTTTTCCACAATTTGAAGGACCAGTTATTAAACATCTTATAGTATTTGGTAGTAATTCACCATGTTTACCATGATTTAACTTATTATTGTCAACTGTCAATTCATCAATATTATTAATATTAAATCGATCTTTTTGTTGTACAATCTCCATCTTGTTTAAAGGTTAAACACATAATGAGCTATTTAATAACTATACCAAGTCTTTTGAAGGAATCCAAGAGTCTTCACTTTTATCAAATCCTAACCACCTAACTTTAACCATATCCTTTTTCCTTTGTAAAACCTTTTCAACAAGATATACATCACCAACTGTTGATTTTAACAACTCATGTCCATAGAATCCACCTTGAAGTAATTCACCCTTATTATCCTTTAAAATGTAAGTTTCAGGTATAGTTGGTTGCACTTTATAAATTGTAAATACTTCATTAGTCCAATTTGGCAGATATCTTTTACTAAATACACCTTTGTATTTGCTTATACGAACTTTATCATTAACCTTAAACTTTTTTGGTTGTAACTTTTCTATTTTTGGTGTTGTATTATTTTTGATGCGTTGTAATACAATTTTAGCATTAGCACTGTTTACTTGGATAGGTTTCATTCCAATGGTGCGATGATATTTGTTGTTATAGTCTTTTATAAGTTGTGGTAATATGTCATACCACACATATGATCCTCGTTTTGAAAATTGTTTATACATAGCTCCTTTTAATGTTCTATTAAATCTTTCAATTATTGAAGCTTTAACTTCAGAATTTGTAGAATAATGATTTATTTTATATTTTTTCATCAAAGCTCCAAAATCTTTATTAAAATATTCTTTTCCATCATCCGTTTGTAAATGTTTAATTTTAAATTTATTTCTTTGTATTGTTGTCTCCATAGCTTTGGTAACACTTTTACCAGTCTTGTCCTTCAAGGGTAAAGCATCAGCTATTTTAGTAAAACAGTCTATAATTGTTAAAATATATTTAAATCCTTTGTTTAATTTACTGTGTGGTATCATTTCAATAAGATCAGCTTGGTAAAGATCATTCATTCCTTTAATGATTGTACTTCTTCTTGGAAATCTTCTTCTTGCTGGTTTATGTAGTTCATTTACAATCTTATCCTTTACACTTTCCATCTTAAAGTGTTGCTTGCACACTGTTTGTAGAAATACTGATCCATACAATGGTTTATTCTCTTATATATAGTTGAAATATAGGTCAAGGTCATTTAATATTAGTGTAAAAAAGAGGGAACATGGCATTGGGCTTGCCATGTCCCCTCTTTTTTACGGAAAGGAAAAAGGAAGAAGGTAAAGGACGAAGAATAGGTTTACTGGTCGATAGGGTTTAAGGAATAGTGGCCAAATGGTAGAGTATTAATTTTATCTTCTAAAATATGTCGCTTGTCGTCTTTGTAGCTTAATGCCCACTTTGTTTGTTTGACACTAAAAAGTTGGTGGTTATAACTTCTAATAGTGTTAAATGTTGCAGTTGTTTCAACATTTTCAAACAAACATCTTTTATAATGTTGAAACTGTATGTTCTTCTTTAGGAAAGATGTCTTTATTCCTTTAGCTTTTTTTGTGACTTGATATTCGTTCCTTTCATTTATGTACAGTTGAAATGAATACAGTTTAGACATTAATGCTACAATTTCCATCATCGGCACACCATTTGTTTCATCTTTAAATTTTCCCAATACTTTTTTGTTTTTGTCATAGTCGTAATTTGGATGGTCCTTAGGATAATCGGAAAAATCCAAATCATCTTTATATACAAAGGTCCGTAAATCCTCATACATGTCATTTGTTTTAATCCAGTAAATAAGTGCATCCGTATCCATATATGCAATACCAATGTTATCTCTTCCATAATAATTAACCATCTTCTTATAATGAAACTCGTACATGTGTGTTTTAGAAATATCCAATATTGACATTCCAAGATATAAAGGACGATCCAATAGAACTGATTTTTTGTTCATAGAAATGACGACAAGATTTTCATTTATAATTACGGATGAACCAAAGTTTGGTTGTTGCACTAGTTTCTGTAATTTTACTGGATCAGTTACTAATTTGATATTCTTATGTTTCCTTTTGTTTTCTAAAGTCTTGCCAAATATTGCATTGTTCATCAGTTTGAAGAAATTTTTTTGAAAACTTGATGTAGCAGCAGCTCTTCTTCTTGTGTTGTTGTCGATGTACGGTTTCAGCCAACAAGATTGAGAGAATTGTAGTATTCGATTAATTTTTGTAATTTTTAATCCCAAGTCTAAAGCCTGTTGTATCATCCAATAATGTCCAACATACCTAGACTTATTGTTTAAAGTCATTAATAATTTTGGCCATCTTCCAGTAGGGGAAATTTCAGTCTTTGGAAGAAGTGGTAAATCGTAATGATGATCATGAAGATGTTCAGGATATTCAAAATCGACGTCAAAAATGTAACCAGTTTCACCATGCTTTGGTATATCCATTATGTTTCCAATTGATTCTGGATCTATCCATTTAAAATTATCATATGGAAGGGGATTTGACATTGCCCATCCGTATAAGTTATTTGCATCGAAATAACCTAGAAATGTTGTTGGTTTTGATGCATCATAATCGGGCAGATACTTATTATTAGCCTTAACATGTCTGGTTACACTTTGTGTCAATCCCCCTCGAACTCCTGATTCTAACATTAAAACCATATCTATATCAGTAAGAAGTTGTAATTTACAATTTGTTTCTTTCAACATGGCTTGCCATGCTAGTCCAGGTGAAGTGTATGAATGAAGAGGGTCCAATCCATATGCTGCAAAACATGTATTTCTAAATTCTTCCATTATATCACATAATAAAGTTACATCTAATTTAACATAAAAATCTGAATATTCTCCCAATGTTGTAAATCCTAATTCATTCCATACTTTACATGCATGATCATAATCCTCTTGAGATATGTCCATGTCATATAGTTTACTTTTAAATTCTTCTTTTGGCGGAAGTGATGTTTCATTAAACTTTTCTAAACTGTCTATATAATCATATGGGAAAACACCTTTCCGAAGTACGAGATCCAGTTTGTCATTACTTACAATCTTCTTTGTTTCAATAAAATCTTGTTTCCTTAAATTTTCAGAAAGTTTAGACAAACTCGACGGCATAAATCGGTAGGAGTCTAAGAATCTTAATTTGACATTTCCAACTGTTTTAGAGAAACTTATAAATTTTTCTGAAGTTTCAGCCAATACATCTATTGAACCATCGTCTCTTCCTAATTCAGGTATTATAAAATGAGCATCATACCCACTGAGGTTATGCAGAACCACAGGAATAAATAGTGGTAAACGATAGCTCAAATTACATTTATTACAAGCAGCACCCCTGTAATAACCTGTAAGGTGGTCATGATCTTTAACTTTATAATTGTCAATGGTAAATTCATTTTTACATAAGAAACAATGAGTTGCATTTTCATGTTGAATTTCCTCTTCTTCCTCCATCGGTTTCATTGGTATGATATTTGTATATAATCTTTGTACATTTTCAGCTATTAAATATAAATGGTCAAGAAATATTGTTTCCACATTTTCACCACGATATACTAGAGGTTCTGAAGTTAATCCATATTGGTTTAAATGTTCTTCTGATAATGTTGATTTAACCATTAAACAAAAACTATTTGGTTTATGCATTTGATATTTGACACTTTTTCTAGCTTCACAATTTTCATCTTCTATAGGAATTAGTGTTGATTCAAAATCAGCATATACAACTATAGGGATACGATATTGATGATGAACTTTTTGAAATGTAACAAATGCTCTGCTTTCTGAAGGTAAAATAATTTTTGCTTCATAATTATTGTTACATAATCTTTTGTGCTCTTGTAACCATTCCATTCCTTGTCTTCCTTCTCGTTGGAAATTAAAACATCTTTTGCAGATCAGCTTTTTGTTTCGATTTTTTGAAAGTTGTTTATTAACAAGAGAGTCAAATTTCTTTATATACACATAATGAGATACATCTCCTTGTGTTAGTAGTAGTAAATCTGTATGATCTGCTAGTTCTTCTTTAGCAATACGTAAAGGATAAACTTTATTTGAACTATCTAATCCAAAAACATTAATAGATGTGCCGGGATTTTTCTTCTCAAATTTTGATATATCTTTTAGTGATACAGGATAACTAATTCCTTGAAAGTTATATCTATATCTTTGATTTTCATAGTGCTGGTTTGGTTCATTACAATGATTTGGTACAAATTTACATGTCATCGCATATCTAAAACATTCGTTATCTTGATTTTTCACATTAACACATGATCTTGTATCCTCAATTATTTTTGGTAAACGAATATAACTAGATCCCATTAGTCCATATCCATGTTTATGAACTCTTATATTTAATCCTTCAATACTTATAAGACTCCACCCTGATCCTCGTCCTTCATGTTCCTGAATTTTAGTTAATATTTCTTCTATACATTTTTCAACTATTGAATCAATGTCTGAACTTCCTATGATAGTTTGATTTTTAGTTATAAATCCTCTTGGTGATAATTCTTCTTGTACATTTATAAACATAGCTTCTAGTAGTAATCCAAATTTGAGAAAATTTAATCTTTTTAATTCTTCTTTTAAAGTTCTACTGATAATTGGTTTTGCTTCTCTAATAAATTCTTCTAAGTTTAAATCTTCATTTTGAATCTTATGATGCATTACTACCTTTCCGGGTAAAGCTGATACTTGTAAATTTGGTAAAGTTGTTGTAGGTCTTGCTGTTATTTCATTTTGTTCTTCTTGTTCTTCTATGTTGTTGTGAATTAGTTCCTTATGTATTTCTAACAGAATATCATCATTAAACGATTCCAAACATTTATCGCAATGATACATGTTTGGTGGTGTTCACTCTTCAAAATTTCGCCAAGAAATGAAATGAGCTCTCCTTTTCCTTCTTTTATAATAGTTCCCCCACTACTATTTCATCATCTTCTTCTTCTTCTTCACTTTCAGAAGAAAACAAACGTCTTGGACAAAATATTAATCTTCTACAAACAGATTCTTCATTAGTATTCTCTATATGAATTGGAGTTTCAATATGTATTTCTTCATATTCAAATGATGACGAAGACTCTGATATTACTACATCCATATCCAAATTTTCATTCTCCACATCATTGGCATTTTCTTCTTCTGATGTTGTTACATCCACATCCATATCATTTATAGTTTCTACTTCTGAAGTTTCGCTATTATTTTAATCTTCTTCCACATTTAAATCCTCTAATTGAATTTTATACAATATTTCAATCATAGATTTCCTTGGATAATCGGTGTTGTCCACAGGAGCCATTTCCAGTAAATGAGGAATAACTGTTTTTGATCCGGCTTATATGATATTTTGCTAAGTATGTCAAGGTCATTTTTGATTAAGCGAGAACTGGGAATAGATCACTAAGCAGCATGATGATTCATTACTACAAAGTGATCTATTCCCCATTCTCTAAGAAGTGTCCAATCAATAACCAAAGTCCAAGTTCATTTTTTTTGTTTTGTTTAATTTAAGTCTTTTACATCTTCTTCTTTTATTACACAATTTATAGGTTCATTGTTCGATGTTTCAATATGTTGTTTTATCTTGTGCTCCAGCTCTTCTATTCTTGCTTCCTTTATCATTAATTCCGATTGTAAGTAACTGATGTAATCAGCCGCCATGTCTACCGTTCTTGATCTTATTTCTCCTAACTTAACACCAGGAATCAATCTCTGTAGTTTGTAAAATCTCAACCTTATTCTTGACTCTCTTACTTTAGCCATTTCTCGAAATCTTTGTTTTCTATCTTCTTCTTTGCTTGTGGTCAAGTCCATACTTCTGACAAGTTTACTTTCAGAGTGATTCCTCTACAGTAGGCTTCTCCTTTATACACTTTCCCCCACCATTTTCAATTTCCCCCACCCTACTAATGTAGGTCAAGGTCATCCAATATAACGCGAGAACGAGGAATAGAGCACTAAGTGGCATGTTAGTCCATTACCACAAAGTGATCTATTCCTCGCTCTCTATTCTACATCTACTTTTTTTCATTTTACTATTTTATTATTTTTTTTTGTTTTTCTTGGGGGGAATGAGTGTTTACTTTTTACAATGTTCATTCTTCTTCTCCAACTTTTCAATTCTTTCTAACAATTCCAACAAATATGCATTGGTTGCTTGCAAAGTTTGTATTCTAGTACATCCCACTTTAATAGAGGGAACTGTTAACTGTAATTTTGTAAATTCTATCCTTTCTTTCTTGCACCTTTCTCTCATGTATGTGTTTTTCCTGATTCTTCCTGATTGAGCTGATATTAACTTATTACAATCCGAATGGGGTTTTGATACTTTAAATACTGATGTACAAAAATTAGTTGATGTTGTCGGCTGTTGATTTTCATAGAAATTTTGTGTTGAAGTAATAGTTTGCTGATTTCCATAACAATTTATACTTGAAGTGGCCGGTTGCTGATTTTCATACCAAATTGAACTTGAAGTACTAGGCTGATGATTTTCATAACAATTTGAACTTGAAGTATTTGGTTGATAATTTTGATGCCAATCCACAGATGCCAATACAGGTGTTGTGGAAGGATGCTCCATCGTTGTATAGAGTGAATTCTGTTCTACAATTTTGCTGGTTTTATCTCATTTCCCCCACCAATAACTTCTACATTTCCCCCACCACAATAATTTAAATTAGATACCAAACTTCTAGGGTCACATCCAAATCTTCTTCTTTTAAATATTTTATAAATGCAGAGCTTTCTGATGTTACATTAGGTGTGTTTAAATATGCCATTATTTTGTCATGACTTTCTTCATTGTGAATATAGCAATGTACATTTAGCAACTTTTGATTATCTTCTTTAGACTTGACAAATCCTGCAACAGAGCTCCAATCTTCATATTTAATTTTAAAATGGCAAACTTCGAACTGCATGTTGTTTCAACAAATGCTGCAACAATATTAAAAGTCTCTTCAAACAACCTACATTTATACAAGTTCTCCCACCACTTTATAATCCCCACTCTTTTTCTTCCCCACCTTCTTCATATGTAGAAGGGGTATCATGATTTTAATGCACTATACTTAATAAATTCAAACAAGTTTTGTGCACAAATGTTACATTTTTTCTTGACTGTTTCAAATTTCATCACTTGGCCTTTTACAAGGTGAACTAATTTACCTCCATCATCTTCAAATTGTTCAAAGTCTAAAACAGATGCTTTTCCACAATCATGACACATTTTTGTTCCATCTTCAAAAATAAAAGCAAGATAAATACCAAATCCACTATTGTTTTTCTTAAATTTCATGACCATTTCACGAATTGGTTGAGGTATTTCACATTTATTTGATGTTATTATATAACGGTAAAGAAACCCATTATTGATAATTTGTTGTAAACACAAAACTAACAAGCTGTCCATAGTGTTAGACTTGTACTGAAAGTTATATCCATAACTATCTCTTTATATGCTCTTACCCCCACCACTTTTATGTAGGTCAAGGTCATCGGATATTAAGCGAGAACTGGGAATAGATCACTAAGCGGCATGTTATTACATTACCACAAAGTGATCTATTCCCTATTCTCTAAAAGGGGTGCTGATAATTTAGATTCCTAAAATTTCTTTTCCTTCTTCTTCACCTTCTTGAACAGTTGTATTACCAGACATGTGTGATATTACTTTCTTCAATTCTCGATTTTCCATTTCTAATCTTTTCAATTTTAGATCTCTTGCTTCAACTTGTACTTTCAAAAATTTGATATAACTTCCAGCCCAGTGGAGAGTTTTCAATCTTGGTGCTCCAAGTTCAATTCCTGGTATTTGAAATTGTAGTCTATTGAATTCCATCTTCATATCTTCTCGGTCTTGTCTTTCTTTTTCTAGTCGTTTTAATCTTTGTTTTTCCCTGAAGGAAGAAGTCGGTACATGATGAAACATTTTGATCAACAATTTCTTGAAGAGTGAGCTTCTACACAGATAGTCAACACATTTATCCACCAAATTTAAGTCAGTAGTGGGGAGATGCCAATGGTGGGGAGACGTCAATGGTGGGGAGAGTTATACTAATGTAATGGTTATTTCTACCGTTACACTCGCTCTATTCTCGAAAAGATATTTGTAATATGGTTCGGGATACTGTTCTCTTTCAGATCCCGCATGTTCTTGAATAAAGTTGAAAGCCAATTTTTTTGAATAATCATTGTGAAATACTTCCCTCACACAAACAAGAATTTTTTCTTCCAAAAATTTGACTTGAACTAATGGTATTTTGCTTACATCGTCCTTGTCCATGATAGGTAGCTTGTAGGTAAAAGTATTAGGTGGTAGTTTTTGTGGTTTATCCAGTAGAGAACAAAATTTCTTGTACAATTTCTCCTCAATGTCTGGAAAACGATGTATATCAAACAGATTGTAGTATGAAGGATCAAAAGGTATTTTACGAAACATCTTCGGTCACTAGTCTCTTTAAGACTGATCTCCTGCACAAATATTTAACACATTTATAAACATTCCCCCACCAACTTTTAACTTGTGGTGGGGATATTTTCCCCCCACTACTTCTTCAAAATAGTGGGGGTACCTTAGTCCAATTCAGATTCAGATTCAGAAGACAGTAAAGGTGATATTGGTGATTCCAATGATGAATCCAATATAAATATTTCAATAGCTTCCTTAATTATATCTTCATCACTATCATTTATCATTTCTTCAAATAGTTCTTGTTCAATCTGTACCATTTCTTCCTCTTCCATCATAGAATCATTATCAGTTTCGTCATAATTTTCCTCTATGTTTTCTTCCTGTATTTCATTTGTGCTTTCAAAAACATCTTTAACTTGAGAATAATTAATAAATGGAGTATCTCTAGACAACATGTTTCTTTACTACTTCTTTTACTTCAAATAACAAACTATGCATTGCTTACTTAGTCTTATATATACTCATACCCCCACTATTTTTGCAAAACCAAGGAATAGGAGGGGGTTTATATCTATTCTTCTCTATCTAGGTTATATTTCATTGCTGTCACATCTACTATAATTTTCTGCTCTTCAACTTTATTGCGAATAAAAATTGTCCAAGGAAATAGTTCATTAATATTGTTAATTGTTACTTTTATACTATACAAAATTTCAAAATGTTCTACTAATGAAACAAAAACTATAACTCCTAGCTCATTGTTTGCCATAATTCTTTCTTCAATTTTCATCCGTAAGTTTGTTATCAAACTCCATATATTAATATCATTGGCTATAAAACCATCAATTCTGGTAAGCATCTTCATGCCGCAAGGTGTAGGTACAGACTAGAAACTTGGAGGTTCATAGCCCGCCTTTTTATTAATTTTAAAAATGGGGAGGGGGAAGGAATAAGGATTGGGAAGGGATAGGGTGTAGGGTGGGGGAAAGGTAATTTTTGTTATTACACTACTTGTGCAAGAAAATAGCCACCAGTGTCCACACCTTGTTCATAGCACTCCATCATAGATTGTGCCCACTGCAACATGCGGTCTCTGTCATTTGGTGTGACAAGTAAAGAATGACTATCACCATACAATATAAAAGAGTCAATTCGTATATAACATCCTAAATTTAACCATTTATTAGCTTCAACCATAAACTTTTCTATTGTATCAAATGGAAATTGTGGATCAATTGCTATAACTTTACGTTCTTCACTAAGTTCAACACTATAATCATCATCGTCTTCACTCTCACTCTCACTACCATTATTTAAAATGTCTTCAGGTTGTACAAAAACATCGGAAATTTCGGAAGAATTAAAATGGTAATTCACATTAGGAGGCATTTTTTCAAACAAATAATATTTTAAAAGGTGGAGAAAAAAATACAAGAGATGTACTTGACGGCACAAAGTGCGAGTACAGACTAGAAACCTGAAGGTTCATAGCCCCACTTTTATAAATTTTAAATATGGGGAGGGGGAAGGAATAAGGATTGGGAAGGGATAGGGTGGAGGTGGGGGAAGGGTAATGTGGTTATTAAACCACTCTTGCAACAAAGTACCCAACACCAATATTCAGTTCATATGATCTCATTACATCGTCCTGCCAAGTAAAAATTTGTTCTCGATCATTTGGAGTTAGAAGGAAGAAGTTACTGTTATTGTAGACAATAGGTGAACCAATTATAATGTTGAATCCTAAATTTAGCCATCTGTGTGCTTCAAAAATAAATCTTTCAACTACATCAAAAGGAAATTGTGTTTCTATAAAATATACTTTGAATTGTCCATTAATTTCAATTTCATCTTCACTGTCATCTTCACTGTCATCTTCACTGATATTATCCATGTCTTCTATCACATCTTCTTCATGTTCTTGGAAAGCATCTTCTTCATGATGTTGGAAATCATCTTCAGGTGGTTGAAAAACATCTGCATTTTCAGAAGGATTAAAATTTTCATTAAAGTGAGGAAGCATTTTAAAAATAAAGATATTAAGACTGGCAGAAACGAAGCAACAAGAACGGCGAAGCAACAAGAGTGGTGGAAGAAACCAGAATGAAACACTAGCCATAGCCGGCTCGTCTTTTATAACGGTATGCAAATGAGAGGGGTTAGCAGCCGGCCATGACCGGTCATTGGCCCGGGAGGTGGGGGAAGGAGTGGGGGAAGGAGTGGGGGAAGGGGGGGGGCTCCATTTTTTCGGGGGGGGCTCCATTTTTTCGGGGGGGGGGGTCATTGACCTTTCAGGTCCGGTCATTGACCCTAAGGAGTGGGGACGGACACAGAACCCTCCTTTGCCTACTACTACATAGATCAAACTAGCCATGTAGCAGAACTTATTTCTGCTAAGTCGCATGTAAGCTAAATAGCTTACATCCCTAAATTCAAGTCTTAGGTGGCCCTGAAAAGGGCCGTTTGGCTGGGTTTAGTGAACTGCTATGGAGCTTAAGGCACTTCAATGTTGTTTTCCAAATTGATTTCAGCAGGATCGGCTTATATAAACTTGTACAAATTAATTGCACAAATATCGCATTTTTCTTCTTCTGGGATGATAAACTTGTATGACAAGTAACATTTGTATTCATAAATTCCACCATCTATTGTAAAATCCAATAATCCATTTCCTATTGCAGCCGAACCACATTCTGGACACATATTTGTTCCATCCATAAATTTATACTGAAGATAATGAAAAACTCCAAAATTTTCCCTATAAAAAGAATACACTTCTTGACATAGTGTTAGTGGAAGGTTTCCATCTTCAAATGCAAGTTCCGCCAACACTATATTTGAAACTATCTGTCGCAAACATAATTCTAATAGAGTAGGCATGTTGCGGCAGTGGCCTCACGGATTGGAATGAAGACTCTGGAGTAGCTAGTATAACGGTTAGATGTAGGTAGACAACCGGTCATGACCGGCCATTCACCCAGAGGAGTGGTAGGGGAAGGAATAGTGGGGGAAGGAGTGGTGGGGGAAGGGGGGGGCTCCATTTTTTCGGGGGGGGGGCATTGACCTTTCCTGTCCGGTCATTGACCCCAAGGAATGGGGACAGACACAAAACCATCCTTTACTCACTACTCACATGAAAGTAGGTCACGAGACTTAGAGTGTTAAAAAATAATGGGGGAGAAACACAACGCTATAACGCATTGTGTTTCTCCCCCATTATTTTTTTTTTAGCAACAATTTGGAAAAAACTAAGTGAATTTACTGTTTACGCCCCCACCTTGTAATACGATCCTTTTTATCCCTGAGGAGAAAGTCTTGAGAATCTAAAGTGTTAAATCTCTTCTCTTTACACAAATTCTCACAAACTCTAATTTTATATTTTAAGCCGTTACATTTTGCCAAAATGTGTTGGTGGTCAACAACACTTAGAAAAAAATATTTCAAACCTTTCTTAAGCCTCTCTCCTCTGACGGATATTATTTTAGGATTGTCTTCAACGGTGGGGGTTTCTGTCAGTTGTGGTTCAGAAATATGTTTCACGATATGTACACGGCAAAAACTTTCATTTTTAACACATTTCCTCCCACAAGCTGATCCTTTCTTAATTCCCTTAATAAGCATTTCAGGGCAAGTAGTGGGACGGCTAAATGCCCTACGACGCTCTTCTTGTAATGATCGAAATTGCTCTGAAGGAGCAGGTTTAGGGGCAGGTTTAGGGGCAGGTTTAGGGGCAGGTTTAGGAGCTGGTTTAGAGGAATTAGTTTTGTAATAGGTATGGTCTTCAAGTGTAGCAAGTGGTGGGGTAGGAGGCAATGGTGATAGTGGGGTGATGGGTGTACTAAGGCAATGAAGAATAGTTTCAAATGAAGGAGTCTTAGGATGGGGAGCTGGCTTCTTCGGTGGCGGCATCATAGTTGATAGCGGTGCAGAGTCATTTGAGAGCGAAGGCGAAGGCGGTGAAAAAATACTACGAGGTCTAGAAGAGTTGGTTGGCGGAAGAATAGCTCCAGAAGTTGAAGGTTCAGATGAAAGCTTCTTCTTATACCAATCCGGACAGTTTTTCAAGCGAAGAGTTTTGTTTGATGCAGTAACAGCCGTAGAAGTCGAAGTCGAAGTTGAAGTAAAAGTTGAAGTGGTAGAAGTAGTAGAAGTAGTAGTAGGCACAGAAGACATCGTTATAACTCCAAGTTCACAGCGTAACGTCTGGAATCGGAATGAAACACTAGCCCCGGCCAACGCGTCTTTTATAACGGTATGCAAATGAGAGGGGTTAGCAGCCGGCCATGACCGGTCATTGGCCCGGGAGGTGGGGGAAGGACTGGTGGGGGAAGGAGTGGTGGGGGAAGGGGGGGGGCTCCATTTTTTCAGGGGGGGGGCTCCATTTTTTCGGGGGGGGGGCTCCATTTTTTCGGGGGGGGGGGGGTCATTGACCCTTCCAAAAGTGGGTCAAGGTCATTCAAGATTTATAATGATCCAAGGTGATGGGAACAGTAATACTGTTCCCACCACCCTGTTTGCCTAACGGTTCCCACTCCCAACCCACTAGTTACGTTCTGCAAGGGACATCGACGCAATTTTGTTTGGACCGTCCGGGTCTACCGTAACGGTCCGGTCCGGGTCTACCGTAACCGTGAATTCCAAGGGAAACTGGAACACCTAATGCAGAAACGCAACTCTAACCCCACCCAAACTAATCCCACCCATCATATTCCTAAACAAAATGCAAAAAAAAGTCCGGCTTGCGGATGTCCCACCCATTTTAAATGAAGTTCAACTGAACTTCTGAATTTACAGTTAATCTACCCCCTAACATCTAGCTGTAAGGCAAAACAAATGCACAAAACAAACATAAATTATTAGTACCAACACATCATTATTAAAAACCAAATAATTCAACACAACCAAATACCATCATTATTCTTAAAATTAATACACCTTAATGCTAAATACCATCATTATTCTTAAAAATTAATACACCTTAATGCTAAACCCAACTTATAACTAACATCGCAATGCGCAAATTATTTCTTAAATTAAATACACCTTACAACTAAACACACACACACACATACCACATTGCATTAAAAAACGCAACATAGTAGAAGAAGTTCAAATATATATAGGCCTACTATATATTTGAAACTTCTTGCTGAGTCGCCAACAACCTTTCGCTATGAAAGTTTGTTGGCAACTGAAGCAAGGGTATAGCTCCTATCGCTCCTCGGGTTTTCAAGGAGTGGGGGAAGTTGTTTCACTCCAGTACAGTGTTCAATCCAGTCCAGTTCACAGCAGTATAAAAGAAAGGTAAAGAAGTGGGGAGCGGCGCATGCGCAACAACACAAAACCAAGGTTTGAGGTTAGAATTATCCATGTGCAGTAGCGCTAAAGTGAGTAATACAAGACTAGGCGCATGCGCATAGCATAGACTCATTCCGATCCAGAGAAATTGTTGCATGCGCAGCAGGTTTGAGGTTAGAATTATCCATGGCAGCTGCCATATTTAGTCTGGTTTCACCACATAAAGTCAACAACCGGTGGTGACCGGCCATTGACCTGGAGGAGTGGGGGAAGGAGTGGGGGAAAGAGTAGGGGAAGGGGGGGGGCTCCATTTTTTCAGGGGGGGGGCTCCATTTTTTCAGGGGGGGGGGTCATTGACCTTTCCGGTCGGTCATTGACCCCAAGGAGTAGGGATAGACACAGAACCCTACTTCTCTTACTACTCAAGTGAAAGTCGGTCAACCAGTCATTTGCTTGCCATCTGCCGCCATCTGGCTGGAGTTATTGCCTCTATAAAGGTGGGTAGTTTATCTCGCTACAAACATTCATTGCCTCGCATCCGCTCGGTCATCATCTCTCGTTAGTTTTATGTTATGACTACTTCACTTACTAGGTTTGAGGTTAGAATTATCCATGAAATAGCCTTTGTAAATTCTAACCTATAAAATTACTACTCTGGCTTTCTGTTTCAATTTCTTTTACACTTCATTTTATATCTCAGTCTTCTTTTAACTTCTGAACTTAACACATCGATTATAATGACTGCACAATGTTTAAAATTAAAGCTTTTGCGAACACAACACATATTACGAAGTACTTCTAAACCTTCAATTTCAAAGTGTAAAACTAATTTAAATAGAGTTAGGAAGAAGTACAGTTTTAACCCATTATACTGTTCAACAACTTCTCAGGTTAATGTTGATGATAGTGTTATTTACGACATTTTACGTTCTATGTTACACTTAAATAACTTAGAACTTGTTACACCTATCGACTGTGTTCAACAAGTTTTTTTATTTTACCCCCACCATTCCCTATATAAGGGCCCCGACAATAATTCCTACTTCATTATCTTCTATGCTCTTCAGCTAACAACATCTCCACTCTAATTTACACTACAATAATAATGGAAACCAACCAAGAAAATGTTCAAGTTCATGAAATATCATCAACAACTCATCCAAGGGAAAATCCTTCTAGAAATTCAACTTCAACAACTCCTCAGAACCCTGTACAAGTTCCAGATGTATCTTCTACAACAATAAATGATGTAGAAGCTATTCTTCAATCCCTTGTCGGTTTCGACTGACCTGTATGATGATCACCGATAAACTGAACTCTTAGAGTTCAGTCTTTTTTAAAACCCCCTCCGTATGACCTTGAAGCAATTATCCCCTCTCCTTTATACACTAACTCCTACTTCAAAAATTAACACCATCTCCTCACCCCTTCTCCACCCCTTCATTTGATTTAGCCTCTCCCCACCTAAAGCTATATGGCATAGCATATGGCGGCAGCGACTGATTTGGCAGCTGGCCGATGGCAGCTGGCCGGCAGCGGCTGGCAATTGGCACGACTTCCGTTTTGAAAGTAACCAAACCCCACTACTAAACTGAGAAGGGGTTGATTTAATATATTGAGTTCTATTAAATATTTGGTGAAACAGATATGAATTACGGATGGATGGAACTAAGTGGCTTTATATTTTTTCAAACGTTCATTGACAGCCTTTTAAATACGGAAATAAAATCATGGTTTAAACATAAAGAATTGTATACGTAGCGAGTTATAGCGAGTTGTAAGGCCAATGAGGTTTTGGGATAAGCATCAATTTTCGTATCCAGCTGAATTCGTTATCACGAGTGATAAAAATGTATCGTAAATGTGTAAATAGACTTAAATTGTTGGAGTGTAGAGTGGAAGCAATACTTTTGCGTAGCATTAAGACAAAAAGAACGAATTTTTCCAAAATATGTTGGATAAACATAGCGTGAAACGCTCATTTCTTCTCAACTCCACTCTTCTTCGTGTTAGTCGTAGTGTTTCTAAAGCAGTGTTTTGGTGATCAAACAACTCAGTGTTGAAACATACTTTGGAAAACATGTTAGATTGCCGATAAAAAGAAAAGCTAAAGATATTCGTTGAATTTTATCTTGGCCTGCAGTCTACAAAGTCGAATATGTTTCACAAGGGATAAAGCCTTAGATGAAAAATTAAGTCTTCTGATTTCCCGACATGAAAGTATAAACAACCCTCCTTGCCTTGGGATCACAGGGCTTCGTTTTCGCTTTGTTTTACAAAGCGCGGCTGAGTTTCTCTGAGAGTTTCACCCTCCTCTAGGGTTACTAGCGAGATTTTCATCCGCTTAGTGAAACGCTGCGAGAGGGTTGCAGCTCAAGCCCTCGAGGAGCTTACAATTACTGAACACCCTTGTGAGTCGTGAGCCCCAACTTGTTACACGCGTAAAATAAACGCTCGAGTGCAAATTAGCCCGGAAACTTTGAGCTAATATGGAACACGAGGAACGTTTCAGTGAATTTCTGAGTTAATTTTCAACGATAAAGTGAGTAACACATTTTAATCAAGTTTAATCAAGTGTTTACGGTATATTAATTTATATTTTCATGTAGAAAGCCTCTACCTCGACGACTATGTTAATAATGTGAAAAATTACAGTCGGAAGAAATCCGATAAATATATATTTTGTAAGGAGTCACAAGGCAATTTATAAGAAGGGTAATAAGGTGTCACAACCGAATCGAAACTGATCTGGGTGTATCTAATTAATAACCAATTAGGTAATTCTTCCCCGTATCGATTAAATAAATCTATCTGATATAAAAAACCAATAAATTCTGTTAAAATTCTAAAGAATGTATACGCAGAAAAAGTAATCTGTATATTACCGAATGGAATCAGAAAATAATCACCTCTTCTCCTTTTTAGCAAATTTCGTAACAGATATTATTAAAGATAGTTAAAGCAACATTTTTTGTGCAATGTGTACATTTATTAAGAAATGTATGCAGACTAATGTACGCTATGTGTCCTTTGTGTTTGTGGAAAATACTACACCAAATGTGCTTCAACAATTTGAAGCTCAAGTTGTTATGAAATCCAACATGATCGTAAAATAGGTCTGAGAATTTCGAAGCATTACCTTGAAGGAAATAAATGAAATAATTAGATCTCGAGAGTATAGCTGAATAAGGATTTTAAAAGTAATAATTTGTATCGACTCGAAATAGCTAATCATATAAGGTTTACAAACACCTATGTAGTCTTTGTCTAATGCATTTGCATTTACATAATGGTTTAGAGGATGGTTTGAATGAAATTAAAGGGCTTCCCGAATTCCGAAACACATAATTTGCATATATACAGTATGTAAATTATAATTACGAAACTCAATTTAAAAGTTTAAATGAGAATTCAAAAAGAAAGTTGGCAAACCTATAACTTCATACGCCATGTTTTTTTTTTTTTTCAAACAACACTTGCTAAACATATTACTTTATCAACCAGGTTTCTTAAAGGACAAACCACGATCTTAGATTCAAAATTATTAAAGTTACTGAGGCCGTATAATGGCAAATCATACTTTAGTTGTAGCTTAAGCCGCGTCCGCACTGGCCCAACATGTTCGCCGAACAAACTTCTTTCGAACTTTTGTTTGTTCGTGGCTAACCTTTTATAATGGGAATCATATGGCCAGTTAATTGTTCGTTAAGAATGTTTGTTGATTTTTGTGTTCGCCGAACAAGTTCGCCACGAATGTTCGGCCAGTACGGACGCGGCTTTACACATACAAATCTAGTTTATGATTCGATAATACAATACATAATTAAATACTTAATAATTTTATGAAGTTGTATAAGCGGCATAAAATGAAGATTTATTGTTACAAAATCCATTCAGTCTATAAACAACAAAGTAAATGTGAAGTAAAATTCCTTCTAGATGTGTTACATTATAAAAAAGTAAACTATACGTGAAAACTGGTGTCCAATAAAAAACACGACTTTTAAGTATCTGCAAGAACTTTATGTTAGGTCAGAAAACACAAAGAAAACCCCGGTAGACTAATTCAAATTTAAAGGCTGTCGCAATCGTTTGACGATTCAAATTTGAACCCCCTCCAGATTATTCGGCAATCCGGCATCAAATCCCGCGAGACCGGCGACTGCTCCTGTCAGCTGAAATATTGAAAACAGCGGACTCGCTTCAACTGATGGCATATTAATGATTTTCTGTCCCGTCCCAGATACCGCTCCTTGTGCGCTTCCGTAACAGGCGGCCACAGGCACCAAAAGGCAATGTTCTACGACCAGAATGGAACGGCTATTTTAGGATTGTATTGGATGTAAAACGATTTTCCGGCAGAATGTCAGTTTGTTCCTCACGAGAAGGTAGATAATAACCTTCTTCATAGATTTAAAGCTAAGAGAATCGTTCTTCAGTCAATGGTTATGAATTAAGACTTATTTAATGTTGAGCTATTTTTATGAATTAAGTTTTACTATGTTACTTGGCTCCTACTAAAAACGATGATGCAAAATTACAAGATAGGGGGCTGCACTTGTAAGGATAAAAATTTTGAACAGAAAATATTTCATTTATCTGTTAGCGACTCCCAGATTGCTAAACAACCACGATTAGCTCTTAAACGTGTTTAATAAAAATTCGAGTAAATGTTTAAATCTTTATGAAAATATGGTACTGTAAATTTGAAACATGCCAAAGGGTTTGGTGGTCTGCTAAGTTAAAAGTGGGAGCAAAACATATTGTGAACTCTATTTATTTAATGATTAAATAATTTCAAATAAAAGAGCTTTACGCTAGAGAATTAAAGAGTATTAATATGAAGAGCTTTACGCTAAGTATAGCTCATTCAGTAAACACAAATTCAGCTTTTGTCTGTTGAATACAACAATACGTCATAGCTGCAATGGCGTTGTATTGTACACAACGAACACGGTCACGCATGAAAGCGTGGATGATCAGGTTTTAAATGCTTTCACCATTGGATTTTCTGAGCGGTGTTTCCGCAGTCTACACATTCCTTCGACGAAAAAAATATCAAGAAACTTTACTTATGGTTTAACTTCACCTCATAAATCTTTAAGCTCATGAAGTTTCAAGATTGCAACTGGTTGGTAAGTGTAAGCTGATATATCAGGGGGAACATTTTTCATGGAAAAATTATTATACTTTTCATAAGTCTTAAAAAAGATTGAACTCTAGCAATAATTCGAAATGAACCATGATGTAATTTGAAATGGCTTCAATGCGTCAGTAATTTTAACATTTTTCAGGAAATGTATTCTCGAACAAATATAATTTAAGAATAAGATTGCAAAAAAGTTCCATTCAATGTAATCTTAAATTACAGATGGATCCTCTCTAGACAGTTTCTTAAAACTTTGATAGCTCAGCCGAAACTTTTTAAAGGAGAAGACGATACAAATAATTCTTATAATAATAATTCAAATGAATTTTTTTAACTGGAAAGATGTGATTTGCGAAAAAATAGCATGGTTATATTCAATAACTTTACGATGTAACTTTCATACAACCAATAGTTATGATTTTGAAGAAAAAGTTTTATTAAGACTTTAGTACTAGTAGCATAATGCTCATAAAAGTAATATAGTGAAAAGGTCCCTCTCAAATATAGAATGAAACAAAGTTACAGCGGGTCAACATTACATTACAAAACTATAAATCCGCTGATACGTTGGGGCAACTTAAAAAATGTTAAATTATTTTATACAGTATTAATGTTTAGGTGTACAGTAATAGAATACAACATTTAGCTACAATAGCTACAATACCCCCGTCGCAGCAGACCTGCGTACTCAGCGAATTTCCAATGGAATTTTGGTATATTTTCTATTTCCCCATAAAATCCATGGGGATGAGAGTATGTAGGTTTGCCACCATAGTATGGGTTTAGTTGGTAAATATAAGTTAAATCCTACCTAGTGATTGTGCATACCAAATTTTATAAGGTTATGATGTTCTGTTTATTTTCCCCATAAACCCCATGGGGGTGGTGAGTATGTAGGTTTGCCGCCATATGGGTTTTGTAAGCAAGTATAAGTTAAACCTTATCTAGATAATGTACATACCAAATTTGATTAAGTTATGTCAATAAATAAGCAAGATATAGGCTTTTCTTGATTTCCCATAAAAATAACACGGAAAACACATATTTTTATTTTCCCCGTAACCAGTTATGCTAAGATAAAAATTCAAAATACCAAATTGTTTGTTTTTTTAAGTTCTTTTAAATGGTTTCAGTGAAAATTGATGAATTTTAAAAATTAAGGTCCAAAAATGCCAAAAACCCATTTTAACCTTTTTGAAACCCCATAAAACCCCGTTCCAATGGTCCGATCATTCTGGTTCGTGAACTTAACCTAGTATATGCTGGCTTACACCCCTGTACGAAATTTCACCAAAATCGGAGGTTCCGTTCTAAAGTTATCGTGTTCACGGACATATATATATATATATATATATATATATATATATATATATATATATATATATATATATATATATATATACATATTTGATGATGGAATTCACAGTTAAGGGATACTATTATTAATATAATTTTAATCAATGAACATGAGTACCCTTTTATTAAAATCATTTTAATAAAAGGGTACTCATGTTCATTGATTAAAATTATATATATATACATATATATATCAATTTAAACGAATGGTGTTTTTGGCTTCTAGGGACCTCAAAACGAAAAAGTATCATGGTCCCGGGCTTAGGTCTTACCGTGACTACTACCGTAATAGCGTATGTCCTACAGGGAAATTCGCTAATAAATAGTGTTAGTGTTACAATGTAGTGATTTTTCGACACAGCTCGATCACAGTACATTAAAAACCGTTCACCTACGCAGTAATATGAACTGTTTTTATTTAGATTAAAATAATTAAATCTGTGCGAAAACGTTTTATGCTTAATTGAAACTAAATCTTGTAGCAAAATGTATATTTCCCTATTTATCAGTTTAAATTGGCAAAAATCGAAATAGCTAAAGCAGAAGCATCGATGGAATAAAATTTGGCGAAGGTTTAAGCAGCTTATTATAAGGTTGATAAGCTGTCCTATACTAAATGGTCTCAAGCCAACTGCCTGACTCGTTACAATCCTATACTATAATACGAGCAATGTCTGAAGGGGTGTGTTTTTCATGATCTCGAAATCTAGCGGGTAGATTTTGCTTAAACTTTGCATTTAAGAGTGTTTTGGCCCAAAAATATGTTTAGAAAAGGCCTCAATCCCAGGAAAAATCTAATTTTGTCTAAATTTAAGTTTAAAAATCGTAATTTTTAACATCGGTCTTATGGGTTGCTATTTTGGTAATGAAATAACAACGAAAGGTATACAAAAATAAAGGAAAACTAAGTTAAGCAGACTTTTCGAAACAGCTGTTAACTGTGAAGAGGTAGTTGGTTGTTGCTCTAATTACTGTGACACTATCAAAACTGAATTAAAACCAACGATCAAGGCTCGGTTAACCTGGTACTTAACCATGGTTACAGTTCATGGCCAATTTCCCACTTGGACACTTAACACCAACTTAAGCCTAGTACATGATAGTTAATGTTCCTACCTTGTCCTCGGCCTCCTCGGCACGGGTCTCCGCCTCCAGCACCCGCTGTTCCAACTCCGACAACTGGAACAGGGAACACCGCGGTTAGAGAGAGGAACACAGGAACACGGGACGCAACACACTTACACACAGCGCATCTATTGAGTGTGGACACCGCAGTTGGTGAGAGGGCTGATGGACAATCAGACAAGGAGCCATAAATTGGATTTGGTGGCAGTTACAGGTAAACGCCAGGTTAACAAGTTTAAGGCAAGTAAAATAAAAAATAATATTCTGAATACCAACCTACTGTAGGATACTTAGCCACCTTTGGGGCTTTTGTTTTATCCATTATACGAAGATTTTGTAAGAAACACATTTATAAGTATATGATTAGTCAGCAAGTAATACGTTATATTGCATTTTGTCCAATTCTTTACGATGTTAAGCATTGATAAGTCAATCAAGACTGATTTTGGTCTTCAGCAGGACCAAAACTGCTCGGAGTTCATTTTGAAGTTTGTAAAAGTTCTAAATTTTGTGTTTTAAACTGAAGCTTTGAGTTTTTCCTCCTAAAACTGGGCCTGAATAAGTTTTTGGATTTATAGCGGATTTAATACGAGTTGGCGGTCAACACGCTACGGAACTGTATGTCATTATGGCACGCTAAGCATTATACAATATTAATCTTTTTTCCTACTTTACGGTAAGCAAACAGAGGTGAAGCCGAATTCGCTTTGAAATAAATCCCTTTAAACTTGAATTTTGCAGAATCGGTGTGTTATACTGTACTGCATGATGATTTATATTCTTGACAGTAAATAATCCAAACGTTTTAATTAACTACACAGATTCTATTTTCGAATAAAACTTTGTTTGAAATAAAAAGGACATTCAAAACAAAGCAATCGGTCGAGACGTCGCAGGCTAAACTCTGGCGGATTCGTATTCGGCCTAATCCTATAAAGCCTAATGGCATTATCTTGCGGCTCTGCAAAAACTGACGGGATGATACAATTTGCGTGCATTACAAAACCGGGGGGACACAAAACCATCTGGGTCCACCTCGGGGGTGCGTGTGTGTGTGCGTGTGTGCAAGTGCGTGTGTGTGTAGGGCGGATATTGATGATTTCATTGTACACGTGCCCCATTAGGGTTAGGGTTACCCGAGAGACTTAAAATGCACCCTTCTAACAGATTCACGGCCTTTTATGTGATACTTGGGTTTAAAGGGCTCAACACGGCTAACTAGACCTGATTTAGGGCGGGCCCTCCGTGGAGGAACTGGATATAAACAGCCTTGTACTATAAGTTTAAAGTTACACACTTTTTGTGGTTTTATTGTTTACCCAGTGCGTGGTGAGGTAAAATTTAATAAAGTAATGGACGGGCACAAGTTTTTTTTACTACAAGTTTAATCAATGCAAAGAAAAACATAATTTATAGATAATAAGTGAATGGTAATTAGAATCACACACGATTACACAATTATGTCTAAACTACAGGCATACGAACTTAATGTTTGTAACCGGCGAAATAAAATTTAGAAGATGCGGGTCACGTGACGTAGATGTTACATATTGATGAAATGTAACATCAAAGGAGGGAATATTAAATTATATATTTTTAAGACTTATACAAAACTAAAAGCATGGGACACTTATGAAAATTGTTCAATTAATTAAAATTTCATTATGAGTTTTGAAGGTAAACATAAATAGAAAGGGTAAACCATTTATTAACAATTTCCTCATTGATTACTAATTGTAAAATAGTAAATTTTGTAATAAAAAAATATATATACAAATAAAAGTTGACTAAATAAAATAAAACTGACCCTATTAAGTTTATATTTTAGTATGGCTAAATTTTAAGACTTTTTCTTCTTGTCTGGGCACTAAGGTAAAAAAAGATTTAAGAACACCCACCACATTCTAGTTTGCTACTGTTGGTCGAAAAGCTTATTGATCCTTATGCAGCAGCGAGCACATGTTATTGATTGAAACATCTGTGAAACAGCTGATGTCTGTCAAACAGTTCGCGAGCTGTCCGCGTGGCAGCAGCACTCTCCAATGTCAGCTGGAAGTTCCGCCGGTTCCCACCAGGTTGCGCGCGCTCACGGTTTTGGAAGTTCAATGGGGGTTTTCTTCGTAGAAATATATTTTTTATAATACTTACGACAAAATATTGTAAAAATAAATTCATAGGGTGGATAAAAAATGGCTACGGGATGAAATTACGACATGGTGATGAAAAGTGTTATTCTTTAGAAACAAGACTTCCTTAGCGTTATGAGAAGATATCTCGTTCAGGCCAGTTGATAAAAGACCTGGTGAATTGCTTTTTCACCACCCTCCCCCTCCCCCCCTCCCCCGGTGCCTCTCAATTGATCACGGAGATATAGACACGCCGTTCATTACCGGAGATTCCTTTGGTTCGAGGGAAAACTTGCCGATAATTATACCACGTACACATCACATTCACGAATCGTTAAATAGTAGTGCTGATGGGTTGGTATAGGAATATAGTTATTGCTTATAAACATTAAAATGTATCAAAGAATTCAGGCTATATTTAAAGGTGCTAAATTTTTATAATGATAAGTAAAACATGTTTGTTTAATAACGAACAAAAAAGATATTTGAATATTATAGTATAAAACGTTTGACGATAAGCGACTTACTTTTTAGCAAGTGTTGACTAAATAGAATAGAACTGAATGAAAAATGCTAATTTGGACAAAATTTGAAGAGAAAACGACTATTAAACCCTGTTAAAAAGACAAAAATAGGTTTGTTTGCATCATAGACAAATATCATGTGGATGGAGGAATCGTGTCGGGCTGTTATAACATGGAGTAGTTAATGCATTATAGGCCTATTGTTATTCTCCCACAAATACGATAGAGCCTTTTTCTCTGTTGTAATATTTGAGTTAATATTTTGTAGATGCAGATGCATGTTATGAAGAAAATTAGAAGAAAATTCGATTTTAACTGTAAGGAGAGCATCTGGTTTAATCATCAGCTAATGAAACTCCTTGAGTGTAAGAGTTCAATTTCATTTCATTCGTCAGTTGTGTAGAGCAAAAGAAAATAAAAGTTTGACATTTAGATTTGCCTGTAACGACAAGACATCAGTAACAGCTGGCACCGGCCACGTTCTGGCGAGTTTGTTTCTTTAAAGGTTGTCATTTGCCTTGCAATCAAAGCCGTAATCAAAGTTGAAGGAATTGGTGAAGTTTTAATGGCCTCCTTCTGTTCAGACTCGAACCTCTCTCGTTACGTTCTCACTACTTTCGATACTTTCAAACGCCTTCCGCTTGGCGACTCCGTTTTGTTTTGCAAATGAAAATGAATTTATCCTGACGGTTTGGTATTATCCGTCCCTTGGATTTCTTTTCAACAAAACTAACTTACCATCTTTTAAATTATAAAGTACGAATGAAAAATATAAACCTAAAATTAGGAAAAGTAAAATTGTGAAACCTATCAAACCAACGAGTGCTGGCAATTATTTTTTGAACGAAACATGAAAAAAGAAGCTTAATTCCGGTACAGCGAGCATTAAACGTTGATAGAGCCGGGTTGGGGGTCGGTGGGGGGCAGGTGGTGGGGGGGGGGTGCATATTGTGATTGTGTTGTATCAGAAATGATTCGCAACAGCGCTTCCCACGATGCAGCGTTGCATATTGAATGCACCTCGGATGCACCGATGCGGAGGCCGCGCTTCAATATACAGGTAGTGCAGATAGGTGAGAACTAGCCAGAATGCACACTGACGATGAAAGCTCTGCATCTTTCAAGGGATATTCGAGCGTATCATGACAAGCTAAAGGGGACCAAACATAGGGCTATCAGGAAAATATTGGTTTGTATTTCGAAGTAGTGAAATAATTAGGTTTATCCGGTGTTAAAATTATATTAGGGACGATAGAAACTGTGTATAGCCTACTACACTGAAACTGAAATTCATAGATTCCTTTTCGAAGACCATAATAATAATCTACAACAGCCGGATAAATATATTTTAACAAAACGTTTTAAACAATGATAGATCTGTGTACTACTATTTCAAGTGGTCCCTAGTAAATTGGGTGTATAGTAAATTTTCACCCAATATTACAACACTTAGAGGATTTAACACGGGTTTACCAAGAAAAGTTCCAACAACGCAAACAATACAATAAAACATATCTAATGCATCACAATATACTTTAGGTAAGGACCTTCCCCGAATTAGACTAAATTAAAAGTTGACTCCGCATCATCACATTCTACGAGCTTGTTCAGACACAAGGGAAAAGACAACCTGTTTCCAAATATAGCAACAAACGAGGATTTCAATGCAAAATGTATTACATCAATACAATTTTTTATAACACGCTATTTGAAATGAATAATAAAGTCAAAATACCGAACGGGTAGTTGAATAACAAAGGTGTTTTCACCGGTGGTACTCTCAACGGTGGGCCGATATTCGTCAACCCTTCAGCTAATGGCTGGAGTGGAGGGCTTTCCTCTCGAACTTCATGTGTATAATTTCCTCCCACTCGACCGTACAACGTTCGCTTTTATTTTACTGACTAGGAGATGATTAGCCAATAAAAGGTGGAAAATATTGTAAAAAATAGCTTACTCGATTTATAGTAATTTCTGGATTATAATGAGTTTTAAACAGTTGCAAACAATTAAATAACCGGCTTTTTATACAAAATATATTGGTTTTATACAAAATTAAACTTAGAATATAGGTAATTTCAAACAATTAAGTTTGATTAACAGTAGGTGAAGGTACAGATAGACGTTTTACGATTAGGAGAAGGACTCACGTTTCATCACTGTTGAATTAAATCCTACTATTATGAGTTCTTTTTTGACTATGTAATTAATTTGTTTATCATTATTTTTTAAAATCCATGATGTTAATTATTTTTTAGTAAATGAAACATATTTAACAGACTCGATAATATCATGGATTTAATTAGTTATAAAACTAATATAGAGGACATTTTTTAAATATTGTGTGAATTCTGTTTGATGTATACACCGAAATCACGAACATACGTTTTTAGGTTTTGGTCTTAATGGCAAATAAAAATTCCTTAAAAATTACATAAAAACACAAATTTCAGTTAAAAAATTATAAATAGACGGTTAAATACAAATTTTCTAATATCACATCAATGCATGTAGTCTCCTAACACTTAACACTTAATACAAGGCGATTTTTAGTAATAAAACTTAAGTGTAATATTCTAAACAAGCAGAATAATAAATGGCACTTGCATTTCAGGGGTGTGCACTTTGTGCAATTGCTTGATCGGTCCTCGGCACGGAATGCAACTGCAGCCGTTGGGTGTGCGAGCGAGCCGAACATGCTACAATGTTAACGTGACTGCCATTCGTGCTATTTATTATAGTGTAATTCACGCGGCAAGTGTGAGAGATTTTAAAGTAGCAATGGGAAATGGGTTGAAAAACATACGTTTTACAGTTTATAAAATAAAATAATTAATTGTTAAAATTCAAAGGTGTTTAAAACATGGCTAAAATTGAACTAAAATAACTACTAAAGTGTTACTAAAATAATATTACTAACAACACTGGCAATTTATGATTGCCAAAAAAGTATGTTTTGTCCTGGTCATGGTTTAAATCAATAATCCAAATCATTAGCATCTATAACTTATAGATGCACAGTGCCGCAAAAAAGAGTTGCATGTAAAAAAAATTAAAAGGATCGGTATGTACACTTCATACATAGGTTCATGTATGATGGAAACACATGTATAATATAAAAGAACTCTTTCTATAGGACTCTATAGGACTATAAAACACTGTAGAGATATCTAAAAGGTTCTTTTATCAGTGATAGAGGTCACCACCTTCAAACATGGCATCACCCCATGTTATCATGTTACATTTGTGTCCCATTTAATTCAATGTTAACGCATTGGTTATAGGCAAACAAACCGGCCCGCATGTGATTAAATACATCTACTTTAGACATTTGACATTTTTATTGCCATTATACACAATATAAAAAAGTCATTAACCTCCAAGTTGAATAAGTTAAAAGGTTAAATTCAGAAAAAAATCCTATACTCTTATACGAGCAATGTTTGCTTGTTTGCTTGCTTGCACAATTATCTCAAAAACGGCTCCGACGATTTCCTTCAAATTTTGGAATATGGGGGTTTTGGCCACCAGAAATCGATTGGAGCTGGTCACATAGCTGGGAAAAATCCGGTTTTCGCGCTAGAGCCCTTCAAAGATCCCATGTTATCCTTATGGAAATTTTTTAACTGAACAAAAATCAGCTGATAACTGTAGATAAAATAAACCAATGTGTTACATCTTTAACCTGTGGTTTTAGGAAAATCATACCAATGTGCAGCAAACCTTCCGCCTGGCGAGTGAGCGGAGCGAACGAGCTTTGTGTGAGAAACGAAAGTAATAATTTTACCGAGCTTAAGCTCGGTCCCCCTGGTACTAATAGATAAATCAACAACGAAAGAAATTAATACACCCAACAAAATATTGTAAATTTAAGAATAACGTATAGCGGCAAAGGGAGAGTGAGATTTCGGTTTAATAAAGTAAACAAACAATACACAGTGAAAAACACAATACAATGTTCCCAAACCCGTGAGTGTCAACGCAGATTTTCTCATCGCCGGATAAATCAATAGTTGTGACTGTTGCGAGTCCTCGGGGATTTGTCGGGAGAGATGGGGATCGAGCGATAGAGCGGTAGCGGCGGGTTATTTATGTATCGAGGCTCCGCGGCGATTTTGACAGACCCAATATCGCACAGATCATGCACGGTGACGTGAAACATATGGCCGAAAGTTAAAAAAAAAGAGTCAAGGAGAAGCAGAGGAAAGGAGGGGTGTTGAAGTGCCATGTGGATTTATGTATCCGAGTTATGGATTAGACTTGTTTGAGTTGAATCTTAACAGTTATTCTAAATGGCCAATGTAAAAAACCTGGGCAGATATCTTAATCTTAAACTTTTTCTTTTTTTTTTTTTAATGAACTAAACTAGTTGCCAATTAGCTTTGCTGTAGATCATACAGACTTAAAAGATTGAGTATACAGAGGTTACTTCAATGCAAACAGAGAAACTGAAGAAATGAAGCGTTATTACATGAAGTTAATAAGAAAAAATACACCCATTTTCCAGAGACAAAGAATTAATGACATTTCAAACGAATAGCTGCTTAAACAAATAATACACCTAATAATAATAGACCTTTTAAACATAGAAGTGTTTGATATTGTCAATAAGTACAAGAAATCAGTAGAATAACTAATGTTTGATATAATCAATAAACACACGAAATCAGTGCAGAAATTATTGCTGGATATTGTTAACAAAACACGAAATCAGCGCAATAACTAATGCTGGATATTATCAATAAAAACACGAAATCAGTGATGCTAGATATTGTCAATAAATACACGACATCAGTGCAGTAACTATCTTACGCGATATTCTTCAACGGTTTAGTTCTCTTTTCAGAACCAGCCTTAAAAATAACCCTAAATAAGTGTTAGAAGTGTCCTTAGTTCTGAATCAACCCCTCTATTTACATTTAGAAGTAACTCACAACTTTCAGTAACCTCGACACAAAAAGAAGAAAAGCCCATTATGCACCAACTTTAACCGTGTTGCTCGTAAATTAAAACATCACAGTCAAACATTGGACAGATTGAAAAGAAAAATGTAAATAATACAAGAAAGGGGAGCTTAATTCAGCTCCAGCAGACATTAAAAGCATCGCCGCGCGGGAGGGTTGCCGGGTGCTTCACACACAGACTGCTCGGGGGCGCTGCACGCTGGGACAATGTCTGTCGCTTGGGCGACAAGTCAAAGGTTGTTTCCATTAATAATTTAATTTTTATCAGACTCAGACATGCTGAAAAGTGAATATTTTTGCGAGAAATACTTTAAAATATTCTCAAGCTAATGGGAAGAAAGAGAGTGTGATCACCTGAGAGTAATTGAAGACAATTGTTACATTGCAGCGCGAAGTTAGTAAAATTAGTAGTAGTAGTAAGTTTATGTTGTGGATGGCATACAAAAAAACTTAGTTATCTTACCACCTTCATTCGTTGTAAAGATCGTACATAAAAAACAATAAAGAACAAATCTGTAGTATTGATTTCTAATTGCTTAGTGTAAACTAAAATAAAAAGTTTCTGGACACAATTTCACTAGAAAAACATTTGAAAAAATTACTAGGTAATAGATTCTATGATAATCTAGGTATTTACTTGCCTTTTTAGAATGGGAAAGGAAAGAATTCAACATCATTCTAGATTCATACCTTTATATACGCGTAAATTAAATTTCAATATAGCATACAGTATTTTTCTCTACACTTGCATAATCTCATTCAAATAGGCGTTGAGCTTTATTTGATTAAACGTTTTTTAAATAAGAAGTGGATCGGACAAAAATGAAATTTATTTTACCCTGCACGAGATTTTTACCACACAGCTTGTAATTTTTTCAAAGTAGGTAAAGGAGGTCAGGTTGGTTTGGGGCGGAATTCAGGCTTGAATCAGTGTTGTGACTGTTTAAGTTCTATTTAGTGTAGCTATTTCACAACACACCAATAATAAATATTGTTACATCTTGAGGTTTAATTCAAAAAGCATTTTTTATATTTGTAATATTTTGGTTAACAATATGCATTGAGGTAGCATAAAGCAAATCAAATACGCTGATAACAGCTTTCGCTGCCTTTACGATTAAATTTTGGTTACGACAAGTCTTAATATATGACTTTGATTTTAAATTAAATGTATGCTAATTTGAGGTATGTTTTACAATTATCATCTAATGTATAATTGCCACTCTGCCAGATCGTAATGCAAGTGCACAAAGGCCGGTGGTGGAGTGGAGGGTCCCCGACCTATAAACGGATCCCTCCTTCACTGGGCTAATGGTTCAAGAGCACTTGTCCCTTACAACGAATAACTCGCCGCCCTTATACCAGGGCGAGCAGGTTCGGCACTGACATTGCATAGTGAAAATGCTGTAATCCATAAACATGACAACTTATAATTTAACATGAAAAATTAGTTCCAGTCGAGGCGTTTGGTTCAAACTCCAGAAGATTTGAAAACTATGAGCCTACTAACAAATTTAGTTATTGAAAATTAACTACTAATATCGGGCAGACGAAAAGGATTAAATATAAATGATTAAAATTGAGCCTTAAAATCCAACAATATAAAAACTTCCGTGATAATATTAAGTTTTTCATAAGAGGCCTTTTACTGATAAATTAAAATAGAATTTAATGAAACATGTGGTATTTGAAAATACTTAAAAACTCAACATATGTTAAAAATGAACACTATTATACTATCTAGTACAATGAAACCAAAATTATTTTAAATTTTAGTAATTTTGTGAAATTATCGAATATACACATTTATTCAACATACAGAAGGAATTAATCTAATCGCGTGAAAAGTTTTTCACAATATCCGAGGGGAATTTTTTATAATGTCACCCAAGACGCAGAATTTTAGATGATATTGTTTTAAGCCAATCATTTTTTATTGTTCTTTAAGTTTTATACGGTATCTTCCTTGCTATTACTGTAGCAAGCTGTTGCTGAAGCTTCGCTGAACAATTCAGAGCAGTATTTGTCTGACCCCCCCCCCCCCCTTAGGTGAGGGGGGGGGGAGGAGAGAGGACTAACTGCATCCCAACTGCAGCGATACATCCAGGCAAGGGCAAGACGAAGAGATCCACCGCTGTTGATGTGGGGGGCGGATTAAACCGGGCTTAGTCTACGCCTTGGGTCACGACTCTTCTTTTCATTAAGTAATGAGAAAAAGGCTAAAAACTTAACACAGTTCGAGTAATTTTTTGAAATAAGGTTATAACTAGTTTTAATATCCAACAATTTATTATTATTATTATTGTTATTATTATTTTTTTTTGTTATGCCTAACAGTTTTTTTGCAAAAAGTGCTCACACAATACTGTGAAGTATTTTGTATGTTCATGTATTCAAAACGAAAATGATTAACCCGTTTTAGATTCAAGCAAATTAATATTGTCACAACATAAACCTGTATTTAATTACCTTCCATACTGACTGGGTAGCTGAGTGGTTATAGTGCTCCCCTTTAAATTCAAAGGTTGCCGGTTCGATCCTGAGAAAAGTCGGAAGCTTTCTAAAGGTTCGATTCCGGACCCAGTTGCCATTTGTTATAGGGCTATTAATTAATGATTCTTTCTAACAACTGGTCAATGTTAGATAGTAACAAGACTGGGGTTCCATTCCCCGTAAAAACGTAAAAAATGCCACTGGCGTAGATAGACACAAAACAAAAATTAAAATAAAACAAAACAAGTCAATACGAGGTTATAAGCACCCTTCTCATTAACACGAACACCAAGTTTATTTATTAATATTTTTTCATCAGTTAAGTTCGCCTGGTTAGTAAATACGTTTAAGAACTCATTGATTAAACTCGCCGAAATGTCAGGATGTACAGTAAACGGAATGTTACTTGGAAGAGTAATAAATACATTTGTTAGTCAGTATAAAAGGTATTCTGAATAAATATGGGATCGCAGCTCGAATGATCGAAACTGATCCTGAATTGTATTCATATCTGACGAGGTAAGAGGCTTTGAAACAAATCAGACGAATTGGTACACAACTTGCGAGAATTCACTGGAAACAGTGTTGGGCGATGGGAGTGTTGTGAAAAATACATCCTAAACCTTTCTGAGTGGTTTGAAACTCATCGCAAGTATCAGATACTTGAAAATCGGTGAAATATTTTATGTCGATGGCTAAAAAACGTTATGTGTTGAAACGTTATGAGCGGCGGTTGAAGTGCTGTTAAGTAACAAGTAAACAAAGTTACAACTGTAAAAATTCGTGTATTTATTCCACTCATGATGTATAGGAATTTGTATTATGGTTTAGTGGTTAATGTATTTTTAAAAGACTAAATTTTTGTTGGCACGCAAAGATACCACTTAAAATGAGCTCGAATAAAAAGTACTGAATGGGTATTTGCATTAACAAAGATGCAAGAAAGTTTGGATGCGTTAGATAAAAAAATATAAACCGCAGCTATAAAAAATACAGTATTACAGAAAAGTGGTCATTATAAAAAAATAAAGCCATAAAAAATAATGTATTGTCACACGATTTATAATATACGATACTTTGAGTTAAAAGAGATGTGAAAAAACTAGAGTTTTGAATGGTTTTGTAGATATTTTCAAAACATAAAAGCTCGGCCTGCCACCTGGATGTATGGCCCCAGTTAGCCTATGATTGCTGTGTTCAGTCGGTTGGGGGAACTCCCACCCTCCCCCCGGGGATCGGGGGATAAACTCCCCAAATTGTTCACAGTCAATCAGTATTCCCTTTGTTTACAGTACACCGGTATATATCAAATTTCCTGTGTCAACGACTACGGTTTGAATTATCAATATTTAAACACACCGAAAAAGTCAATGAAGATGTGCACGTATACTTTTATTATTAACTTCTATTAGAGTACCTAGTTTACATTGTATGGATTTTGATCATTTTACTGAACTGTATTAATATACGTTATGTTATGAAATTCACATTATATGTTATGTTTTGATATTCATGAGAATATATATGTACATTGACATTTTACAAGAAAAATGCCAATAATATACTCAGAATCATCAGATGAAGTAACACATTTGCATGTGCTGGAGTTTTGAGGTAATCAAGGAAGGTATTTACTTGAATATTAGTAACACGGTCATCAAAGTATATGGGTTTCATAGGTGTCAACATGTGTGTCGAACAATTCACATGTGCACAAAAAAATATTTAATGAAAATAATAAATTTAACACATTTTCATCCAATTTGAGTTAAAAGAGTCTTATTCAGTTTCACACCAGAGCGAAAAGAAATTTGCAATTCAAGGTGGAGACAATCTCTCAGAAACATCGAGAAAGGGTTATAGGCCTACTCCAATTTAAAGTTAGAATGAAAAAATTGGATGAAGATTTTTTAATAATCTTTAACGCAACGGTAACCCCGATCCCTAAACACGGGATGAGAGTTTCACTCAACACACGCCCGGCGGCCCGGGGGCTGAATGCAGATGAAGCACTCCTCGCTGATGACGCGGGGCCGCATCATGTCGTAAACCCAATCCACTCGGGCCTCTTCGGTTATTAACTTCAACTTCACTTAGGTAAGCGTGTTACGGCGTGTCGTCGCCTCGCGCCTGTGCCACCTCAAAGGAAAAGGTCACTTGCGTGTTGTACAGTAATATAAAACAAAAAACAATACGGTTAAGGTAACGATTATGTTTTAGGAATTATATGACAAAAAAGGTCTTCGTCTTTAACTGGAACAAAAATTTAGATTTAGATAGTTAAATTTTCATTCGTTTCATAACAACAATACCGTAGGATAATCGTATCAAGCTCCTCAAGTAGTTTGAGTGTCAATGAAATATTAAAAATTAACTAGACAAATTGACAAGTGTATGTACTGTAGAGAAAATGTAGGCCCTACACAAGAAACAGTAATCAACAACATTGTATATACAAAATGGCAGTCAAGAACAAGGAACACCGATTTAAGGTACATAATTATAGTACACAAACTATAAAGAAAGGGAAAGTTTATTTACAACCAATTTTTATTAAATTTAAAATAAATCGACGCGAAGAAGATTTTAGTTAAACGGAATAAACTTCTTTCACATTATCGAGTTAAATAGATTAACTGAAATAACGACCACGAATTTCGTCATCTAGAACAACCATAAAAGGTATGTTGTAGAACACCCGTTATCCACGATTAGCAAATAACAGTTACATCCCTTAAACAATGTCTAGACAACCCGTTTCAACCGAATTCCCGCCGAACAGATTGGCTTTGTGTACAATTTCAGTGGATGATTTGTCACACACGCCCCATGGGACAGCGGTGGTGTCGGTGTGGGAGTGTGGGGGCAGGAGATGCATCGTGGTCTAACTGCTGCAATACATCCAGGTGGGAGACAAAGGGACGCGATAGGGATGACGGAGAGCGGGAATAAAAGTGGGCTTACGCTGCACCCTCGAGTACAACCGCTTCACAAATCTACGTTGCCAACCTTTCAATATGTGTTTATGGTTGTACGGTACACTATTAATTTTAGTGTGAGTTTGATTTTATATTTACTGTTCGTATTTTTGCATATATTTTTTGAGACATATGCAACCATAAGACGAGAATTTGAACTTCTAAATCCTTATCCAATAAGGGTAAATACAGAAGGAAGCATGTATGCACCCAGATCGCAAAAATTGCTCTAACGGTTTTCTCCAAACTTTGTAAGTTAGTTTTGGGATAAAAAGAAAATGATTACAAGTCAACCTACCAAAACTCATAATTCGTTATAATCTTGAATAAAAATTAAAAAAAATCATAACACTAGTCTCATAGGGTTAAATCTAAAAACAAAAGAACTGATACAGCATCTACTCTGCTGTCAAAGTACGAACCACAAGCTTCAGTATATTAACATGTGGCTTTACATTTAAGCCACAAATACTGGATTACAACATATTGCTGAGATGAAAATAAAATAATTGTACAGTTATTATATAATATTTTTTTAATGTAATAACATTGAAAGGTAATGAAAGTGTAGCAACGATAAAACTAGTTTCAACACATGGTTCAGGAAATGAATATAGTCGATGTTCAATGTTCAAAGACTGCGATATAAAAATATCTCTTTTCTGCACACACTTCTTTTAAAACGGTACTGCAGTCACACTACGCTTCTATTTAAATACTAAGTCGCAAATAAACTCAAATTTAACAGCTTACTCAAAACCAGAAACAGGATATAATTATGTAGCTTTTAAGCCAAACTTTTTAATTCATGTATAGCAGTCTCTTTATCCGTGAATGGATGGTTCTACCAAAACCGGTAAAAAATAGGGTGTTATAACTTTTAATGCAAAACTTTTCATTACTTATATGTAATACAATTTCACATGATCCACGAGTGGGTGCTATGGAAAGAACGATCCTATATTGATGAACCTGTGTTTTTTACAACATGAAAAGTGAAGTTTTGATTGACTGGGAGCAATTTTTTACATCCCCAGTCGAGGGAGAGGGTGATGCTGCACTCCCCTTCCCAACAATCATAGGGTAACTGCAACAATATGTTCAGGTGATGTGTAGGGAGCATTACCAAATAGCCTCAAGATACTACAGACATTTGTATCACGCCTAAATTATTCTACTGCCGTTGGGAACTATCACCATTTAAAGCGACCTTTTACACAAACAATTGTAGAACGTTTTGTTATATTTAAAATTTTAACCAAAACGAAAAAATATAATGTATTATTTGTACGTAGGCCCATACTTGAGAGGTAAAATTATCCTAATAAGCGTAGAATATGCGTAGACAATAACTGTCAAGAATAGATTTAGCTTATTCAACAATTTTCTACACGTGTTGTGTTCCTCTGCGTGTTTTGACGCCAGAGAAAGGTATCTTGTGTCGAGGAGCCCGTGATCCGTTGACAGCCAATATGGGATTTGGGGCGCTACCGATCGCAGCCCAAGACTCTGGATACATAAATAAGCTTTCCACCCCCACGGGCGTGTGGTTTTTGTTTTCGTTTTTATCTATATCAAAATTCAACGATAAACAATAAGGCGTTAGTTATAAAGTTATGTTAACTTTAAATAAAAAACCTATACTAAGATTCGAGGAGTGCCTGTGGCGATGTACTTTCCACGATCTCAAAATCTGGCCGATAGATTTTGCATTTAAGAGTGTTTGGGCCCAAAAATAAGTTTAGAAACCACCTAAACCCCGGGAGAAATAGATTTTTGTCTAAGATTAAGTTAATTTATTTTTATTTTTAACATTAGTCTGAGAGGTTGCCATTTTTGTATCGAAGGGTATAAACAAAAACAAAGGACACTACTTTTAAGCATTCTTCATGAAAGAGGTATTGACTGTGAAGTTGGTTGTTGGTGAAAACTTAATAGCCTGATAACCATGACAAAACTGAATAAATACCAAAGAGCAAGCCTGGATCAATCCGGTACTATAAACAATTCCAGTAAAAAAACGAATGCACTTTCCAAATCACCGTACCTGTAATAAGATTTCACGTATAATCACACACCCAGTGACTCAGTTAAATTTCAAAGGCATATTGTGAATGTTAAACATTTTGGTTAATGAATTAACGAGCTGACCTGATACATGTCGAAGGTAAGGTAAGTACGGGGGTGTACAACCCTCTCCGACCTCCCTACAACCCTTCGCCCACACTGGAGGGTCCTCGTGCTGTATCGGGCTTTATAGCTTTATAATTCCCCACGCAGTATAGAGGAACTCCGTTACAAGAGTGGAGGACTCTCACGGTTCATCGTGTGCGTTCCCCCATTCCGCTTAACCTACTTTACATCAACAGCCCTTTCAATGAAAAATGCTCGTTTTAAAAAGTGAATAAATAAGGGCTTTTAAAAATTGATATTAGGAAATAATAAGTTTGGTACGGAACTACTTTGGTCTCGTTTATATAAAAGCTTTAGTAGGTTGTTGCCATCGTCCATAACATTCTAATTCTAGTTATGGTACATTTTGGACCAAGCTATTCAAAAACAATTTATTCATAACCCATTTTTATATTTTATGCAAGTTGCTTAATGCAAATTAGAGTTTATGCTAATAAAAGTCCAGGGGTGCATTTTAAAGTATAGAAATGGTTTAAAGATGTATTAATATTTCACAGACTCGTGAATATTTTAATACTGCTACAAAACACATTATGTTGACCAACATACTTCAGCGTCGAGGTTACTCTCGCAATAAGTGATATGACTATGATCAATCAAGCTTGTCTCATAAAATCTATTATACATTCAAACCTTCAATTCAATGGTTAACTACGAGTAATTTATGGTGTTACATCAAATTTAAGAAGAATAAAATACATACCACGATAATGTGGCAGATTTTTACACACATAAACAATTGGGATTCATTCTGGCGGATAACTTTCTCCATAGTAAAACTTAAAAAAAGGTTAGGCTGTGTTAGTTTAGATGATGGGTTACTTCACAAAAGAGTTTCCTGGTACAGCAGAGAAGAGAAAACTGTAAGTGCGAGAAAATTTACCTTCCAAAAGGGATACCAGACAATTATGGAAGGGAAACAACAACAACAACAACAACAACAACAACAACAATGAGAATTGCCTCACCCTCCGGATGAGTTCCTCGACGGAGTCGTCCATGTCGCCGGGTCTGAGTCTGCCTGGCTGCACCATGGGAGTCACTGATCACCGATCACTAGTCACTGGTCACTATCACTGTCACTAACACAGCCGTGTCACTAGGATCACTAGTGTCACTGCTCACACTGGCTGCCACTGGCTCTGCACTCTACATGGCTGCCCGGTTACTCTCCGGTATAGCGATTGTTAATTTCATTTGTCCACTTAGATCTGAAGAAGTAGATTTTTATTTATTAGTGGGCTGAAAATAAATCAAGGTAAATAAATGCGGGTGTCTAATTATCCAATTGGATTAATTATTCGAAATTTGTAATCTTTATTTTAAGATTACATGTTGATGAATTGTACTATGATTTATCCTCGAAAGACGTAAACTGAAATTATCACTAATTTTATCGTATTCTAGTATTTTCGCACTTTATATTGAACGCATTATAACTATAAAATGCCATGTAAGTACACAATTAAATTATTGACTCTATGCCAAATGCAAGATATTCATATTTGCTTTGTCGTGCCAATTTACGGATTCATTCTTTAATCATAATAGAAAATGTTTTTTTTGTGTAGAGTAAGTAAAGTAAAAGTATTTCTCCTAACTGTTATACAGACCACATTACAGATCCATAGAGTTAACGCTAAAGGATAGAATTTTCATTTTTAGAATAAATTAAAAACTATAAAAGTATCTAAATATTACTTAAACGAAAGTGAATCAGTGTTTTCGTGATAACGAAACAACGTACAGTATTGCTAAAATATTAAAAATCAATTATAATAGGCAATGTAAACTATATCAACAAATATATCATGGATATCAAAAATATTATAAACAAGGTCGTCGCCTAAGACTCAACTAAAAATGCGATTAAAAGCAATAATAAAAAGTCTACGAAATCAATACAAACGTAAGTTCATCAGAAAATTTCACTGGTTGTGTGAACTTATGAATAACTTAACACTCAAAGTTGAAACTCCGCAACAGGGAAGGAAATAAATAACACCACTCCAAACTAAAAGGATCGTCTTCATTTGGGGTTGAGAGAAGGGATTGCGAGATTACAGAAAACAATTCCTAAAATGGAACGCATAAAGTGGAATCGCACGGTGAGAAATGTGTGCGTAAGGTGCGCTAGGCGGGCTGTATGTCATCTGGAAGGGCATTTTATTTGGGGCTGTTGCCTTGGGGGACGGGGGGTATGTAAAGTGAAAGTTCTCGGGCCTGGCTGCGTTTACATAAACAGTCTTGAAACATTGATCAACCCTGGACACTCCAATCAAATCCGCCGATCCCTTTGAGCCCCAACCTTGTTAGCCTTCTTTCGGCTGAGCAAATGAATCCGTCGGACTTGTTGAGTCCGATCGACGTCTTTTGGAGGTTTTGTAGGTCAACCTGAAGAGCATTAGGAGAAATTTTAAAGCAGAAAACAACTGAAATTATTAAAATATAGAAGAGTGGTTTGAAAAAAATTAGTAGTTGTTAACTTTATATTTATTCTAGATTTCGCTTTTCTTATTTTAATAAAATTAATTGTAACATTTATACTGTTCGGTGATTAAACTTTACAAATTTATTAAAATATTTAGATTTTACTACAAAATTAACTTTGACGCCTTATCCAATTTTTTATTATTAATTGTACGTACAAAGATGTAGACACGAAACTGTAATTTTACTATGAACAAATTTCTATTAAATAAGTTGATGTAATCTAAATATAGGGACTAAATTAGGCTTAATTGTTTTAATTACGATATTTTGTATGCAGGGCCAAGAATGAGTAATAAAGTAAATTCTCAGCTTATTGTAATCAAATTTCACCGTCACGACTGAAGTTGTAAACAAAACATTATATAACAACAACAAAAATAAAATATTGTTTCTTGTAAAGAGAAATGATTAATTTACAGGACTGCCAAGGCTTGAACTTTAAACAAATTTCATTTCCTGACCTACATATAAAATAGAATGAATCTTCTATTTTCTATTTTGAACATAGCTTACAAAAGTGTTAGGCACCATAACTAAAATATTAGATAAGACAAAACCATAAAAAATATTATTTAAGTATATCGAGAAATAAAGTTTTTAAAAAGGCGGATCATTTAAAGAAGTACTCCTGAAAAAGTATCTATAGCAAACAATCGGTTCATGAGAAGTAATAAATCAGCTGTAGTTAGTCAGCTGTTTCGGTGATTTATTGTCGATCAGCTGATGTTATCGCTAGGGGGGCGTGGTCGAGGAGCGGCGTTTAGACGGCTATCTAACACGCAAACTTGCACTTGATAAATAATACCAACAAAATTTGTCAAGTCAACTTGCAATATTGTCGAAAGAAACGAGTCAACTGTTGGGAGGTCGGTATGTGAGAGTTTGTGTAAATATTAAATATGAAAAATTCGGTAATGCGTCACATTTGGAGTTGCATCACACATTGTAACCGATATTGCGTCACTCAAACACAAAAAGATTCCATCTTCTTCCCCTCTTTGAAAGCTTCAACTCATCAAAGAAGGGAGTCAATTAATCTTGTTAAACAAATCAAGAAGGATATTTAGAAATGAAAAGACCCATTGATAGTGATTAAATTAGGAACTCCAGTAGAGATAAAATGTGGTCTCCATTTAACCTCAGTATTGTTATTATTATTATTTCACTTAAAACGAATTTAAAGGATTATAAAAGCGCTAATTCTTGGATCTTTATTTCCTTTATTATCTTGGTAGGTGTCTCCTGCATGATTAGCCATTCCAAATACATCGGTATTAAAAATAAGTACATCAAATTTAAAGCGCTTTACATGATGTAATTGAATGAATTTTTGTTATACGTCTAAGAGTAAGACGAGAATGGTGTCACTTAATTTAATCTGGATGATTTTTTTAATTTGTTGTCAACCGAAATCATTAATATATTAATAGGAAAGCATGTTTCGTTTCCTCCTTTTTTCTGAGCCCGTGTGCATCATAGAAGATATCCGCGCATACTGTTAGAAAGGCATTGTCTTTAAAAGAGCAGAATCCCATTCTAATTCGCATCGGACTCCAGCGCTATACGCCCCACAGACTTTCAAAATTCCAATGTTAATATTATGGAGGAAGGATAATTGATTGAATCAATTGTATAAACAACTGCTAGAAAAACAGTAAGAACAGATGTTTCTAAATTTTTAGGTCCATATTAACTACAATTTTAGTAGAATTTTGATCAGGAGTCGATCTCGAGTAAAAATATATTGCGTGTAACGTGGGACGAGTTTAGAGTCGGTGTTGACTGGAGGATTGGGAAGGGAAGACGGATGACTTGGGAGATGACAACACATTTAGTGTATCACTATATGTAGCTATACATCATGGGATCTGACATCGGTGACCCGGCGCGGCGGCGGCAGCGCAGACATTACTTGGCTCCTTCGGGGGTGCTTGGTACTTGGTATTTGCGCCGAGTTATGAGCGAATCATGCACGACGTAGGACATGGACGACTAAAAGAGACATATCGAAACATATGGGACGAAGAAGCGGTAAGTTATTATCTAACGAGCAAATATTGCAATGTGAAATATCAATATAACTGCAAATATTTTATTTTGAAACTGTGTAGGCTGTAGGCAATTAAAATGAAGGCAATGAAAATCGGTCGTCCCAAAGTGAGGCATAGCTAATGGAGTTATAGTTAAGGTTATTATTAAAGATGGGACCATGACATACGGCGATGCAGTGCGAACAGAGAAAACTCGCCAGTCTTAACAATTATCTCTATACTTTAATCGTAAAACTTTCTTTCTGATAATCTTTCTTAACTGTATTTTCAATGTATCTCGAAGTAAAAATAAAGCCAACACCTTCATCGGCCTCACACTAACAAGGACTCAAATACCGTTAGAAACCGTAAAGTTTCAGCGGGAAATCAATGTAGCGTTAACTGAAAATCGCACATCAGCGATGTCTGTTCACGAGGTACTCGGACATAAAATAAAACCAATAGGAGGGTAAGAGCGTTTCTGCGACGGGACCGTTTTATGATGATTAAACTTCCGATCTTCCAGCTGCCGAGATTCCGCCATAAAATAGTCACTCGATAGCCCGCCGATAAAATTGAGCTTTATATGGGGTTTGTTATGGCGATCGCGCTGTGAATGGGGCGGTCACGCTAGCCGACCAACACTGTGTTATTGTCTTCTTTGGATGTGTTGTTGTAATGATATCATGTTGCACGTGGAATTACTGCCATTCAAAATTAATAAACAATCATTGGTTCATAAATACCTCTGAAAACAGGTATATGATCCAGTCAAAACATGCATTTGAATTAATTTTAATTGGTTATTAAAATAAAAAAGATTAATTTTTGAAAGACTCATTATACATTAAGTAATTATAAAAAAAGTCTTTAACGAGCACAAGTATACTCACTTTTTTTGATATCTCGATTTGAACAGACGGACATTAATAATTAATTAGCATTTGACCCTTTTCAAATGATGATATAATTTTTGTTGGATAGCTATTAATATTTCAGATAAACCTTTATGACAGAAACATGAAGCGAGTATTTCATGAAGTTAGAAATGGTTCTTAGTTTATATTTTATCCTCCATTATGTGTGGATAGGGCATGAAAAACAAATGGTTTTTATTCAAATGCATGAAAATAAATACTTTCACGTTATCAATGTTGTGAAGTTTAATTGCTGACGGTTAATTAATAATGATAATACACTTCAAGTTAGGACGGATATGAGGTTGGAGAAAGGTTAAACGATAACATCGGTGTTATCTTATGCACCAGGGTCGTCATAATTGCGAGAGGACGGCCACTTGACAGCATCGTGGAGTGACCCTGGGTCAAATTGGCACAATTGAGAGCCCCACTCCAGGGAACGTGTCGCAGCCTGTGTGTACAAAGATGTACATTTGGGACGATCCCCATGTACATAGGATTCTCTAACAAAAGTTTGCCGCACGAAATGATAACTCGAGACAATTTGGTGTCGCAGAGAACATTTAGCCAGAACCGTCAACAGCTAACACAATAGAACAACTCGAGAAGAGGAAAGTTAGCGACGTCGATTATGAAAACTTGGGAACCGCTGCGAGACAAGAGGGACGACGGCAACTCAATCGCGGGTTGAAACTGTCAACCCGTCTCTTTGATCCAACTGTTATCATTTAATAAATTTCAAATTAATAATTAGTTTAACTACACAATGGTGTTATTGTGATGTTGTAATAATGTAACGACATAAAACAATAGGCACAAAATAACGCGAAATAAATTGAAACTCACGATGTATGTTTTTAGTATTGGGAAATATTTTATACAAATTCACAATTGACAAAGGGCTAGAATTGTGTCAGTGTAACATTATTGGATGATTAAGACGGAAATGTGTACGATATATCCAATTCTTGATATTGAATTATATGACCTAGAGATCGCCGACTGGTCGAGATTCGACCAATAGTTAAAAAATATCTTATACTGGTTCTGCTCTTCATGTTTTGCTAGCGTTTGCTATTACAACAGCTGATTGTCGATTTATTAAATTTATCCTCTCCCATAAGATTAACATTGGAACTTTGAAAGCATGTAGGGCAGAGCCCTGGGTACAGATGGGAATTGTAATGGGATTCTGCTCATCTACAGGACACGACCTTACTAATGGTATGCGCGGATTTTCCCTACGATGCCCACAAGCTGAGAAAAAAATGAGGAAAAGAAACAGGCCCATGCTTGCCTATTAATATATTGGTAATTGAATGATAGATGAAACAACAAACGAGTAATTTTAAATTAACTACAGTTATGATGGAGTACAAAAATTTAGTACAGTAGTACTAATATTCCTGATTATTCGTAAAAATCTAAATGAAAAGTTGAAAACGAGTAATGAAGTGCGAGGGAGCACGCTCCACTAAATGTTACTTAACCTGTGTTTAAGCAAGAGTTATTTATCACACGAGAAGAGTTCTCAAAGTTTTCGGCAGCGCGGTAAATCACTGTGGAGGTATATAAGGGCGGAATTAGAGTGACATGTCACGGTAGAGGTTTTGGCACGGCGTCTGAGGCGAGCGGAGGAGAGTCCCGGGAGCGGAACCGGGCATGGAGCTTGGACGCCGTCCAGTCCAGTCGTGGTGTGAGGGGGGAGGGGGTGAGGGGAAATTGGAATAACTCTTAAATTTTTAGTTTTGAAATTGCAAGTGCAACACCATGCATTGGATGTATTTGTTACCAAGGAGGAGGTTTTGCTATACGTGTAAGTTGAAACTAATTAAAACAAATACGCATATTTAAATACATGGGAGTTTGCCGCACGTATAATACATGGATTAAAGTAACGTATAAAAACTTTAAGTAGTAGAATAACAAAAAACTCAGTTGCGACAGGAATAGTTGTGGAATAGAAAAAGGTAATCAAACAAATTAATCAATTCGAAGTTAACTTTGTGAACTATTTTTCCCAGACTTAACTTTTTTACATGAAGAGTTCGTTTTCACACTGTAAAATAATATTATCTTGGTGATTGTTGTTGTTGGTTTTGTGGCGAAAAACATAGCAAACATAAATGTCATAGGAATAAATATATTTATTCCTAGGCTACCTAAAAATCAGGTATTTGGTAACCGGGAGGTATAATTAAGTAGGCCTAGTGTATTAATTGAATCACTTAATTAATTATACTATAGCTACTGATATTAAGTATCATACTCGTATTAAACAGCGTGTAAACAACTAAAATGAGCCAGTGTATTGAAACATGTTCTCCCGTATCATCGAATCCTGAAAATCATGTAAAGTTTAAATTGAATCCTCTCAAGGACGCAGCAAAATCAAAGGGTAACGCCAGTAAATGCAGGCCTTAACCTTTATCGAGGACACTGATTAACATGCGGGGTGGCGCAAGTATAGGAACTAATGAAGCCGTCTGTAGATCCAATATTAAGAAATATTCCTACCACCTCTCAGAATCTGAGGAAAAATCCGGCCAAAGAGCAAGGTTCAGCTCCTGACCCGGCGCTTGATTACTCAGTCTTCGCTGCCTTTACAAAACACTGCTTTACATTAAAAGGTCGCTGTTTTACCTTGCCAGCGTTTATTTTAAATATTTACCTCGAAACTTTCTGGTTGACAAATTTTACCACCATTCGTCGTTAGAGAAAATTTTGTCTGAACTATTTAAGTAAATAGTACATCAATTAATTTACTTCATTATATAATTTTAATGGCTAATTCGTTTAAATTTTAACTAAGCTCGAACTTCTCTTTCGATGCTTTTGAAAAAGTAGAAATAATATTCCACTAATCCTTAGGCCTATTTTCATATGCGTATTTGTTGCAATGTTAGTTTGACATCTAACGAAAACTAAATAATTACTAATCTACATCTTTATGTTTGAAAGCTTCATTTTCATAGATAGTAAATAAGGCTAGTAAAAAATGAAAAATTAAGAAATATTTCACATTTGTAAGCTACTTTTAAAGCAAACTGCATGAATATGAACACCAGTGAAATACAATATTTTTCTGCTTACGAGAACAAGTGATTCGTTCTGAAACAAGTAAATAAAGAGTTATGTCAGCAAAATAACTGAAAGACTAAACTCTTTGATAAACTTTTCGGTCCAAATGTTTTTCAAGAAATGATTTTCATTTGTTCGATTGGTGCGAGGGAGCTGAGTTTATTGAAAAAACAAAATTCTTACACACAGAGACTTTATTTTCAAATTATTTCTGTGCATCACAAAAATGGTAAATAATGTTTTTAGTAGTATTATTTAGTTTGAAATTTAGTTTTTGGTATATATTCTAACATACAGTAGGGCCTTTATTTGAGAAACCTTTTTTAATACCTAACTATATAAAAACATCGGATAATATGATGAAAAGTAGCTGAACATAAATATAAAAATTGACAAGTACATTAATTCAGCTTGTTGACAATGCCAGTTTTATCAAAATCTGCTCTCTTGAAATAATATTTACTCTCATTTAGTAGGGAATACAATGTCAACATGTAAACAGAGTGGTTAGAGTTTTAAAATTCCCACTTACATAGTGTGTACTTATTTATGACCACTAATATAACATTATTTTTTTCAATAAAACTTTATTTCCTTTAAGTTGGACACTATACATTAGGAAACCCGACTGAAGTAGGCTTTTAAGGATGTGTATTATACATAATACTAAACACACTTAAAGGATTTTTGTAATTTTTGAACAGGTGCTAAATTTAAAACCTTACACGAGTATTATGAATTTCAGGTCGTAGTATTAGATATTAAAAGAACAAAAGATACCAACATTTTAAGTTTATCCAAGTATTTTAAGTTTAAGAATCGTTAAGAGAAAATTTAATTTATGTCTCACTAATACTGCAGTTTAAAAAAAATTATTTCTGTACTGATATTAAATTATCATGCAATAAGTAAAATAATAATATCATCTTGTTTTTAGTACATAATTACAGAACAAAACTATTGAACCTGGATTGGCGGTGTGAATTGTATGTAGCAGAACTGACTTAGGTTGAAGGAGAGAGCCATTTGCACCCCCTCCCCCTCCACAACCGGCAGGTTTGACAGGTATTCAGCGTCAGCCCACACTCGCATCTACATAAACACCTGCGATTGCTCTTGTATGCTAACTAGCCCACTCTGAGATTCCGTTATACCCTCAACCATGAACACCAACAAGAAACCATCGACATTTAGATATATTTTGAGTATTTGTGAAAGTTATAATTTGGGGGACGAAAACCAAATGTAACAAAAATGCGGGTTTTGGTGAGGGTTTCGCCTTAACAAGATGGACTCGGGTGGATGAAAAACTGAAACGTGAACTATTGTACGTTTATGTCAAAATAGGGTGATTGAAAAGTCACTGACGATTCTTTTTCGTTAATCTATGGAAACTATGCATGTTACATTGATAAGCAAAACAGCAAACTAAAGGTAATTGTTACCATAAAGGTTTTTTTGAAACATCAGGCAACAACCGGGGTCTGTAGATTGATGATTTGTAGTTGATGGAAAATCTGATATTTGGGATGTAAGCTAAAACTACATTTAGTATATGACGTTTGGAAATGAATTTTGCAGTTTAAATGATGGGAAGCATAAAACGAATTTTAATTTCACTATGGGGAATTATGTGATCTCCTTCATTATCACGCAAACTGCAAAACTAATTTGAAAACGTATACTAATTCAGTTTTCGCCCACAGCCCCAATTACCATACTTTGCATATACAATCTACCAACCCCGGTTGTATCCTCAACAAAACATAGCCTTAAATATAATTTAAAACCACACTATAAAACATAACCTCTCGTTTTTTCTATTTGCTTATCTACTTAGGCTACCATGAATAGTTTCCATAGAATAACAAAACAAATCATCAGTGACTTTTAAATCACTCTGTAATTAATGATTTACGCCCTATCTTACGAAATTCAATTTACGTAAATCACTCACACCATTTCAACGATTGTGAAATAATATTGCATTGGAAAACTAAACATTAATAAAACACATTTCAGCTAACTTAATTTTGGAGTTGAAAACATAAAATGGGATCAGAATATATATTTGAATTAAGAAAGAAATTTCAAAATTAACTCAGTTGAAACTCTTTGCCCTGAAAGTCTCTCTCATCACTTAACCAATGAGGCCTCGTTATTTTTCGTTCATCTCTTTCATCATCACCATTCCCTCGACAGATCTCGGTCTGTACATCAGCCAAGAAACATTTGAGCAACTTTGTTTCCGTCCCCTCAAGTCTATTGAAAATTTCAAAATACAATATATTACTTAACTGATTTGTAATAATGTTTTGGAACGTTTTTGTTATAAAATCATGGTATAAATAATATAATGTTAATATATGTAATAATAACATGTTATAATATCATGTTATAAAAATTTTAGAAATAGTTATTATATTAAGAAACGTGTATGCAAGTTTCAACCTTGTAACTTAATAGTTCCATGGTCATTAGGAGCAAATAATAACTACAATAACTACAATATTAACTACAATATTTGTTATCAACTGAAAAGTGATTTTTTCGAGAGCGAACGAGCTTTGTGTGAGAAAGAAAGTAATAATTTTACCGAATTAAGCTCGGTCCCCCTGGTACTATATATTAAATATTGGAAAATTGTATGAAAAAGATACTGCAACACACGCATCCTTACTTATTTACTTGAAAATTACCTATATAACCAAGAAAGGAGTAGAACAATCTTGCCTTTATGTGACACGCTTCGAAGCTAAGAACTTGAAGTTGTATTGTCAGAAAACTGACAAAAGGCAGAACTCTTATTATGAACTTTGCAAAGCCATGAATTTCGCTTTGTGATTGTTTGGATTGTTTGCCATTGTTATTTATTGACAGCTGGGTGAATATTAAATTCAGTTCCAGCAATAAAGATATCTCTGCTATGTCGCATTTGAGAAACTATATAGAACCAAAGTGAAAGAATACATGAGTATAATAATACTATTTTCGGCATTCTTCGCAATGCCAATCCGAGAAAATTTTTGCACATGGATTAAAATTTGTCCCAATATTCAGATAATGAATATCAAATTTAGGGATAGATATTTATTTTATACGACTCAAGTCGCAGAACTAAAGGTTACAGAGGAAATGAGTAGACAAAGATACTAAATCTAAGGAACGTTTGCGGATACGGATAATAATGAGAATGTTTGAAAAGTCTCAGAATGAGGGAGACGATTAGGGTTGAAATGTGGGGCAAGAAAGAGGGGGAGAGGGGCTATTGCGGCATAGGCTTAATTAGGAGGAGGTTTAACCAAATCCTCAGTCTCAAAAAACAACGTGGTTAATTATGGAAGGCTTTCTTAATTTGGTTTTATAGTTCACACAAACCTCGGCGACAGCTGAAAAATAACACTTGAAAAACATTATAATTTTAGATACAATTTTTAAAATCATAATAGTTATAATGAAAACCACTGACGGAATGACGTCAATATCTGGAATGAATCAAATTCGACGGTAAAGGCCAATGAATACAAATCACCCTGCACTCCACGAGTTGGCGGGAATGAAAGAACAAGTCGAAACACAGAAACAAAACCCTCCCGGAAGGCTGAGTGTTTGCGTTCGACAATGAAGAGCGCCAACGTTCGATTCTCCTTTATGATTATTAAACAAACCATCGGCTGTGAACTTCCAACACGTCCTCTGTGATTTATAAAATATTTATGGGCTATTTATTATTTAAATTAATAAGTCCATCTACTTTTTTTTTAGAGTACTCATTACATAAATGAAACGATGAGGATGTTATTATCGAAATATTTATAAGTGCCAATAAGCATATGAATCTATCGAACATCGAGCTGATAGTTCTTGTTGGGTCGGTCCTTAAGTTCAGGCAAAGTAAAACGTTTAGATATTTTAAAATTCATTTCAAAGTTGAGGAATAGCATGAGTAGGGGGGGGGGTGTTAGAGACTTCGGGATTTGTCACTGAAACATACATTATCAAAGTAAAAAATGCATATTAGGCTACTGAATGAGTTATAGAGAGGTGAGGATTATTTTTAACAATTCCTCACCGAGACAAACCTCGACGTTGGAGGGTTTTTGCAGCCAGCGAGGCGCTAGTAATGAACGAGCGTTGAGTAAAAGCCCGTCGTACAGATTCAGCCTTACGCTCAGATCTCTCCAGGTCCCCGGGAAAACGAGACTATACTTGAATAATACAAGATTCCTTAGCAAATTAAACAACGGAAATCACAGTAAATCTTTATGTTATATGCATTACTGAATATTAACACTTTCATAATACTAGATCCATTAACAAAAAAGTTCACAATATTAGTATGTATAGTGGGTAAATATGGATTAATTAAGCATTAATACTGTATTAGGCTAAGTAAATATTAGGCTAAGTACGTTTTTAATAGTTTAATTCGGTACTATAAATTAATTTCACTTATTCTTTATTCCTTAAACAGTGAGACAGCACTGCAGTAATAAAAATGCGCCTTCACTTTGCAACTATGTAACGAAACCAAATGGTAGACCAAGTATATAGGGTATATTTACAACTAATTATGTAAAACAAATAATTTACCTGTAGCGTTAGCTGAAGAAATAGTATATGTGATAGTTAAAATAATCCATAATCGTGACAGTCAATAATTTAAAGCAATTTTGACCAAATTGAATATGCATTCGTTTGAAAATTAAAATTTACTTCTAAACTTATCATTATGCGCGATAGCATAACGGCCGGCAAAGCTAGGCTAAACGTACCCTAAAAGCCAACAATTCGTTTACATCCGGTGACGCTTCAACAATTAGGCCGTTGATCCCGACACACGCGTCTGTTGAGCCGGGCGTTTCCAACTGTGTCAGCCCACAACGATATGTAGGTCATCGTGCGAACACAACGCTAAAATTACCTTGATTACATTACGTTTATTAGTTTTTCGACTGAATCTGTCTGTAATCTATTGAAATACTTCAAATTAAAAAAAAAATAATTATTTTCGTAGCTTTACACATTGCTATGCAGCATTTACGATCAACGTGTAGTTGTGTTCCTAATATAAGACATGTTTTGTTTTATTTCTATTTAATTGGGAATTAAAAAGTGCAATAATATATTCTGCATATTAAACCAAACCACAACAACCGCGATTCTATTGTACACAACCCGCTCCTGGAAACATGTAATGGGAACAATCAGTTTTAGCATTGCCTGCGTGCGGTTTCTACTAGCTTACAACAGGGCCCATTGTTGTCTCACAACCCACCCTACCCAACCGTCGACTGGCCTACATTCATCAAACCTGCAAGCTAACCACACTCGGTCGAGAAAAAACGTTCAACACAGACTGTTCAAAGTGAGTTGGCAAAATTATCCATTTTCGGTCGTGTTTGACTATTCAGTGGGAGATATGTGCCCAAGGGCCTGAAAAATGTTACAAACCTTTTATCACTGAAACTGACATAATTTACATTGTAACTACAATTTATAAGTATACAATTTTTTTGTATTCCACAATTTGAACGCTAGTTGTCATAGAACACCTCAGTATTCTGTGCTTACCGAGCAAAAGTATAGTTAAACATTTAATGCAACACCAATACCATGAACATCATATTATTATTTGTTAATTTTTTATTTGTATGAGACTAGTGTATATATATTTTACACAATGTGTCGTTTTATTTTAATTTTTTCAAAGAAAGATATGTTTGGGATTCAGTTGATTCCATCGTTAATCGTTACAACTAAGTCAACAGAACTCACATTATCAAGTAAAATTGGTTCAATTTTTATAAACTGTTTCACTTTGTTACAGCAGCTTATAGTTGAGGCAGCGACATGTTTATGTTTCATCACAGATAAAGCATAGATCTTATGTATTGTCTTTGGTTTCATTCACGCAAAGAACGAAGTGTACGAACGTAACCTTGGACGAACACAGACGACAGGACAGGTACAGAGGTGGCGGTCGTTTGTTGTGACTGGCTCGGCAGCGGGCCGTTTGATATCGAGGAAACGGGACAGACATTGGCGATGTGCCAAACTGTAAAAATACTCACGCTGAAGAACCCGGCGCACCGAAACTGCGATCCTAGTTTTAATCCTCAAAAGGGATCGCTAATCCCACAACCGAAACTGCGATCCTGGCACAACGGCCCATCAGCAGGTAGCGGAGGGTCCAGCGGGAATTCCAGCGGCCGATGCATAGGCTAATGGCTCTAGAATGTTTCGCCGTCCGACGTGTCGCTGAAGTCACTTTTCAACTAATGCCAATGAACTGGGACTTCCAAGTTGTACTAAACTCGCACATACCACCTCCTTAAGAGTCATCTTCACCCCTGGGCCAGTAGCCCATTGTTGCGCAGTCGGCAATGTATTTAGTCGGTAAGTGTTTAGTTGAATAGTTATATTAGGTCCCTCATACCTCGAAATTTTGAAAATTTTACAAATATTACTAGGGAAAATCGAGTTACTTTGCGACGTCACAGAGAGTAATATTTGTTAAATTTTTAAAATTTCGAGTTATGAGGGACTTAACTATTCAACACTTAACAAGTTTAAAGAAAATCGGTTGAAAAACGGCGTCCGAAACAGGGAAATCAAATACCGTACCATGTTTTGCATTAAAAGCCGTATAGTTAAAATGCCTACTGCGCCTCAATGGGCTACCGGCCCAGGGGTGAAGGTGACTCTTAACCTGGACCAATAAACGAAGACCGTAAGGGTGTACATCCCTTCTTTATTTTCCCTCACAAATATATCAGTCATTCTCAGTTTGAGAGCAAGAGCAGCAGTATCGTATTACGTACAGTATCGTCCCGGGGGCGGCCCCCGTGCCAGGATCGCAGTTTCGGCGTCTGCCTGGGGTCGCCCTTGGGGTAAGGATCGCAGTTTCGGCGTCGACCTGGGTTTTCAATCGCAGTTTCGGTGCGCCCGAAGAACTGGTGCAGCGCCGCCGCCGCACCGCAGAGCACGCTGAAGCGGCCCGGTGGGCATACGCTGACGATACCGGTACAATATGGATACGGTGGACTTGGATATGGGGAAGAAATTACCATGTTGAAGTATATGTAATATGTCACAATTAAAAATATAATAATAACAGAAATATGGATATGAGCGGTTGGCAGTGTGTGGATGCAAAAAATCAAATATGCCCAATAAAATGATTGAAATTCGGATTCATAGTGTCTGTAACTTCTGATAACTCTAAAAAATTTTGGTATAAAATCCAAGCGTTTGTCAATGTAACGATAAAAGTAACTCCGTGGAACAACATAAAATTGATTAAAATTTCGTTAATATACAAAGTGTCCCAAAAAATTAGGGCCTTTGGTTCGAACTTCATGAATGTCAAATACAAACATACGTTATGTGATAAGTTGAAAGGACTATTTAATACATCTTGGTATAAACAGAGTTTAGTTATCGGTACTGCTTTTTTTCATGACATTTTTGTGATAAAAATTACAATTAACGTGATACTCTAGAGTGATTTCATCATTTTGCCTTATAACTTCGCATTATGACTTAATAAAATTAATTTCAGTACGAACATTTTTTTAGGTAAAAAAGGCGAATGAGCTCATCTTTAGTGAAGTTGGGGGTATTGAACCAATTAAAATTAAGAGAATCAATTAAACATAAAAGAGTAAATCACCAGTCACACACGTGATCATGACAGAAAGTTACAGTATTGATATAAATATAAAAAATTGAAGAAATGATTTTAAAATCTGGATATTCTTGACGCTGCCCCGTGTCGTCAGGGCCCGCAGCGCACACAAGACCTGCCCATTATTCGTCTAACTGGTCCTCGCAAGATTCAATTATCCAGCCATTATCCCGTGTAGCGGTCCTCCCACGGCCGCCTCTTTATTTGCGCTCCTCCTCCTCCCTACGTGTTTCTTCCGGCTTTCACTTAACCACTATATTAGGTTTAAACTCCTAGGGGTTGAACCGACATAAACAATGGTGAGACAATGGTGGTGAGAGCGCGTGTTTCCATCGGTAGTGGTTTTACCTAAATCTCTACGTAGTGCTTCGCTTGGTCATGCGAATTGTCTGTAATACAAGTTAAATAAACGTGTCAATAAAATAAATTTTTAAATATTGTGATTTATATTTAAATAATGGACACTACATTAATATGCAGTAAAGAACCGATTTCTTATAAAAGTCTTCTTTAAAACGTATTTCACTTTTTTATTACGTTTTGCATGTTTCTATCTCACAGTACACGTGTATGATCGACCAAATTGTTGGCAAACAGTTTCACAGTGGCTTACTTACAACTCTGCTTAGAACTACCGTACTTCATTCTTTCCATTAGTCGAAGAACGACTGGTAGGAAACATACAAATTTAGTGTTCATAAATTAATTTACATATTGTAAATATTAATGTTTTTTATAATTTTTTTTAAGAAAATATTATTAATATTACTTACACCAAATACAGTTTTTGTTCACAATTTATTGTAATTCCCCAAACAATTGGAACCAAAGTTAAATGTTTTTTTTTGTCGAAAAAAGTATTAATAATACCAAACACTGAGTGGATTACTATATTACCAAGAAAATTGAAAACATTAAGGGTCAAATTGATTTTTTTTTTTAAACAAAGAGTTGTATGTTTATCATCAGTCAACGACACAAGAGATAGAAGCGTATACATATAGCATAGCGATATATTTCTCGTCCAATACTTACTTTATTTAGCCACGTTTATGTTTGAATAAATATAACTACGGTGTAATAAATATTGCATTTCACCATAAAGAGCAATAAATTAAAAATACAGGAAATGACGAAGGGAATATGAAACCCGTCTGATTAAATAAAAAGTTCTATAGTGTATTTTACGACGGTAATAATTATCAGAAACAAATTAAATATCAACAATAAAAGCAATGAGTTTTTCTGTTGATTAAACAGTCGCAGTTGCTCGCAGGTGTGGAGAAGGGGGATTAAATTCTACTGTTTCGATTGGAAATGCAATAGTGTAGCAATTATACGACAAACTCAAGTGCAATCATTATTTGGCCATTAACTTTGATTGCGATATTCTGTCCACTTTATGGGAAACGCACAATTCAATAACAAACGCGGTTTTAACTGAGCAAACGGCTGCAACGAGGAAAATAAATAAAATATTTTATGTGAAGTAAAGTAAATTTATAATTTTTCCACATTGTAAGTAGAACACATAACATTCCATTAAAATGTATGGTGTTTTAAAAATTATTTAGAATAAAAGAGTACATAAAGGTGTACTTAAGTAGAAATTAATAATAGTACAATTTGTCATAGGTTATGTTCATGACTATTAAAAATAAAACGATAGAGGTTAAATTAGATTATTACTATACACCGCCACTTCAAAATTCATTTTTTTTAATTCGTGTTGACGCAGTGTAATGCTGAATTATATTTAAAGATGATTACTTTACCGAACATTAAATATTTACATATTATTATTAAGCTTGAGAAAAATATGTTAGAATAGGCGAAGTATTACTATTCTCAGAGACCAAACATTCAGTCTGATAAAAATGCTCTGAGTACGCTAAGTGTTACCCTAGAAGCGACTTACAGTTTTTGGGGGTAATGTAATAAAAATATATTTCTCAAAATAAATCAATTCGCAAAGAAGGTATAGTGTGATGTTACTTATTAACTGTTGACAAACACCCCAAGATAAAATATCTCTATCAATTATTTTCTGTTTTCAGCTTAGTAAAAATAAAATATTCAACTTATCGCTGAAATTCTACAAAAACTCCAACAATAATCTACAATTCGCCATACATGGCTAAAATACATATCACACCGCGGCACAACAAACAGACCACTCTGGACGTAAACAAACAAAGTGTGCGGAAGAAACACAAACAACGAAGAAAATGGGCCCGCCACCAAACCAAACAGTACGGAGTAGAGGGTAAACACAAACAGTGTTACCGGTACCTGGCCATGTTTACGTTACCACACACACGCGCACTCACGGCACAGTCCGCGGCACGTCAGCACACTGCGAGGGACGAGGGCACACTGGCAGTGTGGCACTGGTGGCACAGTCGCGGACACACGGGCACGGGCGCACGCGCGCACTGAACACCACCATCCACGCGGGCACAGCTAATCGTTATAAGCGGCACGAGACAGTGTTGGGGACGGAGCCGCGCCGGCAACGTTATAGTTATGGGAGGTTGACCTGGCTAAAATTAAAAAAAAATATACCTCCAATTTTTGCAAGGTTATTTTTATTTGGGTTTAAAAAAAAAATCTTTGGTTTAAATCAAGGTCTGTGGAGGAAAAGGCATAACTTCTTCCTAAAGTCAGCTAAATAGCTATTCTTCGTGTTCCGGATATGAAGCGTCAAAACTAAAACGGAAGTCAAGTTACTTTATAATATTTACCATTACACAACTAATTGAAAAAGAGAATGAAGCAGTCTTGCCATGGGTACGATATTTATCGTAACGACACCGTATTACTATACTTTACATTTGGATTATTAGGGTCTAGTTAATAACAAACCATAGACCTATGGTTTGTTATTACCTCCATATTTGTTATAGACCATGGTTAGTTAATAACAAACCATTTTGTGATTAGATAATGACAAAATTAACAATTATTGCTCAAGGTAAAACTAAAACCATATATTCTACCCTAGTTTGCTTTGAAAATCGTTATTTTAGTAATAGTTGAGACAAAAAATCTCCAACGCAAACGAGAACGATTGTTGTTTCCTGCACATTGGCAACACGTCTTTAAACAACAAACACTCTGTGGCGACATCCACGGATGTCGCAGAAACTGGCACCATTGCTCTTATGGGATGTAGCTCACCTGGTACTACAGTTCTTGGGCTTAAATAAAAATTAGATTCGAGAACTGTATGGGATCTTGACATTTTCACGAAAACAATTCACCCAGCATTTGCAAGTGGATTGATTGATTTAATTGCAAAAAATGCATATGGTTTTTTAACGAACATTTTGTTTTTGACCTCAACGACAGTATTCAAGAAAGTGTGGTAAAGTTTTTGGATTACGTAATAAGTTATAATACAAATAATTAAAATTAGGTTTATCGAATTGGACATACTCTAAAGTTAACCTAAATATGAAATGAGACTTTGAGGCTGTAGCCTCTTGCTAGACAACCCCATTTCAAAAACATTAGACATACTTCAAAAATGTTTTTTATATTTTTTTGTCTAATTGAACTAAAATATAATTTGTAAATTATAAAAACAGGAAGTTCTATTGATAAAAGTGGAAAATATTGTGTTAGATAAAATAATAGGTAAACTACTCTTATTACGATCTTGTCTCAGAAACATGGTAAAAATAAATTGAAAAAGGCAAGAAAAATTTGACGACATTGTTCAGGTCTGACGTTTTCGTCTAAGCTAAAGACGAACGTTAAAAAGACGGGGGTCGTAAAGATATGGCTGTACAAACTGCTAAGATCATAGTAAGTTTTGGATAAAAACACTTCAATCTATATAGTGTATAGTTGTTACACTCATTAAAAATTTTACTATAGTGGCAGTCAAGTAATTTATTATACGCATAAATATAAATTACAGTGCTTTTACACGACCATTTGAATGTCGTTAAAATTCCATTTTCGACGTAAAATGTTTTATGTAAAAGGTAAAGATTTATTCTCAGGGGTAATGACGAAGAAGATATCGACTTCACTGGATAGGGGAGCAAAGCTATAACCTTCAATACGTATCTTAACATATTTTTCAATATTTCTTTCTTATTTGCGAATACACTAAAACACAATCATAATACTTATATTGAAAATGAATCGAAGAAAATTAAAGTGGTTTGAAAAAACCATGGAACAAAATCATTTTAAAATCATTGTTCGTAAAGCCCGCACCCTTCACCCACCTTTAACCCACTTTGCCAACAAAGGAAACAAAGTTCTGTTGTAATGCATACCAAATTTGGAAATTGAGGAAGAGTCGGGGAAACAGCGTAGTTTGATGCCCGGAATCAATCAAACTTGCTGGCTCGAGATGCGCCAACTTTTCACTTCAAGTCATCTCAAATGTTGATCAAGTATTGATCAAGGCTTTATTCTCCTGCCTTTCCTCCAGGATCGTTATGTAATTTAGCCGGAGGAGATTTTGTTTCGAGTGTTTTCCTGAAGGTAGTTGGTTACTTAGCTTTTGGCTTAAAATTATCACATACTACCAGCAGATAATTAATTTATAGATGGAAAATCTTTCTTGGTGTTATCATGTTAATATGTGAAGTTATGTCTTTGTAATTACAGTAGTTGCAGTGTGATTATGTGTGCTACTGAATAATATCGCTTAAGACATTTTTACATGCGACATATTTTGATAACCATTTTACAAATAACTCAAATATTTCAATTTCAAAACAGATTAACGGCGGAAATAAAATGAAATAATTTTTAACAAATATTGAATTTTGAGGACTGAACAAAATATCCACTGTTGAATGTTACTGGTTAAATAAAAACAATGTAACAAGACTAAAACACAAAAAAAATCAAAGAAATATATATATTTAGAAAAATTGAATTAAAGGGTAGGAGAATCTAAACCTTCAAGTTTATAATACAAATCTTAAAACTATACCTAAATAAATATGAATGACTTATGTGTCTCTCAGTTGGTAATTTTTTACTGAAACTGAAACACGAAAGTGATCTTGCCGGAATATGGAAGTAATTATAAATTGACTTAAGTAACTATTATTGGCAAGCTTAAACATGTTATAACATGTAATAAAATTTATTAGGTTATCGCATTTTCTTTGATAGTAGTTCATCTTACATACAAAACTTACAATTTTCAATCATATCTTGAATTTTCTTAATACCTGAAACAAAGCAAAAATCACGTTAGATAATAGGGTTTAAACAAAAATATTTAAAATACAAACACCAGCCACAGCATTATCACATCAGTGCATAATTGTGTATCTAACAGTGACGTCTGCGGGCCGCTCAAAGAACGAATGTATGGGAGTACCTGGACGTGGACATTGTTGTTGTCAGAACAAACACGGTACAGGCAGACACACATCTCCGAGGCTCAATTATGTTCGCATCTACGCCGACAATAACGCTCGATATAAGAGCCATCAACATTTGGTCTTTTGGGGGAAGAGCACTGACGTTTACTTACAGATTCAACAAATCAACTCAAGATTGAGATAATAAAAACTATAAGTAAATACTTTTTTAGATACTTTATTTTGAAACACCGACGCACTCTGTGGTGCGTATTTTAAGGTGAGTATGACTGAAGGGGTGAGTGTGATGATTGTGATGGATCAGATGAGGTGTAGCTTTGTTACTGACAAATATCAGCTGTTTTATTTGTCAGGATCATTAATTAATAGCCCAATGACCAAAGGCAGCTGGGTCCAGTATCGAACCATCAAAAAGCACTAACTTTTCTCAGGATCGAACCGGTTACCTTCAGATTCAAAGGCGAGCTCTTTAACCACTCAGCTACCCAGCCAGTATAACATAAAATTACAACGATTTTTATAAATTCGTTTATTTTATGACTTTCCTATCTTCACAACACGTTTTATGTGCATATACAAATTAAACTCATAAAGTACAGTGAGCATAAAAACCACATACTGCATTTTCTTAAAGATTAATTACAAGTTACAACAAACTTTAAAAACTATTCAACAAGAAAAACTTAAAATTATGGTTTTTATTTTATATAGCTTTTAGGTAAGTAAAAGAGGTAGAAATTCCTCTCAGAAGGATGCCGTGGAGGCCGGAAAGCTTTTAACTTGATCAAGGAAGAATCGCCTTCTTTCTCAAGTAATGCGAGTATTCAATTTGGGAAATGCCTAATCAAAAGGTTTTAAGTCAAGAGATCACTCTAGACCGATCATTCGGCTGCTTACCATTGCAGTGTTTTGTTTATTTGAATTAGGTTAGCAACTTTTCGTAGGTTTTCAGCTATTAACTTCTATCCACATCATAGGAATATTTTATCACTGGTTTAGTTAAAGGAAGCCTAGAAGACATTCCACAAGCATTTTTATAAATTGAAAAGTTGACTTTTCACCTAAAGCACTCCTAAACAACAAATTCAATTTGAATACTGTAGAAGTTTATCACTGTATTACTCCTTTATCTACGGCCACTTAAACTTTAAAAAGGATTTAAAAATAAAAACGTTATAAACAAGTCCACCATTTGTATTTTAGGCGGTCACCCATCAAAAACTTAGCCACACAGAAGTCACTTGGCCTAATCGTCGTATCACACTCTTTAGAGGTTAGGCTCATAAAGAAAGTAAAATATAAATCGTAATGAAACAATCCGCTAATGAGCGAATTGCGTGGATTCAATTTGAACACTCTCGTCAAGTGCCGAGCTCTCATTGGTCTAGAGCCTAAATCATAAAGTAATTAGTATATTCATGATGTACTCATCATGCAATAGTTTTGTGTTTGACTTAAAAAGCAAATGTACCTTCTATGATATTACTTGTAAATTCATTTTCGATACTTGCTGCAATGGCTGTAGATGAAAATTATTACCGTACAGTAAACTAGTGTTTACAGCAGCTTAAAATACGACGGTCAGTGTGACTTTTCCTTGACGAGCCCTTGCGCAAAGGGTGGGTTTCAACGCACTTGCAACATAACCCTATCCCACGATTGTTGAAGTGGAAAATAACATTTCTAGAATGTCATGCAGTATGTTCCCGGCCCCCGACACCGGGGTATCAGTATGTCTGTCACTGCGACGGTTTCAATTAGAAACGTCTCATCCCCGCGCCCCTGAGGTGCCCGGGGGCCTGGGGGGGGGGGGGAGGAACTGCATTATTATTCCACACACCCAGACACAACACTTACAGACATGTTTTTAAATTAACGCCAGATTACCACGTCTAAAGGTAATAGCAATCTTGAGCGAGGATCCTCTCTTGAGTATTTATAGAAGTAATTTCTTGACAGTTTATTTATTCAAGCATCACTACGTTAAGAGGGAATTTAATTTAAATCGCGAATAAACCAGTCGCTCCTTGAATTAAGGACAAACTTAACATTTTTCCTTCCGTTTTTGATACATTGGAGTGATGATTCATGAGTGATGATCCTTTTATTGAAAAAGAAATTTATTTTTATATTTTATTAGTACTTTTATACCCACCTTGAACATTATTATGTACTGCATGTAAGGTAAACCGTATAAACTCTATTGCTTTGTTATTATTTTTAAAGACTCATTCCAACATATTCATGACTGTAGAAAAATTATCCCCTCAAACGTTCTTCGACAAAACATTTCTTGAGGAAACAAAGAACTGTCGTCCAATTAAAAATGGAGTAAAAGAAAAGCAAACCTGAACAAACGGAGAGGACAAATGAAAATAAAAACCTTTTTAATTCAAGGTTCAAAATCAACACGGATGCGGAGCCGTTTAAAGAGTCGTTAAAATGTAATTTACACTGAGAAATGTTTTATTTAAAGGGTGTAGATTTATTCACCCCCGTATCGACGTCTATCGGCAGCCACTGCGGTTGATGTATCACTCATGTATCTGACGGAACCTGAGGGGGAATCGCTAAAATCAACAATATAAATCTGACTCAGTGATTGATTAAGTAAAGGAGAAAATTTACAGTTGTTAATTACATAGTGTCATTTAAGATTTAGGTTAGTTTGATTACCAGCACAGTTTTAATGGTTGTTTGTTTAATCTACTTGAAAAGGTATGCAAGGACTAATTAGTTGTGACAAAAAAGGCCTTCTGTGTGATAACAGATTATGTAACCATAACCTAAATATTATAATTTGTAAGTATTGCCGACGAGAAAATTTATCTGCCAGCAGAATTCACTTAATAACACCATACTCATGCAAATGAAGGTTAATGAAAAAATTGATAAATTGAATCGCAATTGTGATAAAAGTGTAGTGTTATACAAGGTTTAATGCAACATTATACCCTAAGCAGACCATTATGCACACCGTTAGCATAATTATTTTATTTTATTGTTATGGTTTACCAGAAGTCGAGAATTTAATTTATTATAACAATAAAATCGGTCAATAAAGTAGTGGTATTAAAAAACAAAATCAAATTTTAAAGACTTGTAACCAGATAGTGTGTCTGCAATAGAACGGTTAATGCCCAGTACATTATTGAGTTTGACCCTTTGAACTTTCCCCAGCACAGGCTCGACAACGGGGCATAACACAACGGCATCCCGGCAAATCAATATTGATTGCTGCACAAACAACGCGAGTGATAGGTGCAGGCGGGATAGAAAATTTAATACCAATAAAGTATCCCGGATTAGAGCCATACGCGAAGTAAAATATTATTTGCGAAAAATACACGGATGTGGATCTAAACTGTGATTTATTGTGATTTGTTGTGTGTAAGTTTATTGAAGGAATGAAGAATGGACCGTGTTCTACCTTTGAAGATGAAATAGATTTGTAAATAGTTCTTCCTAAAAAATATAAGATTCAATAGACATAATTTTATTATGTATGGATTAAGGTTAAGTTAAAAAATTAACCCATTTACTTAACTGAAATAATTCCAATCATATTCGGCTACTTTACTTCCGCAAATGTATTATCCACCGTAGTCTCCAAAATAGGCCTCCATAAATTATTGTTTTAAAACTTAATATGCCTATGTTGGTCTAAACCAATGACCAAACGGAGCTATAAAGAGCAGGTCTGTGTCAAGTATATTATACTTAAATCAAACAATGGTGTTTGTATACATTTTAAAATTATTGATTTGTGCCAATGTAAATTTAAGAAAAAACTATTTTCATTGAAGTACTATTTTACATAAAGTACTATGTTTTCAAACACTAAACCGATGTATTTATATTTAATATTTAAATATTTTACAATAACTTGTCTACCATATACAGTAAGAGGGAGAAAAATGTTATGATTTTCATTATTGTTCAAATCTCCAAATGACCGTCTAACGCACTGCAATAAAATTAAAGGAAGTCTTTTCTTAGAAAATTAAAGTCGCTCCTCTCTCGCTTGGGCAAATACAATCTTACGAAGCAACCGGAGCTGAATATTTAGCTTACAGAAGCAAAAGATATTTAGTTTGTGCTGTTCGACTTGCTTCTTTTGTTTATCCTTCAGGCAATGCGAACATTTTTATGCAAATAATGTTTCGAATCTCGACCGTCTCTTTCACTTTCCTCTATTCTTTCTTTAAAATGCATTCTGTGAGGATAACAGTAGCAACTCCAACCATGGCTATTTAAGAAAGCCAACGAAAAATTTTAATCACTGTTCATCGAAGAGTGGTAAACGACTCCACTTTAATTGATTAATGCGATAATTTATTTCTAACAACACCAACAAATTAGTATTTCTTATCACTCATTTTTTAAACTAGTTAATTTTATAAATCGATTACCAAAAGTTTTCATGTAAAACACATAACTCTATGAAAAATAATAAAAAATCTCTGCTTGACCGAAAAAAGTAAAATACAGCCTAGATTATTTAGTTTCATTTACCGCCGATCACACTCTTACTTTTCATATTCATCAGATACATCCCATTCGCCTCCAAATATGCGCCAGGGTGCAGCAGTCAGCATGTTAAAAACAATCTTAAGTATCACACTGTACCTTTTAATCGATAAATTATTCAAAATATTAACCAAAAATACCAAATTAGTATAACTATTTTTCCATTAAAAATCTTTTTATCCCTCTAGAATATGAAAAGTTTTTTAAAGTCTGTTCTCAATGAAACAAACACAAAAGGGAGAGACACTTTTCATTTTACACAAAACTTAAGATTTCTTTTTGTAGGTATAATAAAGACAACAAACTTATACCTAATTGAAAATAATATTATTTTTTCTTTTTAAAATATATTTTCACGATAACTAATCATCAGACTTGTGAGCATATGAATGAACTCGAGTTTCACACGAGACAGGATAATCGCAGGAACCGGCGAGCCCACGACATCCTGTGACGTCACCGTCATTGTCATTGTCACTCCACAGTCGTCACTGCGAGTAATTGAAATGTAGAGCTGAGCGCACCGCCGCCGCCGCCGCCGCGCCGCCGTGCTGTTTGTCTGTTAGTGCACTCTGCGAACGTTTGGTGCAGCGAACGTGCACTCTGCACATAGTGGAACGGTTAGCAACAACTGGAAAGCTAGACTTAGTTGAAAAGTTTTTAGCGAATTTCCCACAGGGAATAAGCTATTACCGTAGGTCTCATGGTATGACCTAAGCCCGGAACCATGTTACTTTTTCGTTTTGAGGTGCCTGGAGACCAAAAATAATAGTCATTAGAAATTTCATATAAATATATATATATATATATATATATATATATATAGGGAAATTGAGTTCACTTAAGAGGGCTACTACAATTATTAAAAATAAAATAAAAATACCTGAGTACCCTTTTGATTCCATCTTTTATTTATAGACCAACTTATAGGAAAAATTTGATAAATCAGGCATTTACAAAATTACTTGCAAAGACTGCCCTAAATATTATATTGGACAAACTGGAAGAACATTCACGTGCAGATATAAAGAACATATACAAGCAATTAGGTCGAACAATCTAACAACCCAAAAGTCTAAATTTGCTGAGCACATACTAACATCCGACCATAGTTATGGAAGCTTGAATGAAAGCCTAGAAGTATTGACAATTGAAGAAAAAGGAAATAAAATGAATACTAAAGAAGAATTGTACATCTACTTAAATAAATTAAAGGACAAAGACAATTTACTGAATATAATGCAAATAGAACAAAGAAACCCGATTTTTGACAAAATAAAAGAATATAAAGATAAGAAGACTACACCAACTAAGAAAAAATAACACATGGAATATGAATCATGTGTTTAGAAAAGAAAATATTAGTTTATTAAAGATATTTCTGAACTAGGTTATGTACTAAGACCTTGAAAATGGCATTATCGCCGAAACATGTTGGTCTATACATAAAAGATGGAATCAAAAGGGTACTCAGGTATTTTTATTTTATTTTTAATATATATATATATATATATATATATATATATATATATATATATATATATATATATATGTATGTATGTATGTGTCCCTAGACACGATAACTCACGTAAAAATGGTCCGATCGACACCAAATTTGGTAGAGATATGTAATCTTACATTTATTCGGATGAGTTCGTAAATCAGACATATCGACCTACCGGAAGGGGTAGTTTTTGGGGGTTTTGTACTCCAAAAATGGGTTTTTTGCATTTTTCATATGTAATTTAAAAAAATTTAAATTTTTATTTTCACCACTGGATTTAGCTAAAAAAACACACAATTTAGTATTTTTAAGCTTTGCTCTATCTCCATTGGTTACCAAGATATTAAAAAGTCTAAAGACAGTGCATTGTATTTTGAGGCTCCAATGTTAATCATATGGAGAATATGGGTGTGTTAATATTTCATTTACTAGAACCAATATTGTTGAATGACTTGGTAATCAGCTTCATTTGGTTGAGATTCCATTTATGTTAAAAAACCTTGGTTTTTGAACTTATCATGGCAGCAAATCTGCATACTCTTTTCCCATGTTAATCATATGGAAAATAGGCAAACTCCTTTATTTATGGACAGATATAGATGAAACTTAGTGTATGGCTTCATATGGTCGAAATAAATTTTTTTATGCTAAAAAACTACTTTTAGTGTTAGCCATGGCAGCATACCTGCACACTCTTTCCCTATATTTATCATAAAGAGACTAGACATTTATTTTCCTATTTAGGAGCACGTGATGAAATTTTGTTTACAGGTTTATCTGGTCAAAATTAATATAACTAATTTGGAAATTCGCTGAGTACGCAGGTCTGCTGCAACGGGGGGTATTTAAAGTTTTAAAATTCGGCCTTGGCTTGCGTCTTGGGCGTAAAATTACCGTATTTTGAAAAAAAAACCTTTTATGCCCGTGTTACTTTTTTGTCATAGTGTTCAATTTCTTCAACTTAATGAAATGAAAACAAGGTGAAATTATTGGCTAGGTTATCCCCCACCTCACAAAGATGATACATTTTGTTGTCACTGTTAGAAAACATCCCATTTAGTTGTTGCAGTTTAAATAGTACAATGAAAAAATCTCATTCTTGACCGAGGCTGATTCATTTAAAAAAAGAGCTGTTTTCAGAGCGGTATTTGAAGAAATGAGAATATTTTTATAAATGATAAATTACGAATTACAAATTTATGTTGAAATATTACATCGTTAAGCCGCGTCCGCAATAACCACACTATAAATGAATACCAACAAACAAACAATAGTTCAGCAAACATGTTCGGCCAGTGCGGACGCGGCTTTACACATTAAAAAACTAACGCACAAAATCAGTTTACTTCACACAGTTATTAATTAGTTCTTGACCCCAATATAACTCGTATGTTAAAACATGTGATTTCAAAAATCCTAATTTAATTCAACATGATTAGAAATATGAAATGAGTGAGGATAAAAAGTTGAACATGACGTTTATAAAATGCAAAATAGCGTGACCCAGGCCACTCACCCTCGGCATTCCGACGCACGCAATTGCATAATTGTGCTGGCTTTGTTTGGGGATTGTCTGGAAAATTACTAATCTTTTAGTGTGGTAAAAAAATGCTTTTAGATAAAAAATAAGGGGGGGGGGAGAATGGGTATAACTCAGTTAGGAAAATTTTACATGTTTAATGTATTTTAAATCTTTGAACGGAATATGTTTATATGAGTAAGGTACGTAATCATAATTTAAAAATTAAAGTACAACGTAAAATGATTAAAATATAAATTAAATTTTTTAAATCATTCTACGTTTTTGTTAAAACTACATAGCATTACATGTTTTCAATTCATATGTCCATCACTGTGCCGCAAAAACAACGGTCAATATTAGTCATAATGCTTCAAGTTATTATAAAACCAGTGATGATTCGAAATAACAGAAAGAGCACAGTAATATTCACAGAATATCGAATTAACCATTTGTGACAGTCGTGGCAGAACTTGTTAAATTCAAACAAATGGAATTCTAAAACGAACAACGGCTGTCAATCTAGAGCCCAAACTCAGAGTTAAATTATGCAAAAACGCATTAATCCTGATAAACACTAATCATAATTATACCGGTGATGATGGCGGCGGCGGCGGCGGCGGCGCAAACCTGCGCGTGTGTGAGAGCGGTCGTGTCGGTGTGACTTGACACGATGGAACAATTATTGTGTTGCACATGGAGTTGTAGAACGATTTTAGCCACAAGTACAGAGTTAAGAATAGTAAATCGTACAGGTTTGTTTGTTAAATATCGCGTGGAAGTTGAACGAAATAAATATTAACAGTCGATTAGTACGTTTCTTAAAAACTTTACTTCAGAATCAATAATCCCGATTATTATATAATCAAATACTTTATGTAGTACAACAGTCTTTCACCGATGAAATTCACGCTCAAATGAGTTAAATACGCTCAGCATGTAGGATTGTACTTACTGTAGTCACTAGGATTTCAAGAGTTTTGAGTTTTGATTTTAATGCAAAAATAAAGAGAATATAGCTAATTTATAAAGGCTCAATAGACGTGGGCATATTGAAAGACGAGTAAAAAATCGCTAGTTGTAGGGCCATGATCCTCTAAAATCTGTTTAAAGGGAATGGTGCGTTTTAATCTGCTAAGGTTCACTGTTTGAAAGTTCATAGTGCGGTATAATCTGCAAACAGCTAGTTCGTTGTGGGTTTTAAAGCCTTGCTTGTTAAACAAACGAGGTAATACGCTGTTCAATGTGTGAAGGCTCGCTGCTTACAAGACCGCTGGTCGTTGTAATGGTATAGTGGTAGTGGTATAGTGGTAGTGGTATAGTGGTAGTGGTATAGTGGTAGTGGTATAGTGGTAGTGGTATAGTGGTAGTGGTATAGTGGTAGTGGTATAGTGGTAGTGGTATAGTGGTAGTGGTATAGTGGTAGTGGTATAGTGGTAGTGGTATAGTGGTAGTGGTATAGTGGTAGTGGTAGTGGCACCGTGTCGTGCGATGCGGTAGCGTGACCGTTGCCACATTAGCCGGTGTCACACTGGCACGGCGGACGATAAGTGAAACCCTCCTGATTTGTCCCGGCCCGGCCCCTAATCGCCCACCCCCGTCCAAATACCGCGTCCACCGTTTAAACGCACTGCCGCCAGTCACGGCAACGTTGTTTTTGACATCCGATACCGGGATGATTATGGAGCGGCCGATTTGTTTGTTTTGGGGCGCCATCATTGTTCCGAGGTTGTGGTTTTCAATTTGACGCGTTTAAAATGGTAATATAAAGGGGGATACATTTTAGTATTTCTTATTAATTACTCGTACATCAATCAAATTACAAACGCCATGGATTTCGTGGTGTAGGAGCTAGCAGTTTTCCCGCAAGGGCGTATAATAAGAATCTCAAGTATTTACATTTATATAGCGAATGTTTAGTTAATACAACTTTCTAAAAATACAGATGATTTCAATATATATTTTTTAATTTAGTGCTCTTCAACAAACAGTTCGAAATGAAAAATAAAAATAGTAAATTATAACGTTATACTGTACTTTCTTTTTTAAGGAATCACGGAAAAAAATGAGCCACAATGAGTAAGAATCATTGCACTAGAATATACTGCGACGAAGAATATTTAAGTCGCAGATAATTATTTTTCAAAAACAAAAGGAAAACACATCGATGAAACAGACAAGTCTGATTATTTCTCCATAAACATACAGAAGTGTGTAGATGTGTATGATATAGACTGCTGATTGAATGATAGACTCCGCGCGATCATTGCGGCGCCTGTCTCAACCCCCGCGACGCGACGCATCTAATGTAGGGGAAACTCCGTCCATCCCTTCCGGGAGACAGCTTCATTTGATACCGCCGATACACTCACGTCTTCGTTGGAAAAAAGTGGTTAGTATAAAAACCCTAAAAAAAATGTTTTAATTAATTATGACTCTGACTAAGTTTATTTGCTTTCCGGTACTGAAATTGTCATTTTCATTGTTAACATTTACCAATGAATAGAATTTAAAATTTGCCTACACTGAAATTACTTGGTTGTAATTAATATTTTTAGAAGTTAAATTAGGCGGAACAAAAGACTTTATTAACTGTATGAATAACTTTTGGTCAATTTGCATTTTGTTATTTTTCTATTGTCCGATAAAAACGACATAATCAAGATAATATGCCTAAATAAAATAACGCAACTTAATAAAATGATACGATACGACTGAACAGCATGGTACAAGTAATACCAAACTTAACTTAACTTAACTTAACTTTGTCTTCAAACTTAATTTGGTTTGCAACATCAAAGACAATCCATTGTAATTTATTTAAACGCTTAATAATTTGGCGTTTCAAATGTTCAAACAGGTAAAATATACAGAAATCAGCTACTGTATAGATATTTTGAAAAACACTTCAGGTGTTCTCTGAAAATAAAAACCTATATTGACAAGCCAACAGGAGTCGCCATTTGCCGTGTCGCGCGTGTCAGGCCGCGTGTCAATACAGCACGCACGTGTCACGAACACGCGTGGGGACCAGATGATTGGCTGTTTCTATGGACGCCTCGCTCCACCGGGATCACTTGATCATCGGGGGAAAACAAAACTCTGGCGGATTGTCTCGTCTCCTCTGTAATTTGTGTTTTCTTCTTTGAACGAAAGGATATAGACTGCTTTCAGCTAAACTTTTATGGACCCTGTACCCCCATGTAATACAAAGAGGGATATTGCTAACCCGACAAAAGATAGTTTAGGGACAGTTTACCCAAACACGTTCAACTATAGTAGTTTTCAGCAGTAGGACGGCATGTGGGGTTTCCTTTACGCAATCGAGCTTGGTAAAGCGATTAAGAAGAGAATGCGATGTTTTCGGTATTCAGATTTTTGCGCATTCTGATGTAAATTCAACCTCGCAATTTCGTGACCCCTACTATGGTACAATTTTTGTATGGTAAAAAAAACTTGAGATTATAGCACGGAAAAAGGCACAAATTTTTCTTAGGGGCACTTTTAAAAGGGTACAGAAGACGCTAACTTTTGCATACTAATTACAGACCAGAAAACGGCTGTTCTGCGTGAAGTTTAACGAAAAGATAAACGATAAAACAGACCCTATCCGAACGCCGCGAATGCCCAAACTCCGTCTTCCAAAAAGTTAATGTTACTTTAGAATCTTATATATTCAAATTCGGATTCCATGAATAGTGACGTTCTAGTAGGAATAGAAAATAATGGATTAACTTAATTGCATATTTCTATACAGAATACTTTGTTGACATTTATTATACTACTCTGCTAATATGATTAATAATTTATATTGTTGTTGATTGATTGAAACTGATTGATATCTTCGCACTTATATTCTCTCTCCTTATAATAAAGCTATGAATTCTAAAAATATTAAAACGAAACAACAAGCATAAGCTTATTAATAAATAAAGGGTGCAATATAGGCGGTTTGCTCAGTCTTCATGATAAATAATTAAAGTAGTTATTATTACATTAAGATGGTATTTGCTAAGAACCCTTTTGTAAATTGTTACGGCGAGAACACCCCGCATCCAAACTCGGTTACAAAACTGACTCTATTAGTCAATTCGACTTCGGTTCCAAGTAAGTTGTCCAAATTAGTGATCCAAGTTGGAGACCGTCTCTGGAGAAACGCGACTGAGACACACAACTTGTCCGTTTGGTTTAATTATCTCAGAATTAGAGTACATCGATCTTCACGATGTTGTGAGGAGACGTTCAATTGAGTTCCAGCCAAAGGAGTGTCGTTCTTGAAGAATTTCAGAAAACCTATAAAAACAATCATCCACACCACTAACGCATCTTCTGAGCATGACATTCTTTAATGATTGTGTTGTTTCTATTAGTAATTACTCTGTGACAATATTAATGACAATCATTTATTTAACAAGTAAAAACTGACTATAGTGTGTGAAAAAGTGTTTATAAAAAACGAATAAAAATACACAACAATTGGTCAGAATGGTAAATATTTTAGGAATGAATCCTAGGGACTATTGTACAGTTGTAAGGTATTCTGCAAATATACTTATCATTCCCTTTAATTTTGAATAATCATGAATAATGGTTTAATAGTTACTGAGTACTCACCGTTTCAACAGTGTATAGGAATAAGACAATATAAAATACACTATTTTGAATTTTTCTTTCACAAAATTAGAGTCACTTGTACTATATCAAATAAACAAGTCATGTAAATCTTGGGAATTTAAATTGTTTTATCTGAGAAAATGTGCGAGAAGTATAAAGGTTTACCCAGTCTCATTCAATTAAAGTTTGAGTTTCACTTTATACGCCTCAGGTAAATTGAAATTAGAGATATAATTCAGGGAAAACAGGAGCGGGACAGCTGGTTGAACTAGATGCAGAGTTTGTGTAAGCGCTAACCTGACTGTGTACACATGTACCTTCGATGTTGGTGCAGCTTTAACTGGTATTTAACTTGTCCCTTCATACGGAGCTGCATTAACATTCAATGTTAACACCCGTATTTCATTAGGACTTGAGCAAACAGAATAGTCCGGGGTCAACTTGCCATATGTAAATTCTCAGTAAAATTATAAGAATGGAACACTATGGAAGATTTTTGGTAAAGTAAGACAGGTTGTTTCAGATATGCGATTTTGTTGTACCAAACAAAGTTATTGCAATTTTCTTTATAAAACGTGGGAATAAACTTCTAGAAAACACTGGAAGAGTAATTAAAAAATTTTTATTGTATAACAATGTTAAACTTGTTAACACTAATCAGTTGGAATATTTGTTAATTGAATTACAAAAGTTTTGTAATCCTAGTAGTAAAGATATAACAGGATATAATAGCATTTACAGTTTTCTTCTGTATGTTTCATCAAATAAAAAAGAATAAAACACTTCAATAGCCCAATTCGATACGCTATAAAGATTTTAATCTTTGCAACTTAATTTATATGTCTTAATTTACGTTTGAATGTTTTATTTTTTCTAGTACAAGGGGGACCGAGCTTATGCTCGGTAGGATGATTACTTTCGTTTCTCACACAAAGCTCGTTCGCTCTGCTCACTCGCCCTATTCCTTTTTAAGACGAGCTCGTTCGCTTCGCTCACTCGCCAGGCCAAAGGGTGCTGCACTTGGATATAATATTCCTAAACTACAGGTTAAAGATGTAACACATTGGTTTATATCTACAGTTATCAGCTGATTTTTGTTCAATTTAAAAATCTCCATAAGGATAACATGGAAACTTTGAAGGGCTCTAGCGCGAAAACCGGATTTTCCCCAGCTATGGGACCAGCTCCAATCGATTTCTGGTGGCCAAAACCCCCATATTCAATAAAAAAATTAAAAATCCTTGGAGCGAAAAAAAAGTTTGCCCGGACAAACGGAGCTTGTTTTAGAGTATACCCAGCTATGGGACCAGCTCCAATCGATTTCTGGTGGCCAAAACCCCCATATTCAATCAAAAAATCAAATATCCTTGGAGCGAAAAAAAACTTTGCCCGTACAAACGGAGCTTGTTTTAGAGTATAAAATAAATATCGCAATTTCTGTAAAGATCTTGTACAATAACACGCTTAATTTATAGTGTAGCTGTTATGGAGAACAGAAGAAACAAACAATCCAGAAAATTGCTTCAAGGAAGATAAACTATCGGAAGTATTGGCGAGGCCGGTCCAGTGCGCTGCCAATACAAGCTGGCTGACACAACGCCGGTCCACATCAGATTGGCCGCCATTAGATGCAAGTAGCTTAACAAAATACGTGTAATGTATAAACTATTGACGTGTTCTCCTTTTAAATGTTGGTTGTTGATAAGTAACGCCCATTCAGCACAATGATAGGGACAGACACTTGGCATACAAATTTCTTTCTAAGTTATGTAATGTTTTATCACCTATAGTTTATTAATTTCTTGAAACACATCAGCACATAAATGAATCAAATGAATTATTTTTTTATCATTATGCACAAAATCAGCCTGTTTTTTTCTATCAAAAGTACAAAAACTTTTATTTTTTGTCCTAGGACTGAAAAATCAGCTAGAATATTTTTGTTGTTCTAGGACTGAAAAGTCAGCTGTTCACTAAGTATATTATTCATTTATTAATTTTTAGATGCAGTATTTTGAAATACAGACTTCATAAAGAGCACTGTCTGGAAATAACAGAAATGTAAACACTTGTATATTATTTGCACATTAGAGCTTGAATATTGGATATTATAAAAACACAATTTTCTTTTTCGTTAGCCAAAATTTAATTATTTTTTATTGGATAAATTATTAAATTGGCTAACGAAAAAGAAAATTGTATTTTTATTTTTACTTGTATATTACTTACTTGGTAAATATAACCTCGAAAATAGAACGTTTTAGTCAATATTTTTAACGATTAAAAGTGTAATTCCGAATTATTATAAAAAAATTGTTTATTACTCGGAGCAAAAGTGTCTTTTGTACTTAATCGTATTTAAAACCTCGATTGTTCACCAAAATGACCCACTTTTGCTCCTAGTGATGAAAAACTACTATTATCAATATGTATCGTAAGTGCATTACAAGAAAGTGCATGACTTCATACAAAAAGTCTGCATTCTTGATTCATAGTAAATTGTAGAGTGAATAAGACATGCATAAGATCACAGATTAATCTTAGTATTGAGGCTTCAGTAAAAACGATTGTATTCAGATGAAAAAATAAAGCGTTTAGCTTAAAGTGCATGAGATGCATTAATTAAACTAATATCCAAATCTGTACCAGTATCAAAGTTTACTTGAGTCTAACCAACTAACTTGGGAAGACTTGATGAGTTAAGATAGTCTCTTTCAGTTTGCTCTGCTCTTATCAAGTTGGAATAATGTTGATAATCTAAACGTATTATGCGAGTTAGGAAGATGATGGAGTACTACACACCTTAACTTACGTACAAAGTAAAATTAGTTTGTCTATTCAATTTATTGTATAATGGGAAATTGTAATAAAATTTTTAAACGTTTTACAGTTAGTATTGTGTAATTTCAGGACTACCCCAAGGATGCTAAACCAATAGAACTCAATTTTGGTAGTTGTATTTTTACCAAGTTACTACAATACCAGTTGAATCTTTTTTTACTTAATTTTCTTAAAATTTTGATTGTATTTTTTGTTTACAGCATCCTTCTCTTTAAACAGAGAGTGTTTTCAGTTCTGTAATTTTTTTTTTATTTTAGCTTAAACAAATCATATTTATTCTTATAAACCCAACAAGTTAATTTCTTTTAAACTGGAACACATAAATACCTAAAAATGTTCAATTGTTGAAGCATCACAATTTTGAGTAGGCCTACTATAATTAGAAATTTGCATATTAAAGAAACATAAATAAACCGAATTGTATATTTCAAGACGTTTCAAAATAAACATAGAACGAAAAATTTTGAATCAGAACCAATACCATAAATAATGAACCGCTTCATTGGATTTGGAATCATTAAAAAAATATGGGCACATTTACAAATTTTAAAGATATAATTTAATAAAAGTAAGAAATAAAAATGTTAAAAAAGTTCGAATATTTCCTTTTGCAAAATCTGATTAACTATAACTTTCTCCAGGAATATTCTCGAAGAGCCGAACCTGGCACGGAAACTGATCTGATATCCTCGAAACCCTTGCGTAAATTATTGACATCGACTGTAACACGCTACACGCAACGCCACGTAGGAAGCTGAAGTTTTGATGGAACTGTCTTATCAGACGTCATGGGGAATGTTGGTCGATCTGCAAAGCATAAGAAGATGAGGGAGGACGTAATCTGAAAACAAATTTTAATTTATGGATATAAATATCATAGCTTATTTAGCTAGTTTAGCATTTACTAAATACAGTTAAATGTAGGTTACACTGACGGATTATGTTGACCAGATTAAAAGGATGAGTACAATCGTTGGATGAATACTAAATCAAATATGGTTCATCTCCTTTGAGGTTAGGTACATAAAGAAACTAAAACATGAATAGTAATGGAACAAACAGATGAATGCGAATTGCGTAGTTTCTATTGAAACATTGATTTTGTCAAATGCCGAGATCCTATTGGTATAGAACCTGTAATATTATGTGAAAATGTACGCTAAAGACCTAATTGACTAACGAGCTGGTATTTGGTTTGTGCGTCTTTTTATTTAACTTGTATTGTAAAATTATTATTGATCTTTATATCAACGGTCGTAGACTAACGAGCTGATATTTGGTTTGTGCGTCTTTTTATTTAACTTGTATTGTAAAATTATTATTGATCTTTATATCAACGGTCGTACATAAATGAGGACACATTACATTGGATGCGGATTTTATGGTGTCCAAGACATTATAGGTTAAATTAAGATTTAGAAAATTATTTGCAATGGAGACGGGCAGACATAAGTGAAATAATTACAATCAGTTAATAAAATAATGATAAAGTGATGGTATATTTTGGCTACTCTGAATGATAAATATGTTGTATATTAATAAAAACGATAATGTTAGCATCAAAATGGTTGTGTGTTAATAGGAACAACACCTATGAAAATAAAGTACCCTGTAAAACTTTGAGAGATGAAATTAGGTTTATTTTGGCTTTAATGAAACTTACATTATTGAGAAGTTTCTGAGCTACAATGGGTTTTCTATTGATGCACTATAGCACTTTTGTATCGGCGATTTAATTAGTGAGATTTTTCCACATAAATTGAAATAAGAGTTAAAAATATATATATTTTTTAACTGGGCAACCTTTTGATGCAAATGAAATAGGTTTCAAGTTTACTAAAGCAAGAATCTAACAAATTTTGTTACTAAATATTATAACTGTAAATTGACTTACAGCTGTACAAAAGCCCTTGAGACAGAGCTACAAAATGAAAACTGCTTCGGCACTACACTACACTGAGGGCGATAATTCAAATAAACATTGGAAATCAATAATACGATATCAGTGTATTACAGATAAACGACGCAAGTTGGAATCACTCGAGAATTTATATGCCATTAGCATCGATCGAGCACCTGCATGCACGCGCTGAGCACTGAGATGCCGTTTGATTCCATCTAGCCACGTCGCGCGTCGGCCGTGAGTGTGTAGCAAATTGATTATGAGAGAACATCACATCACGTTTAATATAAACAGCTGGTTTAAACAATACCTCAGAAATTCTGACATTTGAAATTGAAATTTGATCTAAAAGGTGGAATATGCAGTAGGATTTTTCGATACTTTTAGAACAAACTTGAATCATCTTTAGATTTAGTTTTGTCAGAACTAAGAGTAAATTAATTCCCGACAATACTACAATAATTATCTGAAAATTAAATGAAATACCAGTAATTTTACACTTTTTTTTTTTTTTTTTTTTTTTTTTTTTTTTTAGGGAGAGGCGGAAAAATGCATTACGCACACAGGTGGCCAGCCTGTAGTGTGGGGCTCCCCTAAAAACGGGTTTACCCACTAAAAAACCTCCTCTACTCTTTAGGAATCTAACCTGGAATTGTTTGTCACATTACGTCAGGCTAGGCCTAAATTTGGCTTACGCCCGTGGGGCTCGCTCCTTATCCAGCCGCTCGATCAAGGGATCTGGGCCACTTCGCGGTCCAGATCGGTTTTCTTTTCCAGGAGGATGCCCCGGACGAACTGTGACAAACAATCCCAGTTGCCCTCATCCTCCAAAATCTTTTGGCAGACCGAGTCCACCGAAAATGCACCAAAGATTTGTGTGGCCTCCAGGCGGGGCCCTTCCCAACGGGGACAGCGGAAGAATGTGTGTTCCGCATCGTCGGGAACACCCGGGCAATAAATGCAGTCCGGTGAACCGGTCTTTCCCATCCGGTTCAGGTACGACCGAAAATAGCCGTGACCTGTCAAAAATTGGGTCAGGTAGTAGTCCACCTCCCCATGCCGCCGTTCCACCCATGGTTGGACCTGCTTGATAAGTCGCGCAGTCCATCGTCCTCGGGTGTCGTGCTCCCAGCTGTGTTGCCACTGCTGGAAGGTTCGGGAGCGCTCTTCTGTTCTTGCCGTGTCCTTGCCGATCTCGCCTTGTCTCTGATAAATCGCTTTCCTCTCCCCTGCCAAGAGCTTGACAGGGATGACTCCGGCGACCACCAGGACGGCAGGCTCGGACACTGTCCGGTAGGCGGAACACACCCGGAGCGCAGCTTGACGCTGAACCCGGGCGAGTCGCAACCTGTAGCACTCCTTATCTAGAGCGCCTGCCCACACCTCTGCCCCGTAAAGAAGCACGGCCTGGACCGCGGACATCAACAGACGTCTTCTGCTGGATCGGGGACCCCCGACATTGGCCATCAGCCTACTAAGGTAAGTCACTACCTTAGCGGCCTTGTCCGCCGTACGGAAGATCTGATCCCTCCAGCTTAACTTGGTGTCCACCATAACCCCGAGGTATTTGGCGGCACGAGTTGATGTGACCACCTCCCTTCCCACTCGAAACGGGACGACGGTGTCGATCCTCTTCTTCGTAAGAATCACGATCTCCGTCTTACTGAGAGCAAGTGAGAGACCGTGATCGGACATCCAGTTGTTGACCACCCGCATAACTCGGTTCAACTTCAGTTGGGCCAGCTCAACGTTGCGTGCAGCAATGAGAGCTGCGACGTCATCGGCGTACCCAACCAAAGTGGTTTCCTCAGGCATCTCGGACCTCAGGAGGCTGTCATAGGCAACGTTCCAGAGATCCGGGCCGAGTATTGAACCTTGTGCGGCACCATAAGTGACTTCCATCGTCCGCGTTCCGTCCCTCGTGTCATAAATCAGGCTTCGAGAGCGTAGATAATCCTCGATGAGCCGCAACAGATATGCAGGAATACGAAAGGTGTTGCGAAGCGCATCCAACATATCGACCCACCTCGCCGAGTTGAAGGCATTCTTGACATCAAGCGTAACAAGAAGCACTACTCGGCGGGAGAAATGGTTGTGGCTCTCGGCTCTCTCCACAGCTCTCTGAACTTCGGTGACAGCGTCGATCGTTGACCGTCCCTTTCTGAAGCCGTACTGACGGGGGCATAAGTCCCCGGCGGCTTCCACGGCAGAAGTCAGGCGGGAACGGATCAGCTTCTCGAACAGCTTCCCAGCCGTGTCCAACATGCAGAGAGGCCTGTGGGACGACGGCAGCTCGGGATCACCTTTGCCCTTGCTGATCAGTACAAGCCTGGCTGTTTTCCAGGGAGCCGGAAACACCCCTTCTACCAAACAGGCATTGTACATTCTCAACAACAAGTCAGCGTTGATTGAAAATACTTTCTTTAAAGCCTCACTGGGAATCCCATCCGGGCCAGGAGCCTTGTTGCTCTTCAGGGAGAGAACGGAGGTTTCCAGCTCCTCGAAAGTGAAAAGTGGAACGTCCTCTACCCGTCCGAAGTCAAACGGCGGTCGCTGTGGATGTTCAGGAAACAACGCAGCGACGATCCTCCCCATGGTGGCGCCCTCCATGATGGAAGGTGGAGAGCGGGCGCCGAGTTTCTGTGTTACAAGTTTGTAACCCAGGCCCCACGGGTCGGAATCAACGTCGTCACGAAGTCTCCTCCAGCTATTCGCCTTGCTCCTGTTGATCGCCTGGCGGAGAGATTTTCTCGCAGCTTTATAGGCCTCCGACTTACGAACTCTGTCAGCGGGAATTCTCGCTCTAGTGGCGGCTCGTCTGGTTCTTAAACATGTTCTTCTGAGTTCCGCAATCTCTTCAGTCCACCAGTAAACGGGTTGTTTGTCGCGTCGGGGTTTCCTTCGCGGCATAGACTGGTCGCAGGCCGAGACGATAAGTTCCATCGTGGATGTTACTAGTGCCTCGGCTCCAGCCTCACCAGGATTCCCGCTCCCCGAGAGATGACTTCGGTGAACTTGACCACGTCCAGTTTGTTGGTGTTCCACCGGCGTGGCCCTTCCCGAGATGCGGAAACTCGACGATTTGCCTGATCATGCAGGTCAAACACGATGTATTGTTGGTCGCTACCCGTGTAGTCCTCCACAACCCTCCAGCCAGAGATCCTCGGAAGGAGCGACTCAGACGCAAAGGTGACGTCAGGGATCGTGCCTCTCTGCCCAGGGCGCCGAAAAGTAGGTGTGTCGCCCTGGTTGAGGACGACAAGACCGGCCCTGGCGATGAAATCCAGGATGTATTTCCCCCGGGAGCTGGTAGAGGGCATTCCCCACTCGACGGCCCTGGCGTTGAAATCGCCACCAACGACGACATGCCCGGTGGTGCCGAGAACGCACTCCTCTAGGCTATCTATCTTGTCGCGAAAGTCCTGGACGGCCTCGTTGGGTGTGAGGTAGCAACTGAAGATAGTCACGTCCCTACACCGAACCCAGACGAATCCTCGGCCGCGCCCGTGACTCCGCACCAAGACATCCTGTGTATTACGCGCCCAAAATGCAGCAGTACCGAGGCTGTCGGAGATCCAAATGTTTGGGTCTCTGTCCCGATACTGTTCGCTGATAAGGAGCGCGTCAGCACCAAGTTCTCGGGCGAGCTGATCTAGAAGGTTATCAGCTCCCCAGGATCTATGAAGATTGGCCTGGAGGATGCGAATTACCGGCCGCTGCCTTTTGCCTGTTCAAGTGCGGCTCTGAAGGCACCGCACTGACCAGACCCGGGTAAGTGACCGAGGGCACTGGAGCCTGAATTTTTGCAGAGGAAGCAGGATGGGCTCGAGGAACATTCCTTGCGTTTGTGGCCCTGGCCTCCACACTGGAAGCAGTTGGCACTCCTGTCGGGCCCGTTACAGTTTCGGGAGGAGTGGCCGAAACCGAGACAGCGGAAGCATCTCGAAACTACCACCCTCCGTTTGAGCCTGCAACTGACCCAACCGACTCTGAGGTGCTGAAGGCTAAGCAGCTTATTGGCGTGCTTTTCGCCCATCTCAGCAACAGCCATCCTGAGTTGACTTCGGTTAGGCTTTGTCAGCCATACCCTCACTCCATCAGCCGGTATCTCCGGGAGTGCCACCTGGATCGCACGGGTCACCTCATCTTCGGTAGAGAGGGCATCAAGGTCCCGAATCTCGACCGAACATTTCGGTTCTAGGGCCTTGATGGAGCCTTTGTCCCCAAGTGCAGTCTTGAGGGAAGCGGCAAAACCGATCTTGTCACTCGACTTCCCCAGTTCGAGGAGGACATCCCCGTTCTGGGTTCGCCGAATAGACTTGATAACGGTGTCGGTCTCTTCCGGTTTCGCCTGCGATCTAATCTGACCCAGAACATCAGCAAAAGATCGCCCCCCTAAGGGCTTGATCAAGATTGCCTCCGTCCTGGGCTTCTTAGGCCTGGGTTGTTTAGGCTTTCTGACAGACTTGCCAGAGGCCTCCCCCACCGGGTTTGAGACTTGCGTCCGCTCCACCCTCGACGCACTTTTCGAAGCTGCCTCCACTTGCTTCTGCCTCCTCCTTTCTTTCTTAGACAGGCGCGTCTTCCAGCCCCCCAAAGGTGTTGAGGCAGAGTTTGCTGCCAAGGCATGATTAGCCGCCGGAGCAGGAACCTCTGTAGGAGTAGCCGCTGGAATCGCGACAGTGCCCGGGGCGGATTGAGTAGCCTGGACAGGAGATGTCTGCGATGCCGCAGTGACAAAAACCGGTCTCGGCACTGAGTCCACCTCAACAAGCTCAGGGCTTTCCGGCGAAGAACCGCTCTGCCTATTCTTTCGCTTTCTGGCTTGAGTCTGGGACTCAGCCAGATGAGCTTGAGGCGAAGCAGACATAACTCGGTTCATAACGTCGCGCTCCTGCTTCACTGCCTTCAGCCTGATCTTCCGGCATTCCTCGATTTCGCCAAGGAAATCCTCGAGTTTTGGGATTCCGTCCTTAATCGCCTTGTTGACGTTCTTCTGAATAAGGAGAGCCTTGGCCATCTCCTTCAAAAGATCGTTCATTTTCTTCAGACATGAGTCTTCCTCCTCGTTGGCATCGTCCTGCTGCTGCCGAAGCATTTGCAACTCGAATGCCGGACGAAGAGGACTCTTCCTGGGAGGAATTGCTTGCATCCCGGCTAGAGGTGTTACCGGCTCAGTCACCCAGCTCGACCTCATCTTTCTCCTTTTCGGTTACGGTCGATGACCCGGCGACACCAGTAGCCTTGAACGGGATCGGCGGAGGGGAGGTTTTAATTCCCCCTGTCGGCGTCCCAGTCTTCGAGGTCGGGGACCTCTGCAGTTTTGAGCTGCGCTTAAAGGCGGCCTGCTCATTCTCCTTTAACTTCGTGTTTTGCATTTTAAAATCCATGCTATTTTGTCATTTTGTCACCAGCGCATCGTGCGGCAAGAGGCGGCCCTTCATCGGCCGAGAGCGGGTACACCCTCGGAGGTCTACCCCCCGTAGGAGATAAGACACCCCTACCCCGGAACTCCGGGGCCCGAACCTCCGTTTGCCCAGCACCGATACACAAAATGTGCCGGACGTGTTGGGGGTCGCACCGTGGCAATGCAGAGTCCGATCCCTGCATCCATGCCGCACTCCCTGACTAAGGTCCGAAGCGGCTGGCTTCTGACGACACACTGGAGGAGACCATCGGCAGTGCGAGGCACACATCAGTCCCTGCAACACAACAGGGACACTCCCAGGACCCCCCAGCATGCGCCGGTCGAAAGAAGGTGGAAAGACACCCTTGATTCGGGGTCGAAAACAAGAAGGTGAGCAAGGTTAGCTCAGGAAAGAATAAAGACGGTGAGCTAAGACCTGAAAGATGAGAAGAAAGGCCCTAGCTCGGGAAGAACTGTGAGGAGGGTCTCACAGCTTGGCTCAGGTACCCCGGGGTCGCCAAGAAACACCCGTACAGTGGAAAGCCCACTGCCCCTGAGGGAAGTAATTTTACACAATAGGAAGTCCATAATTTATAACGCAAAACAGATTATATACAGGGTTAGGCAAAAGTCTGGACACCCCCAGTTAACTTTTTAACGTTGCAGTAGGAAAACCAAACTCGGCACATGTTAACAACATGAAAAACTGCACTTTTTCATCAACTACACAACTTTGCCCCTGCCCCCAAAATGGGCTATTTTGAGGGCAGTCCCAAATTTTCAAATGTAAACCCCTATTGAGTGACCCCTCATTTTAAACGGTGTATCAAGAGAAATTAAATGGCGCAAACCGGAGGTTGATATCTCACCCCTAACCAAAATGGCAGCCATTTCAAAATTTGAGATGGGCAAGCAAGTATAAGTCTGGACACCCCCAATTAATTTTTTAACGCGTTGCAGTAGTAAAACCAAACTCGGCACATGTTAACAACATGAAAAACTGCACTTTTTCATCAAATACACAACTTTGCCCCTGCCCCCAAAATTGGGTATTTTGGGGGCAGCCTCAAATTTTCAAATGTAAACCCCTATTGAGTGACCCCTCATTTTAAACGGTGTATCAAGAGAAATTAAATGGCGCAAACCGGAGGTTGATATCTCACCCCTAACAAAAATGGCAGCCATTTCAAAATTTGAGATGGGCAAGCAAGTATAAGTCTGGACACCCCCAATTAATTTTTTAACGCGTTGCAGTAGTAAAACCAAACTCGGCACATGTTAACAACATGAAAAACTGCACTTTTTCATCAAATACACAACTTTGCCCCTGCCCCCAAAATTGGGTATTTTGGGGGCAGCCTCAAATTTTCAAATGTAAACCCCTATTGAGTGACCCCTCATTTTAAACGGTGTATCAAGAGAAATTAAATGGCACAAACCTGAGTCGATATCTCATTTCTAACCAAAATGGCAGCCATTTTAAAATTCGAGAAGGGTAAATTGTCATTTGTTAAAATTAAATCGGAAAATAGCTTTTTAGAATTTATAATTTCTGGAATTATTTTAGAATTGAACCTAGTAGCAGAAATGAACTAGTAAGTAAATAAACAATTTAATGAACATTTTATGAAATTTGTTACGAAATTAAAATAGTAAATAAACCACTACAGAAGACTAGATTCTCATCTTAAATCTCAATTTCGATGTTAACGATACCCCGCGGTCGACGCTAAGTCTATTCGTGTTCAATACGAATTAATCAATACTCACCAAAAGCAGTTTGGAATTGAATATAACGAACCACCCCACCTGAAACAACATTTTATGGTTAAAAAGCGAAATGGTTTACAGTTATTATTATCTATGGTTAAATGTACAACTATGAGCAGCATATATAACAAACAAAGCACCTTATGATCGGACCTTTGGCTGCTCTTACACTAAAAGCCACTTGGATAGCTGGAGTCTTAAGGGTGCGCTCTACCCATCTGCCACGCGCGGATGCAAGGGTTTAGAATCTCCGTGTTTGTTGCCCCAGTTGTAAACCGATTTAAAATACTTTAGTGTCATTCTTTTCGTAATATAATTTTGTACTCCGCTATCGTCTTAAAATTTTTGATATTAATTTAAATTACTAAGCAGGGTGCTTGCTAATAATGTTGAAATAAGCGTTTTTGTATCAAGTTTTAACGTATTAAAAACAATTTTTTAAGAAAAAATAAGACGATACACGAGTACAATATAATCTTAAGAACGAGAATCTGCAATAAGATAGGTAAAAAGTTTATAGATAACGATGCAAGAAGGGATATGCGAAAGGTCTGCAATTTCAAAAACATCGTTATTAGACCACCGGTCGATTTCGCACTGAAACAAAAAAAATCATTAAAGTAACAAAATTTGAAATCGCCCGTCATATATTTTCCAAAATGTGAGTTTCCGCGTATAGCGGCAGTTAACAGTCTCGCTCGACGATTTTGACGCCGAGGTAGAGCGCACCCTTAATAAGAAGTGTTCCTTCCCTGGTCGGGCTTGATTTGTAAATTTACTTGTACTCTAAACTGAACAAATTTTTAATATAATTTTATAAATTTAAAGACTTAAAATTTCTTGTAAGGTAAATGGAAAGTTTAATATGAAAATAAGATAGGATCTGTTTCACAAAGATAACTTATATAACAATGAAGAACATTGGAAAATATCATCATAAGGCAACAGATTGAAGTAAGGAGGAACATAAAGCATAAACATGGCAATTTTGAAACCAAGTCATTCAGATTCATTTTATGATGAAAATAAACTACTAGAAGATCACTTTAAGCATTAAGATTAACGCATTATCATTTTACAACAAAAGAGTAGAAAGTCACAGTTTTAAATTCAAATTAGACTCAAGTAAAAGACGAGTTTGAAGAAAAGTCAGACAAAGTACGCTAAAGGCGACAATTAAGTTTCTTTAGCAAATTAACGTAATGCAAACTTGGGTTACGCCTCCAGAACTTGCTTTGTAGCCTGAAACGCTATTTGCATGATTTGACTAATTAAAGACCTTTTAGAAAAAGCAGATTATCGACGACTTTCATTTTGGACTGTAAAGCAATCTTGCCACCTTTTTATAAAAGCGCTATTGATTTGAGAAAACGGTTTTCTTTAAATTATTCAATACTAAATACAAATATTGCAATACAATCACATAAAAAATAATATAGGCCAAGGTATTAAAGGACACTGATTTTTTTGTTAGGTAAGCCTACCAATAAAACTCGTTTTGACTCGGCTTATCGCAAATCAGGTTGAGAGCCTTTTTAGCGTCGCCTTTTCATAGGCGAGGACTTTAGTTCGTGACCAATCGCGTATTTACTTTTAAGTGTGTTACTTTTAAAACAATCGTTTCTAATAAATTATTAATTATGGGCATTACATATCTTTGCACGGAACTTTTCACTGCCTGGTCTCCCAGACCAGCACCTTCATACCTTCATGTATATTGCTGGTTCAGCTCTCTGTTACCACAAAATTAAGCCAATGAATAACTAGTCTACAGATTTACTTTGCCCTGTCCACATAGACAACTGTGTGGAATGGACGGTACTACATAAAGGAGAAGATAAATCTGATACCGTGCAGGTGGATGATAATGACGCAGTTTTCATAATACAATGGAGAATCGAATAAAATCGAACATGGCTAATTTGATTTCGACGTTTTATAGTGCTAGTTAAATATTGTACCAACAGTTCTGTAATCGTAATCTAATCTTACTGCTTTTTTACTGAATCCTATGCTGATAATGTTGCTGTTCTTTGAAAAAGTAAAAACATGGTATGCATAAAAAATAAAAGAAATCCGGTTTAAACACTTTTATTTAATTTAAACACGATAAATATACTTATTGTACTAATTTGAATCTCTAGAGTTAATTGGGAAAAAGACACGCATAATATGAATTAAAGTGTCAAATTAATGGTCGACAATGTAAAAGGACTACAACAACATTCATGAGTGCTATGCTAAAATATTATACAGCTATAATTATACTGTATATACATTATACCAGAATAAATATGTTATACTTAATTTAAAATTATTCTATTGCAATTACCGAAATGAAATAAACCATTCTTCATTAGGTCTCGATTTTCTGTCGTCTCCCCCGCCACGGACCGGTCCAAGTCCTAATTCCCCCGTCCATCGCCAACAATGGGCGGACAGTCCGTCGTTCCCACGGTAATGCGAGCTGACAATGGACGCAGGAGAGGCGATGGCCGTGGACATCGTAATGGAAGCGATAATGAGGTTATATCCACGCGGCGGGGAAAGGGTGGACAGGGAACCGGTGGCGCGAGTCATGAAATAGGCAGACATAAGGTGTGCTAATTACAAGAGATTTTAATTTATGGTACATACAATTCTGTAAATAAGCGTGTTAAGTTTCGGATAATTTACCTCCTAGAAATCTATTTTTTATGTTTAAACATACAAAACTGTACAATATATTACTTCTGGTTGACATTTTGAATTGTTAAGCAGTTATTTGTTCCTTTACTGGGTAAGGTGAACTAAAAGACGATAACGTAATTTAAAAGGATATTTTAAAGGATAAACTAAAAAGTGGGCCATCGATATTTAACGAAAGAGGGTAAAATTTTAAGTGCTAAGCAAAATAATTACAAAACGAGTCCAGTTATGAACCGCAGCAAAATTAATAATATGTAGTTTACTTCTTTAATAATATTTTGTATTTGTTTTTCACTCGGTTTACTTCAAGAATTTTGTATCAATTTTAAAGTATCAGAATCTTTATTGGTTATAAAATTTCATCTCTGTAACTTTTATGTTAGAATATCTATTCGTTAAATATTTTCATTCACCATTTGCAAATCAAATTTCAAAAAAAAAATGCAAAAGATTTTTCCCAAATTATTACAATCTCTGAAAACTGTATGCAGGTCTAAGACCTTTTCTAAGAAATGTCTACAATAATTGGAGCGGTAGGGAGAAGTGACAAGGGCTGAGGGCCAACTAGGGAGTACGGAGCACGAGGTACAAGGACACTTGCAACCTCTTGCCTCCTCACTGGCTGTGGTGACAGTCAGGCAGGGAGTTTATTTTACTTTCTCAAAATAACATGAGAGCTGGCGACGAAACACGAGGAAAGCTAACAATTATAAACATAGTAGTAATTGCATGTTAGCGACTTCGGGACAACAAATCTGAACGTGTCGAAAAAGTAACGTACGGAGGTCGAGGTGGTAAAACGTGACGTAGATGATAACATCAAGGAGGTTAAACGCCCACATGACGTCAGCATGGTTTTGATTGATCATGCTATAAATAGCGAATGACGTAAAGCGAGGTGTTAACAGTTAAACATGTTTATAATACAATTTAAGAAGTACCTTGATCAATTAACTGTTGTGAAACTGAATAATACAAAACGACGGATTTAATTACTGAACCAATGTCAAACTTTATGTTAAACTTTAAGTCGCCGTCAATTCCAACAACGCCACAAAGGTCAAGGTCATTCAAATGAAATGAAAAAAAAACCTATAATGCGACAGCAGAAGTTGGCGCTCACAAGATAGATGCTTCCTTCTTTTGTTTCTCACATAACATACTCACACTATTTTATAATTATTGTTCACTAGTAGCATAGTTAAATCTAGAGTTTAGTATAAAGACGCGAATTGCATAGCCGGACTCGGATTAAGCTATTTAAATGGAATATCTTTAATTCATCCTTGAGGTTTCTTTCAGTCAAATGGTAGTTTGAATTACACATTTAGTCCAGGCAACGAAGGCAAAACATGACCCAATAGGGGAAAAAATTCATGTAGAAGCCAAATTTGGTACAGTTGTAGGGGAAGGTGTCTTAAACAACATACTAAAAGTACTGACCCATAGGGGTGGAGCTAAAGGGGCGGGGGGGGGGGCTCTAAAGGTCCCCCTTTTTTGTTTTTTGTAAATAACTCGAAAACTATGGCCTCTAGCAAAAATTTTGTTCCTAGTAAAATTAAAGTTCGTAAGGTCCTGTGCACTTTTTTGCTAGGATTAAATAGTAAAGGAGGTATATGATAATGAAAATTTGGAATAAAATTATATTATCAAAACTTTGAAATGCAATAACTTCCGACATATTTGACCTTTTGAGGTCTGGTTTTCGGCTATGTACTCTCCTTACTAAGACCTTTAAAATTATGTATAGCATGGCTATGGACTAAGAATTTTTTTTTAACTTCCTCTTTGTGACGTTCATGTAGAGGATGGTTCAAGGTTAATATGATAGGCTTATGACAAGCTATCCACGTTTTCAAAGGTAATTGTAATAGCAAATGTTTGCCGCAAACCGCACCTCGAAAAGTCAAGTATTTCGAAAATTATTACATTTTTAAGCGTTCAGGTTAAAATATTCAAAGTTTGACAGGCTGCCGTTTTCGACTCAGACAACCTTTTGAGATGGGGTTTGCGGCATTAAATTCTACTACTTATTAGCTTTAATTTGATGTACACAAACCCATTGATCGACGAAAGATTTATTTTTGACTCCACGTGGGCCATCCCATCATTTTAGCTCCACCCCTATGGGTCAGTACTTTTAGTATGTTGTTTAAGAAACCTTCCCCTACAACTGTACCAAATTTGGCTTCTACATGAATTTTTTCCCCTATTTTGTCTTTGTTGCCTGGACTAATTTATGATATGGCAACTGTCGGAATTGAGAAACACTTTTTATTGAATTTTTTTCTTACGCATATTTGCCTTTGCTCAGTAAACTATGTTCTGAGATTCATTTCAGTTTAAGTATAGAACAACGTTCTAGTTATTACATTCTGTTAAAACGCAAAATGTTTGAATAATATAAATGTTGAGGTAAAACCACAAATCTGAGCTGAATGACAAGGTAAGGACGTTTAGACGAACAAAGCTCGAGCGGTTCCTCGTCTAATTGCTACCGTTGTTGGTTTTGTCTGCGGATAACGATGTCTGCCGGCGATGTAGAGGATAAAACAGCCTCAGAGTACACGAGATAGGCTTTCCTCGTGACAGACCGATGATGAAGACCAATGGCCGAATGACCAATGACTAAATGATTCTGACCGATTATGCACTTACTTAGCTAGGTAACAGGAAAATTAAAACTTGTATAGTGCTAAAGTAGGTTATGTTTTCTACGCACATCTTTTAACATGGAACATGGAAGATAAATAAAATCCTAGCAAATTGAAATGGTGAAAATCATATTGAAAATGAGAGTCTCTGTTTCCAATAATACAGACTCAAAACAAACCTAGATAGAAAATATGAAAGAGCGAATGCGTCACAGTAGGTAACTTATTGAATAATGGCGATACTGACGCATTTTGATTTTTCCATGGACATGCAGGATTTGGCAAGTAATTGTAATTTCATACACCCCAGAGGATCCAAGTTGTAAGACACGTTGCTATGATGTGATTTCTGTGGAAAATATTTTTGAAGGAAATCGCGTGAATCACAACATCTTGATTTCGTCACCATAGCACAAAAAAAACATATTATTTTGAATGTGTTTTCGTGTGAAAAACGAACCGATGTAAATTCACGTAAAATTGATGGTTCTAATAGCACATTTACAGAAAACTTTATGTAAATAGAAAGATTAAGAAAATATCATAAAATATTTCATATAAATTCTGTAAATGGATAAGAGTATGTAGAGCTCGGTACTGACAAGAGGAGGTAAAATTCTTGATTCTCGATTATCGTTCATAATTACTTCTTAAATAAACTTCCTCGCCCTTATCCTCTTCCATCGGACATCTAGGGTATCAATAATTCGGGTCTTATTGCGTAATAATTAATTTGTAAATTTCATTTTGATTTCTAGATATTGGAGACGAAGCAAGGGAGACGGAGAAGGGTTTGAGGAGATGTGTGTAGGCCGACGACGACGTGGGGAGAGGTTGTAACACTCTTGTCAAAGCGTCTAGAGCACTCGCGCGTTCCCAAGATGTCTTGCGTATGTTTCGGTTCCCGTACTTCCGGCTCCCAAAAACAATAGAGATCCTCTTTCCTTAAATGAAACAAAAGAAAAAGGAAGGCAGTTGAGTATTAAGCTATTCGTATTAAAAACACAACAAATTAAATCAAAACTGAATTTATATTTTTATGTAACATCTACATATAAATATTGAAATATGTGACAGTGGGTGATATTACTGTAGAATATTACACTTATTACTGATACTATACTTGATATAATGACATCGCTTATATATCAAAACAACATTTTTTAGCTTAAAACAGTATATGTAAGTTAGAATACAGTAATTGGAAATCTCATCTTGTAACATAAAAATACAGCAATGTACATCAATTCTACATTCTCTTATACTTTGGTACTCTTTAATCAAACCAGAATCACTATTAAAAGATAATCTGAACGGAAATCTTGTGATAAAGAGCAAATAAAACAACATGCAATATTTTAAATGTTAACTGTCAAGAAGTTAAGCAAAGAGACACTATTGAAGTTATAATTGTGTTTTTCCCCTTGTAATTCTATAAACATTTCGATGGATGCATATTAATTATTTGAATTCTACCTTTTTAAAATAACTATTTATATCTAATTTATAATAATTGTTTTTATTAAAATGACTTACGTTGTATTTTCTAAACACCTTAAGTAAAAAATACGATGCTCAATCGTTAACAAATGCAATAATCTAGTTGTCACTGTCGTGGTTTACCAAGCGTTGATGAAAGTTTTTTTTTTTTCAAGATTAAACTTCAAATAGTTAAATAATTTTCATTCAAAATAAATTCAGGTAGTTTAAAGTAGGTCATCTCTTAAGATAAATAAATGCCTAACTAAAGTCGAAAATGTGTATCTTGCAAATTGTACTGCAGGAGTGCCAAGGCGCAACGCAACGGCAGCGTGTGTGCTCGTGTGTACCTATATTGCCTATCTAGCGCCGTCACTTCAATATGAACATTATGTAGAATTGGTTTAGGTTACACTAGTTGAACGGGCTCGGGAGTCTGATTTTGAATATTAAATTTTCTTTTATCATAGGTCACACAAGGAGAATATACCTTACATAATATTTTCACCGCATGTTTACATTAAATAAACTAATTACACATCAGTTGTACGTAAAACAATTCATGAAAACTTTTTTTGTTTTAATTCACATTGAAAGAACTGAATGTATTGGTACAATGTATGAATTGTACAGTTGTCATACAGATTTAATCTTTAAATAACTCCTATTGAGTAACCTTGGCACCGACTGAAAAGAAAGTCCACCTATAAATCACTGCGGCTTATTTAATTTTCAGGGGAAACTTCCAAGAAAATTACCCGATCAATCACGTAAGAAGAGACAATTAGATGGGAAGACGAGGGACCGAGGTGAAGCGATCGGGCACGGCCGCTGTCAAATATCGGAGGGGAGGAGGCGGTTGTCAGATGTGCTTCGACTTGACACCCTGGCGACTACTGCCGCGGAATCGAACGGGATGAAAAATTACAAAGCGACAACAAAACAACATCCTGATTTCAGGAAAATTGGGAAACATTAAAAAATTGAATGTTTAAGGATGGAGTATCAATCAATTAAACAATTTTGTATAACAAGTATTAATATTTATCCATCCCTATTCATTTTTGTTAAACTAACAGTTTATTCAGAATTTAATCAGGACAGTGTACCAATATTTCCATAAAAATTTCTATGATATTTTGCAACCAAAATCCATACCTTGAACGATAATTTTTAGAAATGGTTAAGAAATTTCATACACCTCGAAATTTCCTATGCTCTGTCTGTATTGAGTGAGATGTTATGTTTTTCAATTGACTTATTTCAAATAAATCAACATCAAAATTCAAATTTTGAACACCAGAAAATATTATTATCGCCGAGTTAGTCAAGTCACGATTGAATGGTATATAAAAAAAAGTCAATTTAGTGGAAGACTGTCTTACATAGGAGATCATTATGCAAAGAGACTGGACAATTTATGATAATAGAAAAGAAGCTACAGTGATTATGATTAAGAAAAACTCATAATCAATAATATAATGAACGAAAAGTTGTTATATTATTTGTACAACGTAAATTATTGAGCCGTATATAAAATTCATTCTGCGCTTTAAAAATCGTAGCCAACATTTTCAATTTGTGAATTGGCATCCTCAGGTTGGCCAACTTGTATAACTTCCACACACCCGTGCATTTCTCCGCAGGTGGCATCAAAACTTGGCAGCCAATTTCTATTCCAATGTCTGCGTTGTTCTTTGGCAACTTCTACCTGCATTTTCTTATTATTAGTTCTCTCCTTTTGTTATCCAGGATAGAACCACAAACAGAAAATACTTTGGTTGTAAGCTACTTTGTTATTTTATCTTCTTTTACTTAGCCTTCAGACAGAAAATAGTACACACAATTAATTAAAATAAAACAAATAACTAAAAACAAGTCAGTTTTAAAAGCTTTGCGAGAGTTTTTACAAGGTAAACCTAAAATGCAATCTATAAATTTTTCTTTTAAGTTGGTTTTCACAATTAGAATCAATATTTCGTACACCTCGTTCATTATGAACAGCATAATACATGACTCAGGAAGGACATCTACTTCGGTAGCAAGTTTGTTGTCTAAACTAGTGATCCACGTTCCCGATTGTCTCTGGAGAGACGCGACTGAGACGCACAACTTGCCCGTTTGGTTTAATTATCTTCAAATACGAGAACATACGTCTTTTCGATTGAACGAAATACTTCAAGTGAATCCATTAACTGATTATGATTGTCATCACTCCATGTCTAAACCACTTGAAACTAAATAATTCATAGAGATAAAATCTATTCACAATATATGCCAAGACATTACATTTTAGACAGTTTAATGGCTTTATAGTGATCGTTGGGAATTTCATAATAATATTTAGAAAACCTCAGTAAGCAATCACGCATTTAGGTTTAATAGCATCAAATAAAAAATAATATGTAAACTTGACTTAGAAAATAAACAAATATAACCTATTCTTTGCTTGATTCACTAACACCCCTAACGTAGGGTCGAAACCGCCATTTCATCACCCGCCACGGCCCGGTCCAAGTCCTAATTCCCCCGTCCATCGCCAACAATGGGCGGACAGTCCGTCGTTCCCACGGTAATGCGAGCTGACAATGGACGCAGGAGAGGCGATGGCTGTGGACATCGTAATGGAAGCGATAATGAGGTTATATCCACGCGGCGGGGAAAGGGTGGACGGGGAACGGGGAACCGGACCGGTGGGTGGCACGTGTCAATGTAAACAAAGAAATCTTAAGCGTAACGGGAGTAGTTTTGAACAGTAAAATTAACAAAACTTATAAATCAATTATTCTATATTGACCTATCACCAAATTTATGTGATCGGGCATTCGATAATACGTTTGCATGGAACACAAAGAAAACGCCAAATGATTAACTGGACAAAATCTTTAATTTCTTCGCAGGCTTTCTGTCAGAAGGTTTCCTCTTACTTCCTCAGAGAAGGTTTTAAACATAAAAATCGTTAAATACTTTATTACTTTCATAGTCAATTGTAAAGAATTTTTTTTCAATTTCTTGCAATCCCGGTCAAATATGTAACCAGTTTTTACTTTCGTAGATTTTTTAATAGGCTAAAATTGTATATGATAACACCAATGAGAACGATTTCTTTATACAAAACTACAGAACTGATCATATATTTATAAAAAAAAATGTCAACATCTTTAAATAACCAACGTGAACCACCATCGACCTGGTTTTGTATTCGGTCGTCAATAACAGCTTAAAATTCCTTATATTTTTTTGAAAAATGTTAGTTTTTTGTTCATTAAAAAACCATACATTTCACCTAACTCTTAGCTATAATAATACTGTATTTGCAATAAATTATATTTTAAAAATTCTCGTTAAGACCTGCCGTATAACATCCAGAAGTCCCGATAACAATTCCGTATTCCGAGAATGACTCGGAAGATTCGTTTTCAGCAGAAGCTTAGCAGACAAAGGGTCACAATAATGAAGGGGTGTACTTGATGGTTTCCAGAAATCGTAATGGGCAAGATCCTCGTCGGAATGGGAAAAGGAGGGAGCGAAGCGAATACACCGAGGTACAAAAATGATCGACCACCTCACCCGGCCGGTGATCATCCACACTGTACACTGCACCCGTCGAGGTAATGCCATTACAGAACTTAACAACTTTGAACTTGGAAACACAGGATCAATGAAAATCAATACATCAATTATTTTTATTGCTGCACAAATTTCCAGTTTGACTCAGAAAATAAAATTTAAAAACTTAAATAAAAACTAATTAATTGTAACAGTTAATAGGAACGTTTTGTCAAAATAACTAATGCCCATTTAGGTTTTTCTCAACCCACTTTAACTAACATCATTTAATAACTTACATAATGAGTTTTAAATATGTAATATAAATGTTTGAAGACATTAGGCATACGTACAAACCAGAGAACATTTGGGTGGGTTGTGGTATAAATAGAGGCGAAACAACGGAACCACACGAAAAGAGAGTCTTTCTACAGTCCTGGATAAAAACCATGAGTAAAGTCAAGCCAAACTGTGCGTAATATTTTTTAATAACTTTTATTATGATATATGTATTGTTTTAGCCCAATAGTGGGACGTTAGAAAAAACGGTTTAAGAAGTTTTCTAAATTATTGTCCACGATTGAAAAAATAATGGTTTTGTCACGCTCTATCAAGAAAAAAATTGCACTATACCTTTTTTCTCCACTCTATTTTCTTACACCATTCAACTAGAACCAGATCCAGCAACTACTTACGCTTTTTTGCACTGTTTAGGTTTTAGGTATACATAATCACATTCTAAAATCGATTTCCCCAACCAAATAATATATAAAAGAAAATGAATTTAGTGTAATGAACAGAGTGAAAAGATTTTAACATTGCATTGTCCCAAAAAAAGCTTTCGAAAAACGAATTTCAGCTCACAAAAAGAGATTTACAATATTGTCTCCTAATCCGACTACTGTAAATAAAATAGAGAGAGGGGTGATCAATTTCCAATTATCTTTTGTCTGTGACAGTTTGTTCGACAAACACGGACCCCGGGGCGGTCGCCACTGGAAGCTTTGTCTGCGGTTCCATTGGCGCGGTCCTTTGTAACTGAGCTGGGCCAGAGCGGCTTCAATAACCCGTTCGTGAAAGTTACACAGGGAGTGATAAAATACTGTAAAGTAAAACTATATCATAAGGAGCCATTAGGTTGCAGCAGTTTAGCATTATTTTCTAAATAATATCCAAGCAAAATATCAACTATTTAGACTTTAAGTTACATAAGGAGGGTAGCAATAAATAAATGTGGGGCAATTGGGGCATGGGTAAACAGAGGGGCATATGTGAGGGTGAAAGGCCAACTAAGCAGTACCAGCGTAAAGGCACGAGGGCACTTGAAACCTCTTGACATCGCAATTGTTGAAACTAGGGATGTGGACCGCTTGCAAAAATAAACTACTACTGTACCGTACTGAGAAATTGTTAATATTTCAGAGCTTACACACGTCTTATCTGCGTTTACAAAAATATTTAATAAAATAATTATAACTAAATAAAATCAATGTTTTGGGATGTAAGGTAATAATAAATAAAACAAAACGTAATACTTCAATATTTTAAAACTGAAAATATTAGGCACACTTACTTTTTCTGACGAATAAAAAACTACCATATCAGAGACCAGTCGTGGCCTAATATTGTTCTTACGAAACATTGCCGTACCGAGAGAAAAAATATGGGACAAAAATTACCTCTAATTCTACGAAAACTTGCTCAAATTAGAGGCTACCTAAGAATAGATGTTTATATAAGTTTTATTCTTTAATGGCATATAAAGGCAGTGATACTATTATCGAAATGTCCGGTGCTCCCGTAGGTTTACAGTTTACATTGTCTTACGCAAAGCTCCCTTCCCGCATAACCGGTTTCCAAAACCAGTCAAGCATTATAATAAACAAAACATTAATTACATGAACAATTTGACATGATATTATTTAAGCGTTATTTATGGCCATATAAAAACTAGGTGCAATTTGGTTAAAAGCAACCAACTTGACAAACTTCTCTTGTGGTTAAAAAATAACTATAAAATTTATCATAAATTAGTTCAAACCACACATTTTTTTTATGTACACAATTCGACTAACGCAAACTGTTAATGAAAATTAATCAGCAACTTTTGTTTATATTTAGCAAAATACCTTTATTTTAAAAGAATTTTTTAGAAATTATTATTCCATAAATCAATGAGGAAGAAAAACTTTCACCCAGTAATTGTCATCCTCTAGAAATTATCAATATATTGGCCCTACTGAGTTACCTGTTCCTTTCTTTGAATATTAATTTCCTCTTCAAAACCAATTTAGACATAACTCATATTTTTCAAATCAAAGCATTGAAAAAAACTTGTACACTGTAAACGGTTATTTTTACGGAGCAAAGAATCTCTTAATTACACAAGGCGTATCTCTATTACTTAACCAAGAAGACTCGTTAACCGGCGACTACTAACTCCTTGAAAAATATAACGCCTTACAGTTGTTTCAGACGTGAATACACAGCAAAACACTACTTAACTATCCCACAACGAAATTCTTTATCAATGAGATCAACACACTAACTTTATGTTTATTCTATTGTCTGTGAATTTATTGAAGTAGTCTAGAATTCGGTTTCATAGTCAGACAACAGAAATACCAACCAAATAATCAACTGACAACGTCATTCAGAATAGTTATAAAACCCACGTTACATTGTATTTTTCATAGGCATAGACATATAAAAAATATAATTAATTTATCGTCAATAATGAAAAATATATTTTTAAACGGCTTGTAATTAGAAAATTCAGCAAAATATATTTTTTTACAACGGATAATAACTTTCACAAATATATGAAGTCATAAAACTCATGTTCACCACGGGGAGTATTATTACAATGGTAGGCTGTATCTTTTTTTAATTTTATTTCTGATTCTATAAAAATTTTTATCACTATATTTTTATGTCACACTGCATACAAACGACCTATCTTTATACAAAAACAAAATATAAGTTAATACTCATTATTAATCAAGTGTATATGAGGGAAAAGAGCTATTTCAATAATAAGCTATTTTTATAACACCCATAAAAACATTTTGTAGTTTTCGTTTTGTGGTTGAATAAATTAAATTTATATTTAGTAAGAGACTTGTTTTACAGAAAATACAAATGAAACAAAAGCGAAGCGGTCTTGGTTGTATGTGATGGACAAAAACACAGAGGGAAAGAAGAATGTTTCATCTTCTTTGATTTCTTCTCGACAGATTTTCGTAATCCCCAGAGGCAAAAAACCGAGGTTCCGAAATGCAGATTGAAGGAGATGATTCCTCGCATAACAATACTAAAGCTGGATAGGTAGAAAACATTCAAATGACAAATAGCAGGAAATCTGATTTAAATTGCATTACTAAAGTGAAACATTTGTACAACCCCCAAATACATACAAAACTCTTATTATTCATTGAGTGACACAATAGTTTGGATTTCATTTTGAATTATTCCAAGCTACAACTTAATAACTATGGTTGAATCGTATGGAAAAATGTTTTCAATATAGTTTTTTATTAAAGTTATTTAACTAGTGTTGCAAATTAATTTTTTATTTAAACTGTACACACAAGTTTATTTTACTAAAGTAGGTTTTATCTGAAATACATTATCCAAGCGTATTTTGCTTTGCTATAGTTTGGATGACTGGGAATACTAACGTTGAGCTATTTAGACGCAAATTCAATAAGATGTGTCTAGTCAAATATGCGGAATGAAATGTCAGACAAATTGGCTCGTATTAAAAATATTTCAACCATTCAACGAATCAACGAATTGTATTGTCGTTTGTATTGTCTAAACGTCTAAACAATCCTCACAACTTTCCCACTATCAGCATTACAGAAGGGTCCTCACTTACTACAAATGTGATTGCGGACTGTTTGTCCTTTTATTTGGCTAGTCTTTATGTAAATGATGTGGGAAAGAATAAAGATAAATGTTTCAATCTTGGGATTGGCTTAAGTAATAATGCAAGCCACAAGGGGGGCCAAGATGGGGACGAGGGAACAAAAACGGCATTCGAATAAATAGTCCTGAAACCTTGAAAATTACGTGGATGATTTCCTGCAGATTTTATGATACATGAAGTTGGGGTTCGTCTTACGATAAACTTTGTAGGCCAAATGCCGATGAAACCAATAAAAAGTGTGGGGTTTTAATAGGTTGGCAGACCTCAGTTAGCCTTACTTCGCACCGTCCACATTGACTACTACTGATCTGTGCTTGGGTCGTATTAGACAGAGTAAGGGGGTGAGCTGGTACATTACATATGAACGTTACTGATAAAATTAACTGACAGAACGCGGATTCGAACCCACGACATCACTGCCATGGTCCCGAAGCCCAGCTATAACCACTACACTACCGACTCACCCATCTACTACTATCCCCACTCTAATTAATAATACTTAATAATTAACACACACCGTTTACATGAGGAATAGACGAATAAAAGGTCAAAAGTACACAATCTCATCCTATTTGTATTGAGTGAGAACCAATTTTTAATGCTGATAGCTAGAATAGTTGTAGGGAGTATTTTGGTTGTTACTAATGCTAGGAAACGTTGGGTAAAATTATAAGGTTAAGAGCTACCTTTAAGAAAGTTTATTTTTTATTCCTAATCGTCCTTGGTGATTTTAGGGAATTGGTAAAGACAATTTATTACATGAAGAAGTATAAAGGAAATATACATTACAACTCTTTATTGATATAAAATCCTTCTGTGGTTTACAGCTTTGAATCATTGACGAGGTACTGTAATATCAAATTAAGAACACATTATATAAATACATATTAATTACAGTACGTTTACAATTAACGATTATACAGTATTATTAAAAATTTGTATAATAAGTAAGATTATTTTTAACGGTCAGATATTTAAAACCACTAAAACAAGTTAATCGCCACTAGAAATATTTAATCTTGCATCATTATTGTCTACCAGTTTCAAATGTGAAATCAGTTAAGTGGATTGTTAATCATTACCCTTTACTCAGAAGTCTATAGATTCATTAACAGACGGTTTCCAAATTCTGCGAAAAACATGTTTTAACGAGCGGAGGAGCGGAGGAACCGCTGATCGCTGAGGATCTGGTAATATTCAGCCGACTCAGCACAACACACAATGGGCCAAGATTAGCAGCACAAAAGGGTGGAACAAAGGGGCAGGAATGTCGGACCGAGAGATGATGGAACACTCAGCCGTCGCTCAAAACATCCGGGGAGGGGGGGGGGGGGGGTTAACATTTTAAATCCCTCTCAAAATATACTTGAAAATACAATGTAAAAATGAATAATGATAACATTTTTTTGTAAGTGTACTAAAACCTACATGAAAGTTCTCGGATTTTTTTTATGAACGAGTGTATTCATTTTAATCATTCTCTATAAGCTACAATTATTTCTTTATTTACACACACATAAATTACAAGTGATGTGTGTGTCCAAGTTAGGTGATTCAGTTTTATGTACTAACAATAGTAGGCATACATTATTACGTATAAAACATGAATTCGACATATATACACTTGTCAGTGCGTCAAACAACAAGGTATGCAATGTGATGAACTTTTGTAAGAAGCGCATCAGTTAAAAGCTTTGTCTTTCTATATTGCTAACTTGTTATATTGAGTATATCTACACTATTGTTATACAGAGCTAATAATGAGAAGAAAAAAATTATTTCTTAGCTAGTATAAGCAATCCATGAGCTGATTTTAAGAAATAATTAGTGTAAAGTACAAGGTAAACAAAGGATATTTAGGATGTACAAGGTTTCAGTACAAGTCTGTAAAAACATCAGATTTGAATGCATTATATTCTGTGCTAATATTATCAGATGTAATTATAATACAGTACATTCAAATATTCCAGATTAATTCTGTGAGAACTACCTATCAGTACTTTTTCTAGAGGGACTATCAAACAATAAAAACATTATAATGAATAAAAAAATTTAAAATATTGCAAATTATTTTGTAGCAAAAGGATGGTGTTGTTATCCTGGAGGAGAGATCCTGCGGGAAGTTTACGCGGCGGTTTCCTGCCGAGGAGTCCTGTGGGAATAACCACCACTTCCTTAACTCAAAAATCTTGCCAACTCTGATAAATCTTCAGACGATTTTTAAACAAGATAAGATTTTTTTAATTTATTTACGATTTATCCTTACATACCATGGTTGAAAAATTACGTATGTTCCCGTGTATATTTAGACTACCAGTAATAAAAACAATGTTAAATTTGTTTAAATTAAATCTTTAACATTTTTGCTTAAATGGTTTATTGACACGTTTGATTGAGAATTCTTTTTTTCATGTAAAATTTATTTTAGAACTTGTAAACTGTACAGCTATTCTCCAAAAACCAATTTTACTTTATTTTAAAAGTTCCTCATTGAAACAGCGAACTAATGGTTTCATACGTAAGGTGTATATTAAATGTTATTGTATCTTTAAACACTTTATTAGGTATTTCCTCTACTTCCTCCTGCATAGAACATTTTTCATATACAAATCAAACATAATTTTCAACCATGATTTACACAAGTTTCATTTAGGGATTTTAAAATTGGACACAGCATAACATAGCAAATTTTCAAACCCTTAAGAGTAGAATTTTTTTAAGGGAAATCTAATACGAGTAACGCTTTATTTATGTCTGGTAAACATTGCATTTTAAACCTCTGAAGGGAGTGGGAAGCAGCAAAGACTTAATAGCTCTGATCTCACTTAAGCAAAGAAAGGAGGCGAGTTTGGTGTTGACATTTAAATTAACTTTGTAGTGTACTTATATGATAAAAATACAATGACTATTCGATAAGTACAAGGGAAATGGAAACATTCATAAATGAAGTTAATAGCGTTGAAATATATACTTTTACCTTAAAATCCTTCACAAACTGTCATGCACCAGAAAAGTTTTATTTCCTGTGCTCTGAACAAAAATGTTGGGCACATCTGGGAGAATTTTAACCAAATTATCAACCAAAACGTTATCCTGAACGAAACCGAAATCTATGCGGCAGCCACAACGTTACACAGGCCGGGCCAGACGGCGCTATATAGTCTGATATTACAGTTAACACCAGACTAAAAGCATTAGCCGTATAACTTGATTAGCCGAGACTGTTGAGGCGGAAGTTTCCCCAACAGCTCTCCACCTTCACCCCCAATGCCCCCCCCCCCCCCCCACCGGACCATGGACAACTAATACAACTCACCGTCTTGAGTGGTACAAATTAAACGTAGCAACTTGTCGGTAGCCAGAGATAAGTAACGGTTATAACTAGTTTTACATCTGTTTGGCATAGTAACAATAGATTGCAGAGATAAAAAAAACCCCTAAACGTAAGGATAAAGTGAAACGGTTTAACAAAAAACGTATTGAAGATATTGCACCAAAGCAAGTATTTAGCCCATGTCTAAAAATCGAGTATACCTGTAGTATTCAAGCAAACGAGTGCCAGCTTATGCTACTTGTTTGAATGCATAAAAAAATTATCAATCAATCAATCAATCAAACTTTATTGGCATGACAATTCTTAAAAACTGTATCAGCCTTTACATCAGTTTAACATATAATCTTAATTTTAAACTAAAATTAATTTATATCATTTGGTATAATATTCTTCGAAGGAGTAAATGCATTTACTAATAACATAATTTTGTAATTTCTTTTTAAATATTTCAAGGTCAGCACTAGAATTTTGAATTTCTTGTGGAAGGTTATTGAAAATTTTTGCATAATTGTATTTGACGTGGTTTTCAAAAAAAGATGTTCGATGGTAGATTGCAGGAATTTTGTTGTTTTTTCTGAGATTGATGCTGCATTTACCAAGTTCCGTATTGTAGTAGTTTTGATGTTTCTTCATAAATACTAAGGTGTCATATATGTATAAAGCATAAAAAGTCATTAGCTTGTAATGCAGGAAAATTTCTCTACATGATTGGCCTTTCTTTAGTTTAAAAATTATACGAATTGCAGCTTTTTGTAATATAAATACATTTCTCACTTGTGCGTTTGCCATCCCCCAAACTGGTAAGCCATATCTCATTTTTGAAATAAACATTGAATGATAAGCTGTCATTAGAATTTCTCGTGGGCAAAATGAGGATAATCTTCTAAGAACAAACAAACTTTTCGACAGCTCCTTGCACAAATTATCAACATGGTTTTTGAAATTTAAATTTTCATCTAATATGATTCCAAGGAAGTTTATTCTACTGGTTTTTTCTATAATTTGATTTTCAATCATGACATTCATTCCATGGTCTTGAGTATTGATGCTAAACTCAATAAATTTGGTTTTAGTTGTATTTATGGCAAGAGAGTTGTTTGACAACCATTCTGCTAATTGTTTGATTCAATAAATGCCTCGATTTCTAAATCTTTTTTACTCTCGTTTGTTAATGACAATGATGTATCATCTGCAAAGTATGTAATTTGTGACTGCTTAGAATTTTGATAATAATTATTGATATATAAAATAAATAGAATTGGTCCAAGAACTGAGCCCTGGGGTACTCCTGATCGGATGATTTGTGGTTTTGATTTGAAAATTTGTATACAATTATCTTCTGTCTTATGAGGAATTTGAACAATTTGAGTTCTTTCACTCAAGTAGGATTGAATCCAGTCTAAAGCCACTCCTCTAACACCTACATTGCATAATTTTTTGATCAAAAGTTCATGATTTACAGTATCAAAAGCCTTTTTCAGGTCAACAAATAATGTTATGGTATGCCTTTTTTCATCTAATGCAGAAACTACAAAATCGACAAGATTATAAATGGCATCTAATGTAGACAAATTCTTTCGAAACCCAAATTGGTTAGGACTTAAAATATTATTAGCATCAAAAAAGGAGGATAATCTTGAATAGAAAACTTTTTCAAATACTTTACTTATTGTAGATAAAATTGAAATGGGTCTGTAATTATTACAATTTAGTGGGTCATCTGATTTAAAAATTGGAGTGACTAATGCTCTCTTCAAAATCGAGGGAAATTGACCGTTTGTTAAAGAAAGGTTAATTAAATATGTAAGAGGTGGTAAAATCTCATTGCAGCATTTTCGAATTATTTTTGACGATATATCATCAAATCCACAAGAATTAGACGGTTTGAGACTCATGATTATGTAAGATAACTCTTCAGATGTGGTTGGAACTAAATAAAGAGACTCTCTAATACTTTTTAAGTTACTTACTTCTGTTTTATGTTTTGGATGTTCTGATACAGATTTAACAATATTAATAAAATGATAATTAAAATGTTCCGCTATTTCAGTTGGATCTTTAATAGAGTCTCCTGTACTATTCTTTAATTCATAATTGTTTGTTTTAAATCGTTTGTTGTTAGTATATTCATTAATTATAGCCCACATTTCCTTTGATTTATTTTTAGAAGAGTTTATTCTGTATTTAATTTGTTGCAATTTTTCCTGTTTTACTAGTTTATAATAATCTTTTTTTACTTTGAGATATTTTTGTTTCAACTCATGTGAATTAGTCACATCTTTGGAAGCTATATATAATTTCTTAACTTCTTTGCGCATTCTTCTTGCTTCGATTGAAAATTTTATTTTATTTTTAATGTTAAAAGATTGTATTTTCCTTTTCACCAGAGGAAAGTGTTCATCAATATAGGTTTTTAGTAAATTATTAAAACAATTGTATTTGTCATCCAATGAAATGCCATTTGAATATATAGCATTCCAGGATTCTTTTTGCAAACATTTCCTGAATTCTAAAATTCTGTCTTCATCAAAATTTCGAATATATTTATAAATTGAATTATTTTTTGATATCTTGCAGTTTTTTATAACAACAACTTGTGCGTGATGATCCGAAATAGCTGTAACTAACACATCACTAGAAAAAATTTGTTCTTGTATATTTGTGAATACGTTGTCTATTCTTGATTTTGATCCGTTGTACTCTCTTGTAAAGTTAAAAATAGTGTCTCTTAATCCAAAGCTTTTTATAATATATTTCATCCTCTTTTTATCCTGTTTATCTTTCGAAAAATCAATGTTTAAATCGCCCATCACCAAAATGTTCAATTTGTAATCTAAAATTTTTTCAAAACACTTAGTTATTAAACTAAAAAACCAATTTAAATTTGAATTAGGTGGTCGGTAAACCCCAATTAATATTGTATTTTTTGGTGATGTATGTAATTTGATTGACGCCAATTCACAGATAGACTCTATGCAGTACTCAGATACATCAACTTTACTATACGTTATGGTATCATTTACAAAGATTCCAACGCCTCCTTTTCTAATTTGATTTCTGGAATAATGAGAAGCACATTGATAGTCACCAATACGTAAAGAATTGATTTGGAAATCTTTCAAATTATGTTCGGAAACTATAACTACATCAGGTTGTTCACATTCTAATGTAACTTCCATTATATTACATTTTCGGACTAAACCATCAACATTCTGGTGAATAATTTTTAAAGACTTTAAAGAGCTATTATTAAATTTAGAATTATGTCTGGGTATTTTTATCAAAACCATTTTCTCCCTTTTTTTTGTGCAACCCCTAAAAAATTATTTCTCCTTATTAAAACAGGAATATTATTGAAAGGTGGGGATTTAATGGTGTTTATTATTAGGTCTTTAAGTATGTATTTCCCCTTTTGATTTAAATGCAACCCATGTTTTGTATAAAATACACGTTGTAAGCAAAACAGTTGAATAAATTTAACGTGACTGTATAAGTAGGAAAGATATTGAAGTTGATTGTTGATTCGTTTGATTTTTTCATTGAGGTCAATTCTGTCATATCTGTATGGGATGGCAGTTAAAATTACATTGGTATGTGATACTGACTTGATGTTTTCTTCTATACTGCCAATAAATTTTTCAACATTCAGGTTTTTACAAATATCATTTGTTCCTCCAATTATAAATACATAGTCATTTTTGTTCATGTTTGTGAGGTCTATAGTATCTCGACTGTTAAAGATTTGATTAAATTTACCATTTGGCTTGAAAATTCCGAGTACTTGATATTCATTTTTAAGTTCTTCATATAACATACTGCTGAGATTCCTTCCATGGCTGTCAGCCAAAATGGTAACAATAGGTTTTCTTATATCAATATGATTAATTGGTTTATCGATTGAAGAGACACTTTTGTTGATAGAGTAACTTGAATTTTTGCTCGTATTACTGTCCATATTTTGGTTCTCATTCATGATAGCCGGTGCTATGTATTTTTGGTCTTGATATAAATTTCCAACGGGCCTACATTGATTGTATGTTGCATTAGATTTTCTTTCTTTAACAAGTTTACTTTGGCATTTGTTGAATTTTCTGTTTGGGAAGGAGGCAGAGTCTTCAGGAAGTGTATCCATCATGAAAGGGGATGATGTATTTTTACAATCCAACGATTCCAAATCTGATTCAACTTCTTGTAATATCGAATATCTGTTATCACACTCTATATCATTCAGAAAGTTTTCCTTTTCATAAGTTTTATTTCTACATATGCTCCACCCTTCTTCCTCAGTAATTGACGGCACTTTCATACTTTGTTTTGAGTAATTTGTTCTTTGGTCGACTTTAGTTCTTTCAAACATGCCTTGAGTTTCCTCTCTTTCCAAATGATTGGAAAGTCTTTCAAAACAAGTTATCATGATATCAGGCCTATGTATCGCGGATTTATTTACTTTAGTGACTGTTTTATCAATATGCATCAGTGATAGCATAGTTTCTATGTTTATACTGTAACCATTCGTCATCAGGTATGTCAAATAAGCACGTTTTTTAATACAATCAGTGGTATTTAAGTGTGGTATTTGGATATCTGGCATCACATAGCCACTATGCAATTGTTGCAATAAATAATCAGTTACAAGAAGTATCATTATCCCGCAGTCATACGAATTTGTCTGTAGAGGGCCTTGTAATTGTTTTATGCATGGTGTTAACGAATATTCAAAATATTCACTGATTACATTTGCTGTCATTTTTACTGCTGAATGATTATAATTTCCTAAGGAATCATAATGATAAAATATGTTACTAGAGGCATCATACACTAAAAGACTCCAGTGCGACCCTCCTTCTTTGTCAAAGTTCATATTATCGTTGATTGGCATTATGAGGTACTCTTTAGCCTTCAGGTTTAAAGGATCAAGCAGTTCATTGATGTTAGCATTATTTTTAGTTGCATGGGATAGTGTTGAGTCCAGTAAGTGTATTTTACTCCTTTCATTGAATAATATATTCATCTGCAACCCAAAATAAAAGGAAATAATATCATCATTTACCCATAAAGGCTTGTTAATATCAAAAATATTTTTCATCTTATTGTACTCTTTTTCCAGAGCATTTTTTTGAAGTATCAATTTTTCATTCTCTTTCTTTAGATTGTCAATTTCTCTGTAAAAAGGATTATTCATTGAAATTGCCTTAGGTGACGTATTCTGTTTTCTGCTACTTAAGCAACGCCCTTGTTTTCCCATGACATTTTTAGTTCGTAGAAGTTTACACCGAGCTTGATTCGAGTCATCTTTGGATTGGTTCAGCGAAGAAAGTTTCCCAGTACTACTACTCATTGAATTTTGAGGATCCAGGGGGGATAGTTTTTGTGATCTTGTGATCATTTTACTTTCTCCCCCTATACCATAGTATATGGAGAAAGTATTGTTTTCGTCAAAATTTTCGAATTTGAGTTGTTGGTGGATTTATCCATTTTGGTTCCCCCTGAGTCCAAAAAAGTGGTTTTCAGAGTGATGTCTGTGTGTGTGTGTGTGTGTGTGTCTGGATGTATACAGAGCTAGAGAATGCCCCAATGGTCTGATTTTGGTGAAATTTGGTACGTAGGTCCAAAACCACGATAATTCCAGGCGTTTTTTTCATTTTTTTGAATTTTTGATTTTTAAGGGTAGTTTACCCCAAAAAACCCTCAAAAAACGTGAAAAATCCAAATTTTTCAAAAACGGCTCTAACGATTTTGATTAAACTTTTGTGGTTTATTAAGAATAAAATGCTGAATAAAATGACACCACCCGCATTTCCGAGAAAATGCGCGTTCAAAAGTTATAGAGTAAAAAGTGTTTCAAAAATCAATTTTTTGAATTTTCAAAAAAGCTGTTATTTTGAAATAAATTTTACTCATGACCATTAAATCAAGCTCAAAAAACTAAATAATCCAGTACTTTAAAGTATTGCTCTATGTCAAGTGGTTGCGGAGAAAATTCAATTTTTCGTTTAGCGGTAAACGCAGTACGTCGTTAAAAGTCACAGACGTGCGTAGGGTCAATCTCGTGCTGCTCAGCTGTTGGCTATCTGATTGAGCCATCAAGACATTAATGTTTTGAGGCTTTTAACACCTCTTTTATATTGTTGGGACGGGAGAAAGTATGTGTCAGTTAACTGATACCGTTTATTTGTCGTTGAAATTATTGTTTTGAAACAGTTCTTACCTTCAAGTAACTTGATTATAGGTTAGGAGAACTTCCATAGTTATGTTCACCAAAGATCAATAAATATTACTGTTATTAATACAACACAGATTAAATTTTAGATGATATTCCTGAATTTCCAAAAGAGGTTTTCTTAAAAATAAGTATAAATTATTAGAATTATTAAAAAATATCAGCATAAATTTGTTTGTGAAGTTTGTTGTTTTTTGATCAGCTGTCCACTATTATGTGTTTATGTATAAATTATGTATAAATTATGTGTTTATTCTAAGCCAGGGCTGCATTTGCAAGTTTTTACTTTAATCAAGTTTATAAAAAGAAAGCAAATGGATATAACCTTTCACAAACTGTGACTGTTTGATTCTAGTTGGTGAAACTGAAATATTTCATAGCGAGGCCAATGTTTTCCAGGTTGATTGGTTTCAAAGATAATTTTAAATCATATAAGAATAAAAAAAATTGTATGAAAGTGTGTGCTACGTTTATTAATTTTGTTTAAGCCGGATTGCTATGGTTTTAGTGTCTTCGTTCATTATGTTTGACACACAATACTAAAACCTAAAAGATCTTCTGTAACACGGTTATAAAGACTTTTTGTTTGTATTTTTTTGTGTTTCTACGCAAGGGGCAGGGTGTTTTTATTTAACAAGTATCATGGCAGGATATCTGTTGCATTTAAATGAGTGGAGAAGAACCAATAACATTTAAAATTAACTTTCGCACATCTTACAATTTCCTTAGTTTCTGAATTTTATACCTTTTGTTAAAAAAATAAGATGACTTACCGAACTGACTTTTGAAACATTCGCTGTCTTTACAGTCCTTATGAGTTTGTTACTGTTTAAAATAAACGGTATCAGTTAACTGACACATACTTTCTCCCGTCCCAACAATATAAAAGAGGTGTTAAAAGCCTCAAAACATTAATGTCTTGATGGCTCAATCAGATAGCCAACAGCTGAGCAGCACGAGATTGACCCTACGCACGTCTGTGACTTTTAACGACGTACTGCGTTTACCGCTAAACGAAAAATTGAATTTTCTCCGCAACCACTTGACATAGAGCAATACTTTAAAGTACTGGATTATTTAGTTTTTTGAGCTTGATTTAATGGTCATGAGTAAAATTTATTTCAAAATAACAGCTTTTTTGAAAATTCAAAAAATTGATTTTTGAAACACTTTTTACTCTATAACTTTTGAACGCGCATTTTCTCGGAAATGCGGGTGGTGTCATTTTATTCAGCATTTTATTCTTAATAAACCACAAAAGTTTAATCAAAATCGTTAGAGCCGTTTTTGAAAAATTTGGATTTTTCACGTTTTTTGAGGGTTTTTTGGGGTAAACTACCCTTAAAAATCAAAAATTCAAAAAAATGAAAAAAACGCCTGGAATTATCGTGGTTTTGGACCTACGTACCAAATTTCACCAAAATCAGACCATTGGGGCATTCTCTAGCTCTGTATACATCCAGACACACACACACACACACACACAGACATCACTCTGAAAACCACTTTTTTGGACTCAGGGGGAACCAAAATGGATAAATCCACCAACAACTCAAATTCGAAAATTTTGACGAAAACAATACTTTCTCCATATACTATGGTATAGGGGGAGAAAGTAAAAGGTAAAAAACGGACTATGGCAAACCGAAAAAGTTTCTCAATACCGATACTAATACTGGGGGTATCTCCCAGATGACACGTCGTGTTCCAAAACGACTCAATCGTCTGAGATTTTGCCGCCGTAACCACAAGAGGGCGACAAACATCTGAACTGTTTGGACGTTCCCCTCCCCCTCCCCCGGCTATCCACTCAAGTATATCGCTTTTGCTTGAATATTTTATAAGTTTTGAAGTCCCACCCTAAAGGTCTCCTCCCTTTCTGTTTATTTGATTACAAGAATTGGCTCTGCCGGTACTAAATAGATTGATCTACTAATTGTAGTAGACATGCTTTTAAATAATAGCTCACAAGAAAAGAAAAAAAACACTTTATAGATACTTAAGATGTCAATGATTAAAACACATATATTCTTCTCATCGAAAAAGATCCTAAATATATGTGAGAGATCAAGTGATTGACAATTTTAATGAAGAAGGTAAAATAACAAAGATTATATAAAAATATTTAATGCTTATAAAAACGCGCAAGTGATATAATATGCATAGGACGATGAAAAGGAGTGGCTTTTGAGGTGGGAAAATCTTCAGTTAAGTATGCCGCTGCAGTGAAGATGGTCTCTTTTTATTACAAGCACTAGTTCTCCTGTTTGATAAGAAAAAAACAAACAAAATGCACAAAAAAAGAATTAGAAATGAATGTTGAAATTTGATTGCATGCACATTCACACATTTTATCTTAAAACTATACTTCGTCAAAAAGTTTTGTTTTTCTTTTTTTACCTTGTCAAGGCCATGCTTATGTACCTAAAAATAAATTAAGTTTGAAGGGAGGTTAATTATGAGGTAACATGACAGTTTAATTCGTGTGTGTATTGGGTTAATATATCGGTTAAAACGTTTAGAAGTGGGAGCGAACTCCCACAAAACTTTATGCAGTTTCGCGGTAAGGCAATGTTATCCGGGGAGTCATGCTTTAAAGAGTAACAAAAATATTAGGATTGCCAAAGTAACATGAATACAAAAAAAACCTAAATATGATAATGACACATCAACGAACGATTAAAATTTTCTAGTCGGGAAAAGAAAATTATAGGAAAGGAAATTATTTAACTGAAGGTCTAAAGCGAATTTTATACTGATCTGATGTAGTACAAATGATCAGATAACCATTTTTAAACGACTGCACTAAGTAAAATGAGCCTTGGGATTTGGCCCTCCAACAATATCACGACATCCCCTCATAGGGGGCTGTCCTTATTTATATTTCATTGGGATTGCTGACTATTTGTCTCTTTATTAGGGTGCTCTTAAAGAGAATTATGTGGGAAAAAAGAAAAATGTTTCATTCCGAGATTGGCTTGTGCAATAATGCAAGCCGCAAAACATCCCCTGACTACGGTGAGGGGGGAGGAGCATGACTCGGGATATTTATTTTGATACATTAAGAGTATCTTAAGAAGAAAAAAAAAACCCGTCGCAGCAGACCTGTGTGCTCAGCGAATTTTCAATAGAACATTCCATAGGGATGAGAGTATGTAGGTTTGCCGCCATATGGGTTTTGTGAGCAAATATAAGTTAAACACTTGGTAATGAATGTACATACCAAATTTTATCAATATAAGTCAATGAATAAGCTAGATAGAAGGTTTTGTTGATTTCCCATAAGAATAACATGGAAAACACAGTTTTTTGATTTTCTACATAACCATATAAGCTAAGTTAAAAATTCAAAATACTAAATTGTTTTTTTAAGCTCATGATCATGGTGTTGGGCTTAGGTCTTGCCCTGATTACTACAGTAATAGCGTATTCCCTATGGAGAAATTCGCTAAAAACTATCATGTTTAAGTACAATAGTTAGCTACTGGATTGAATACTCATAGTAAAATTAGTAGAATATGTTATATCGATCAGTAGTTGACACAAACACTCATGAGGAAGTACCACTTGAGCCATATTTAAACTAATTTCAACAAGTAAACGCCGTTAAAAATACAGAATCAACATTTGATGGATTTGTATCCAAGCATTCCACTGCATCCATAATATTCAATAGCTTTACATACTTTTACACAACTCTCACCCGATTTAAGCAAACGTCACTCTTTAAACAATATTTTACATTTGAACGAGTGATTAATTGTCAATCTGGCAGTGGAATATTTGACACTTTAAGCTAGGTGACAAACAAATGAATACATGTCGGACAGAATTAATGGTGTCTAGTTGTCAGGGGAGGTTACGGAGATTAATCATATGAGCAGTCGTAAGGGGTAACTTGGGCGCAGGTGTTCGGGGTGCAAAGTTGTGTATTTGGCCTGTGTTACTATACACAGAAAGAAATTACAAAACGGTACTAATAATGAAATCCCTCGAGAAAAACTATCGCAGTTTTCACTCAAAAACTGTGGTTCGATATTCAGTACAATCATTATAGAAAGCCGTACGATTAACGAGTAAAATATGAACATATAAAAGGTAGACATCATATTTTTACAATGCGCATTTTAGGCCTAACTGATTTGTTTAGACCTAATTTACTATAGGATGTTTTTTCATAAATTTCACACAGATACTGACAGGCAGACAATGGAAATACTAGAGTAAAAGTAAATAGCCTAATATGCAAGAAGATTATACTGGCTAGAAAACTTCTCTAATATTAAAGTCGACACGGGAGTACGGGCATTAGATGTAAGACTTGATTAACCAAGACGGTTAAGGCCCCTCAAGGCCTTGTTTAGTGGTTAGGCCTCCACCTCTCGTCATTTACTTCGCAAAACTGACTTTATTGTACTGAATGTGAGAGTTTGTGTTCTGCTTAGTTAACCTTAACTTTTTAAAATCACGTAAATGCATGTTTTTATTTTTGCGTTTTGAAAACTGGAAAAATTATTCATAAAAATGTAGCGAATGATCAAAATAAAAAGTTATGTAAACACTTATGATACCTGACCACAAAGGTTTTATACAAAGTATTGAGTATTTTACGTATACTTGAAATAGTGGTTCAGAAGTTTTTCGACTGTTGATGATGGCAACTTTGTAACAACCTCAGATTATAATCCTGTAAAATACTTTTTTTTTTTACTTTTTCAAACAAATGGCTTTTAAAAATTAGTAATCTTTTGAGTATTTGGTATTCGGCTTGCTCAGCACAAAACACGATGGGCCTTGATTAACAACACAAAAGCCTGGAACAAAGATCCCGGAATTCGGGATAAAGGAACGATGGACCACTCCGCCATCACTCAAAACAAACGGGTGGGGAGGTAGGGGGGGCGCAAAAATTATCTTACAAAATGAGTCTGCGCATGAAAAAAATTCACATCGTTTCGAAATCAAAAACATTTCTTGAGCATGAACGAAATTATTGGTTTCATCACACGAAAAAATCAAGCACTTATTGATTTAAATCTATCCTATACTCTTATACGAGCAATGTTTGCTTGTTTGCTTGTTTGCTTGCTTGCACAATTATCTCAAAAACGGCTCCGACGATTTCCTTCAAATTTTGGAATATGGGGGTTTTGGCCACCAGAAATCGATTGGAGCTGGTCCCATAGCTGGGAAAAATCCGGTTTTCGCGCTAGAGCCCTTCAAAGATCCCATGTTATCCTTATGGAAATTTTTTAACTGAACAAAAATCAGCTGATAACTGTAGATAAAATAAACCAATGTGTTACATCTTTAACCTGTGGTTTTAGGAAAATCATACCAATGTGCAGCAAACCTTCCGCCTGGCGAGTGAGCGGAGCGAACGAGCTTTGTGTGAGAAACGAAAGTAATAATTTTACCGAGCTTAAGCTCGGTCCCCCTGGTACTACTTATTTAATACGCGAAGGGGTTTTTTGTCTTGAGAACTCCTCCTACAATTTTCAACCGATTTTCAAGTTTTTGGTGTCGTTGGATAGGGCCTGGTCTGTAGTTGTTTCCGCCAAAAACTGATGAGAATCGGACTGAAAATAAAGGCGCTACCCACCATTGAAATCTAAAAATTTCCCATTTAAATAACATTGGGATTGAATAAAGCATTTTAAACATGTGTTAATAATCAGCTGTAAATACATACATGTTGTATTGGTGATTACAGATGCTCACAATATTGGATTGGTCGATGTCATTGATTTAGAGCTAAAAGTAACATTTGTATTGTATTAAAATAAATTGCTCGATTTCGAGCAACACGTATACTAGTTTTACTAAAATATATCTTTAGTTTATGGTTTTTAATTTCTGGAATATTTTGTATGTGTTGTATGTAAGTAATCACTATAAATATTTTTGGTAAAAAGAATTAAGTATTTTAATAATTAAAACTACAAAATAATGCAAAATACTTTTGATTTGTTTCTAATTTGGGTTAAAATGCATGTATGAACAATTTAATTTATAACGTAATTGAGTTATTAGAGATTACGAGAATGCGTTATGATCTGTAACATATAATTATTGTCTACTATCAACACGTACTACTGATCTAACGCCAATCCAAAACATTGCTTGCAAAATAATCTTTAATAAAACATCTTGGAACCTCGTTTAGGTAAGAAACACACCAAGCAGTGAACATTAAGAAGAAGTAACAAAACGCAGAGCCCTGTAGCAAGTTGGGAACATAACTTTGACGATGGAGGGGGAGTGAGGTCTTGGTGTTAATATTTGGATTAATTCAGCAGTGCGCGTACATCACAGCTCTTAGCACAATGTTCCCCCACTTGAGTTCATTTGTTGGGAGAAAGGGGAAAGTAAATAATGTAAACAACAAACTCGAAAGTGCCGCTGTGGAAATGTCTGATGAAATGTTGTTAGCACGTGTTGGCTCACTGAAGGATGATAAGTAAATTGTGGAAAACACGCATGGATTCAAATATTTACTTAAGGAATTATAGACAATTAGAATGCAGAAAATATATTCTTCAATGTGATGCCAAGACATAAAGTACTGAAAAAATATTATTTAGGCTATAATTGGGTAAAAAGTTTCTCCATGTTGAAGCCTTCCGCAATTGGTTATCAATAATATGTGGTTTACGTACCTTGACGTCACAATTCCTTGATAGTGCAACTGGTGTTGAATATAGTTTCGACTTTCACGAAGTCATTGTCAAAACTATAAGAATATAAAAACATTTTCCTGAATTTCGTCAAATTTTAAAAACTTACACACAACAAACACATTGCAGAATTTTTTGGCATTTAGTACAGTTCGCCGGCCGGCACACGTCACTGAACTAAAAAAATCGCTACAGGCCGGCGAACTGTACTGAATGTAAAAAATTTCTGTAATGTGTTTGTTGGGTGTAAGTTTTGAAAATTTGACGAAATTCAGTAAAATGTTTTAATTTATAGTTTTGACAATGACTTCGTGGAAGTCGAAACTATAGTCAACACCAGTTGCTGCACTATCAAGGAATTGTGATGTCAAGGTACGTAAACCATATATTATTGAAAAGTTTCGTTGAGTAAATACCCCCGTCGCAGCAGACCTGCGTACTCAGCGAATTTCCAAATTAGGAATATTAATTTTGACCACATAAAACTGTAAACCAAATAAAATCACATGCTCATAAATAGGAAAATAAATGGCTATTATGGCTATTATGGAGTATATGCAGGTATGCTGCCATGGGGAACACTAAAAGTAGGTTTTTATCATAAAATCATTTATTTCGACCATATGAAGCCATGTACTAAGTTTTATCAATATCTGTCCATTGCTAAAGGAGTTATCCTATTCTCCATATAATTAACATGGGAAAAGAGTATGTAGGTTTGCTGCCATGATAAGCGCAAAAACCAAGATTTTTTACCATAAATGGATGAATCTCAACCAAATGAAGCTGAATACCAAGTTTCATCGAAAAATATTGGTTAATAAGTGAAATATTAACACATCCCTATTCTCCATAAGATTAACATTGGAGCCCCAAAATACAATGTACTGCCTTTAGACTTAGTAATATCTCGGTAACCAATGGAGATAGAGCAAAGCTTCAAAATACTAAATTGTGTGTTTTTTTGAGCTAAATCCAATGGTCAAAATAAAAATTTTTAAAATTTACATATAAAAAATGCAAAAAACACTATTTTGGGGTACAAAACCCCCCAAAACTACCCCTTCCGGTAGGTCGATATGTCTGGTTTACGAACTCATCCGAATAAACGTAGGATTACACATTTCTACCAAATTTGGTGTCGATCGGACCGTTTTTACGAGAGTTATCGTGCCTAGGGACACATACATATATACAGGATGTCCAGCTTCAACCTTTACAAACTTTTACAGGTTATTGCCCACGTCAAAATAAGCAAAAAAGTTCCTATAAACATATGTCCTAAAATGCTTCGTTAACCCTCTAGCCGCCATTTTGTTTTTTACACTAAATAATTTTTATTTCCGTAACGGCTCATTGTATTAAGTTAATGTTTGGCATGAACCTTCACTATAACAATACCCATTTTCAGTAAAAAAATTATTTTTTTCCAATGTGTATTTTCAAAATGGCGGCCATTTTAAAATTTTAACCTCAAATATCTCAAAAACGGTAAATTTTATAAAAATATTACAAGAGACAAAAAAGTTGACAAATTAAATTTTTTAAACATTGATACCAAGTTTGTAAGGATCCGACAACAAATAACGGAGTTATTGTGGTTTTCCTGCAGAAAAACACTGATTTTGCACGCCAATTTAGGTTATTTTAAGAGAAAAATCTCAATAACTCCGTTATTTGTTGTCAGACCTTACAAACTTGGTATCAATGTTTAAAGAATTTAATTTTTCAACTTTTTTGTCACTTGTAACATTTTTATAAAGTTTACCGTTTTTGAGATATTTGAGTTTAAAATTTTTAAATGGCCGCCATTTTGAAAATACACATTGGAAAAAACTAATTTTTTTACTGGAAAAGGGTATTGTTATAGTGAAGGTTCATGCCAAATATTAACTTAATACAATGATCCGTTACGGAAATAAAAATTATTTAGTGTAAAAAACAAAATGGCGGCTAGCGGGTTAACGAAGGATTTTAGGACATATGTTTATAGGAACTTTTTTGCTTATTTTGACGTGGGCAATAACCTGTAAAAGTTTGTAAAGGTGGAAGCTGGACACCCTGTATATATACATATATAAATATATACATATATACATATATATATATATATATATATATATATATATATATATATATATATATATATAATTTTTAATGACTATTATTTTTGGTCTCTGGGCACCTAAAAACGAAAAAGTAACATGGTCCCGAGCTTAGGTCTTACCATGAGACCTACGGTAATAGCTTATTCCCTATGGGAAATTCGCTAAAAACCAAGCGTTCTCTCAAAATAACAATGATTATTATGATTAAACAATATATAAATAAGACATTTTAAAAATTAAATTAAATAATGGCGTTTTTAAATCATCAAATTAGGAGAAATTTTAGCGCGAAAAAAGGGGGCCATAACCTGACATTTATACTGTAGGAGCCAAGTCTTTGAGCCAAGGTCATTGATACAGCTCAAGCTTCACACAAGGCAGCGGTCCCTGGTTTGATCCCGGAAACACTACAGGCACACGCACATGATCGGTCACCTCGACCTAGCCGGCGTGATTTAATGAAGTGAACGTGCATTTTTGTCGTTTGATCACCAGACAGGCTTATTAATTATTAGTAGAATTAGTAGAATGATTTTTGTCGTTTAGTGTCTATTATTATTATTAGTGTCGTATGGTGATGGGCGTAGATTTTTTCAGTAAAATATTAATTTGCTTACATAAAGTTTGTTATAACTGAAATGTACTTTTGTACTGAATAAACATTGCCAAAAATGCCAAGTATACAATATTTATACCTAAAGAAAGTAAAGAGGAATGGAAGTGATAAACCATAAAAGAAATCGAATGGATTCGTAAGCTTGTAGCGTAATCGATTCATCTGGCATATTAATTTCAAAATAGCGACCTCTTCGTGGGACACCCGGTATACTGAACATTGAATATCTTAAATATTTCGCTTTTTAGTTTTAGTTCTAGTTTTAGTTTTAGCTTTAGTTCGACTTTATATGGATACAACCCTTAAAGCTCTTAATTTCATAATTCAAACGTGCAACGGTCACCGCCAACAGCGTCGAGACTTGTGTTTTACTGCTGATTGTTTTAACCCTTGTGACGTTTTAAAGTCGCTTTTGCTGAGATAATTTTCCAGACGACTGCGAAGAAAGTAAATGGGCTGGATAATGGTGACCTTTTCTATCTTACAGGGAAAATTAACATTGGACAATATTGCTGAGGAAAAATATTTTCTAACTTTTCATTAGTTTGATCAGGTATAAAATCAGCTGTAGTTGATTTTTGTAAAAAATACATAACATTATAATGCTTAATAATAATTTATCAAGAATTGTTTATACTCACTCTGTACACAGTAGCTGAACATACCTGAAAAAAATTAATTGAATGAATATTTCACATTGTATTAAGTTATTAACTAGAAGATTGTTAAGTAGGCACCCAATTGAAATAGTGATCTAAAAAAACTATCATAAATTAAACAAAACCCTTTTGAAAAAAAATCATGAAAGCATGTAAATTAATGCAGTTACCACTATTCATATATTAAGTGGTAAGTCTAATGTTCCTCTTGCTAAAGTTCCTCTCGTTCGTCGTTCTCTCGCGAGTTCAGTAATGTTATGGTTTTCAGGAATCAGATAATTTAAGTTATAGAAGGAAAGTACGGAGGGTTCCCGCAGGACTCGTCCGGGGAAGATAAAAGTGCGTCAACATCCCTCAGGATAACTGAAAACTGCCGTCATGCAAATATTCCGCCCTTGTTATCTTCTCGTTACAAAACAGGTGAAAATTCCGAGCATCCTCACACAGTAACAACCCGTTGGGAGCAATACAAACTTAAATGTAAAATGTTAAAAACATAATAAAGAAGATTGACTATAAATTAGTTGACGACTAATAAAAACCCCCTTACAATGTGTCCGTGTAAATGTTGAGGATGATAAAATTTTACTACAAAATACAAGACATTGCACACTTTAATATTGATAATAATGAGCTAAAAATGTTAATCGTTGAGTAGTATTATTATAGATCTAAAACGTTTCCACACAACTTGGCATATCAATTGTAGAACTTTATGTTTAATAGACCCTTAAAATAATCGAGCATACTCTGTAAGGTGTTTGCAACATAATCTTCGGACTCACCGGTGAATTAATAATGATTGAGAAATTTTACTTAATATTGTTTTTTAGATTTTAAGTAGTTCTATGGAATAAAATGAATTTATTTCCCCCGCACAACGAATGGTTGGTATTGTAGAATAATTAATGGCGGGTGGCGCGGCGGCAGCGGTGGACAGTGTTGGATTGGGGACCACAATTAATCATGGCGCCGGGAATGTCACAGTGAGACGCACATCGCACATGTGGCGGCGTCACAACCATCCACAACAAACGCGCAATCATTCGCAGCTCGCTGCTTGGGGTTTAAAATTGTTTTGAAAATATACAAGTATATGACGAAAGTGTGGTTTGTTTCAACGTAATTTTAAAATGTTCGAAGCTCACGTTTGTTGAACTTTTCAAATACTACTTGACAAAAACCACACTGGATGGTTTAAATTTGATTGTACTACTCAAAATCTTTCTAAGTAAACACGACTAATACAATTTTTATGTATAGGGTTACTTAAAACTCTACGGGTCCGTGAAAAAGTATTAACGTTGTCCAATAACTCCTTCAATTCAATTATTTTTAGACATTGTATACTCTTCAGTGCAAGCCTATCGTTCCCTAATGTGGACATTCTACAACATTTCCATTACAAAATGCACTTTACGTCAAAAAATTAGTAATTTTTCTTAACAAAGTTAGTAATATTGACAATAATAGCATAGAACAATGCTTGGTATACCTTTCTTAATTTTATTATGTTAATTCAGTTTTTTCTACTAAATTGCACTGAATGTAAACCAATGTATGTTTTGCCAACAAATAGTTTAACTAATTATGTAAAACATTTTTTTTAATATTTTAAATGGGCTGGAGTGTAAAATAATACAATAAACACCTTTTTGTGAACATTTTAAAAACACGTTTGTTGAATATATTACTTAAACAAATAATTTATTCACCCTAAAATATTTTTAAACAGACGCTCTTTTCCTATATTTTTTTAGGAAAGTTTTTGAACTTTTAAGGAGGCTCAAATGTTTAACAATCAAAAAATTCATTCAAATTAGAAAGATAAACGGTAAAAGTAGTGTGTTTTGGTTACCGCTGGCTCAGGTCAGCTGCCCCGGAAGCCATGCGCCGGGGCATACATCTTCCGGTCGGTTATTAAATCAGGGGGAGGGGTTGGGGTTTGCGTTTGAACCAAACCTGCGCATAAAGTAAAAGTCAATTCAAAACCGAAATTCAACAGTGGAACACAAGTAGAAGTTAGTTGAAAAAGGAGAGGGGATAATTGTTTCAAGGTCGTCCGGAGGGAGTTTTAAAAAAGACTGAACTGCTAGGAGTTCAGTTTAATGTCGACCGTCGTACAGGTCAGTCGAAACCGACGAGCGACCGAAGAATAGCTTCAAGATCATTTCTCGCTGTCGAAGATACATCCGAAACTTGGACGGGATCCTGTGGATTCGGTGGAGGCGAAGTTCTCGGAGGATTCTCTCTCGGGTGGGTAGTAGATGATATTTCGTGAACTTGTACTTGTTCCTGGTTCGTATCCATCTCTGTGTAGCGTAACCTAGAGCGGAGTTGTTGTCAATTGAAGAGCGTATAGAATAATGAAGCAGGAATTGTCGTGGGCGCGCTTATATAAAGAATGGTGGGGATGAAATAGAAAAACCTGTTGAACACAGTCGATAGGTGTAACAAGTTCGAAGTTGTAGAAACGTAACATCGAACGTAAAATATTGTGAATAACAGTATCGTCAACGTTAACCCGAGGAGTTCTAGCCGAGTATAACGGGTTAAAACTTAATTTCTTCCTAACCTTTGTTAAAATTGTTTTAGTCTTTGAAACCGATGGTTTGGAATCATTTCGTAATATATGTTGTGTCCGCAAAAGTTTCAATTTCAAACATTGCGTATCCATCACAAGAAGTATGTCAGACGTGTAGGAGTGAGAACAAGACAGATGAATGAGATATAACGTTGAGCACGCGAAGGTGATTCAAACAGGACGACATGTGCTAATGTAAATGAAATTTCAGGTTAATAGCAATTAGACTTGTATAATGAAGTTGGCGAAACGTATATATAATGAGTAGGAAGGATGTGAACACCGCAAATGCGAGTTAATTAATGGTCGCGGTGCGATGAACAATCTCCATTTATAACGGCTATCGCGTGGGAAGATCCGTTACGCACGAGCACCCAAGCGGAACCCGTGTTCACTCAAGCGGAACCCCCCCCCATAAAAAATGGAGATTAAATTCCCCCCCCTTCCCCCACCCCTTCCCCTACTCCTTCCCCCACTCCTTTGGGTCAATGGCCGGTTATGACCGGTTGTTGACTCCATCTAGTTAAACTGAATTAAACATGGCAGCTTCCATGGAAAGTTCTAACCTCAAACCTTGGTTTCGCTCCGACTCCTTATTTGACTTTTATACCGCTGCGAACTGGACCGTACTGGAGTGAAAATAACCGTACCGCGCATGCGCTAATTCCTCCCACCATTGTGCTTCACTCCCCCACCACTTCCCCCACCTCTCAAAATCTGAGGAGCGATACGAGCCTGATCTTCGCGTCAGTCGTCAACGAATTTTCATAGCGAAAAGTCGTTGGCGATTCGGTAAGAGGTTTCAAATATATAGTAGGCCTATATATATTTGAACTTCTTATACTACGTTGCGTTTTTTAATGCAATGTAGTGTGTGTGTGTGTGTGTGTGTGTGAGTGTATTAGTTGTAAGGTGCACTTATTTTAAGAATTAATATGCGCATTGCGATGTTAGTTATAAGTTGTGTTTAGCTTTAAGGTGTATTAATTTTTAAGAATATTGATGGTATTTTGGTTGTGTTTAATTATTTTGTTTTTAATAATGATCTGTTGTTTTGCCTTACAGCTAGATGATAGGGGGTAGATTAACTGTAAATTCAGAAGTTCCGTTGAACTTCACTTAGAAGGGGTGGGACATCCGCAAATTGCGGACTAGGTTTTTGTATTTTGTTTAGGAATATTATGGGTGGGTGTTAGAGTTGCGTTTCTGCATTAACTGTTCCAGTTTCCCTTCGAATTCACGGTTACGGACGGACCCGGACCGGCCCGTTACGGATGGACCCGGACGGGCCAAACAAAATTGCATCGATGGCCCTTGCAGAACGTAACTAGTGGGTTGGGAGTGGGAACCGTTAGGCAAACAGGGTGGTGGGAACAGTTACTACTGTTCCCATCACCTTGGTTTTTTATAAATGTTGAACGACCTTGACCCACTTTCGGAAGGGTCAACGACCGTTCCGCATGAGCACCCAAGCGGAAACCGTGTTCACTCAAGCGGAACCCCCCCCCCATAAAAAATGGAGATTAATGGAGATTACTTGACCCACTTTCGGAAGGGTCAACGACCGTTCCGCATGAGCACCCAAGCGGAAACCGTGTTCACTCAAGCGGAACCCCCCCCCATAAAAAATGGAGATTAATTCCCCCCCCCTTACCCCACCACTCCTTTCCCCACCACTCCTTCCACCTTCCGGTCACGGCCGGTCGCTAACCCTTCTCATTAACATACCGTTATAAAAGACGCACCGACTACGGCTAACGTTTTATTCTGATTCCAGACGTTACGCTGCGAATACAGACTTGTAACCATGTCATCTCTGCCTCCAACATCTTCTACTACGGCTTCTACCACGACTTCCACTACTACAACCTCTTCTACTACTACAACTTCTACAACTACAACTTCTACTACGGTTTCAACTCCGGTGAAGAAAACTCTTCGTCTGAAAAATGTTCCTGCCTGGTGTAAGGATCAACTTCAATCCACGCCTTCGACTTCTGGAGCTCCTTTTCCTCCGGCCAGCAATAACGCATCTCGCAGCATATTTTCACCGCCTTCGTCTTCAAATGACTCCATGCCGCCACCGCAGAAGCCAGCTCCTCGATCTAACGAACCGTCAATCGAAACCTTAGTTCACCACCTAAGTGCACCTGTTATTCCACTTTCACCAATGCCTCCTACTCCACCACTTCCAGTTCCTAAAGATCACACTTATCCTAAAAATCAACCACCCAGGTCTGCTCCTTCAGAGCGCTTCCAATTATTAAAAGAAGAGCGTCGTAGGGCATTTAGCCGCCCCACTACTTGCCCTGAAATGCTCACTAGGGGAATTAAGAAAGGATCAGCTTGTGGAAGGAAATGTGTTAAGAACGAGAGTTTCTGCCGTGTACATGTCGTTAAACATCTTTCCGAACCACAACTGGCAGAAACCCCCACTGTTGAAGACGATTCTGAAATAATATCCGTCAGAGGAGAGAGGCTTAAGAAAGGTTTGAGATATTTTTTTCTAAGTGTTGTTGACCACCAACACATATTGGCAAAATGTAACGGCAAAAAATATCAAATTAAAGTTTGTGACAATTTGTGTAAAGAGAAGAGATTTAACACTTTAGATTCTCAAGACTTTCTCCTCAGGGATAAAAAGGATCGTATTACAAGTTGGGGGCGTAAACAGTAAATTCACATAGTCTTTTCCAAATTTTGTTTAAAAAAATAATGGGGGAGAAACACAATGCGTTATAGCATTGTGTTTCTCCCCCATTATTTTTTAACACTCTAAGTCCCGTGACCTACTTTTTCGAGGTCGATGTACAGTTATATGACCTCTCTGACTTGCATTGTTTTGACGGTGTAGGTTCATATAGCGTGCAAGGAATGGTGTGTTAATGAAATATCATCAGCATTCAAAGAGAAACTCCGCATGTTGTTTTGCAAGTTAATTAGTCTTTATTAGCACACAACAATTATCGCGTGAGAAGATCCGTTCCGCATGAGCACTCAAGCGGAACCCGTGTTCACTCAAGCGGACCCCCCCCCATAAAAAATGGAGATTAATCCCCCCCCCTTCCCCCACTCCTTCCCCCACTCCTTCGGGTTAATAACCGGTCATGACCGGGACTCATTATACCGTTCCAGTCACGGTTACTAGTTACATTCGCTTTCTCATTCCGCCTCCATACAGCGATGCCGCCGGTCGAGACGCCAGTATTCCACGAGCACGTTGTTGACACCTACGAGGTTTCGGAACCCGAAGGTGACAACAACAGGCTTGAGATTCCATACCGGATCCAGTACGATCAAATTATCACAATTTACGCGGATCCCCAAAACCCTCGTCTGTCCCTTGATGGGGTTTTCAGAGAAATGTTGCAAATCATAGAGGATGGTGATGTGCTAGAAATAACAAGCTTTGTGACCGACGACAAAGGTCAACACAGCTTGTTATTTCAGCAACCTCTAGGATTTGACGATTTGTACTGGTGGCTCGATCGTTTTTGTACAACATTGCGGCACGAGCCTCAAACAAGCCCTTGCTTCCAAGCTATAGCTCATAGTTGGTAAGCTTTGCCTTAATGAGGCAAAAAACGGCCCTTTTCAGGGCCACCTAAGACTTAAATTTACGTATGTAAGCTATTCAGCTTACTTGCGACTTAGAAATAAGTTCTGCTACGCGGCCAGTTTTGTCCGTGTAGTAGTAATGAAAGGAGGGTTCTTTGTTAGGAGGGGTCAATGACCGTTTCGCATGAGCACTCAAGCGGAACCACCGCCCCCATAAAAAATGGAGATCAAATCCCCCCCCCAAAATGGAGATTAAAATCTCCCCCCCCCTTCCCCCACCCCTTCCCCCACTCCTTCCCCCACTCCTTCGGGTTAATGGCCGGTTATGACCGGTTGTTGACTCCATCTAGTTAAACTGAATTAAACATGGCAGCTTCCATGGAAAATTCTAACCTCAAACCCTAGTATACGGATCGGAATCACTCCATGCTATTGCGCATGCGTCAAGTCTGTATTACTCCATTTAGTGCTACTGCGCCTGGAAAGGCGAGTTCTCCGGATCGGAACAATCCATGCTATTGCGCATGCGCCGAGTCTGTATTACTCCATTTAGTGCTACTGCGCCTGGAAAGACGAGTTCTTTGGATCGGAACAATCCATGCTATTGCGCATGCGTCGAGTCTGTATTACCCCATTTAGTGCTACTGCGCTTGGAAAGTTCTAACCTCAAACCTTGGTTTCACGTTATTGCGCATGCGCCGCATCCACTTCTTCGTTTTATTTTTACACCGCTATGAACTGGACTGAATTGAACCAATCCCGTCACGCTCCCCCCACGCCAGTCTCCTCATTTGCATACTGCTATATAAGTGGAGCAAGCGTTGTTCTCTCCTTCATTCTGCTTTCACGCGCCGCACTTTTTGTTTTGTCTTTGACAGCATTATTGTGTTTTAAAATGCTTCCTCACGTTAATGAAGAGTTCAATCCTTCCGAATTTGCTGATGTTTACCATCAACATGTAGAAGATCCGATAGATTTCTACGATAGTAGCAGTGAGAATGAAGATGATAGTAGCAGTGAGAATGAAGATGATAGTAGCAGTGAAAATGAAGAGAATGAAAATGAAGAGAATGAAAATGATAGTAGCAGTGAGAGTGAAGATGACAATGAAATTCGCATTGAACTTGATCAACAAATGAGACCATTTTATTTCAATGAACTAGATCCCCTTGATATGGTAGACAGATTCATTTCGGAAGCGCACAAATGGCTAAATTTAGGATATAATATTATAATTGGTTCAGCTATTCTGTATCATGATAGTAAGTTCTTTTGTGTAACATCAAATACTAGAGAACGTATGCTGATTTGGCGGGGTGATATACTGAGGTGTCACGAGGGAAATATTAGCATTGGTGGCTACTTTGTAGCACAAGTGGGCTTTTGGGTCTAATGTGGCTAGTGTAGTGGCTAGTATAGCCACACAAACCTTCCTTCACCCCCCCACCCTATCCCCTCCCAATCCTTATTCCTTCCCCCTCCCCATTTTTAAAACTCATAAAAGGCGGACTATGAACCTCCAGGTTTTTAGTCTGTACTTGCACCGTCAAGATGAGTACTAGACTTGATGATTTCACAGCCAATGATATTAATATATGGAGTTTGATAACAAACTTACGCATTAAAATTGAAGAAACAATTATGGCGAACAATGGGATAGGAGTTGTTGTTATTGTTTCATTACTAAGACATATTGATTATTTGTATGATATAAAAGTAACAATCAAGAATATTAATGAACTATTTCCCTGGACAATATTTATTCGCGATAAAGTTGAAGAGCAGAAAATTATAGTAGATGTGCTAGCAATGAAATTTAACCTAGATAGAGAAGAATAACTACAAAACGCTCTCCCCCACCTTCCCTTATATTGTGCAAAAGAGTGGGGAGTAAAAGAATATAAGACTAAGAAAGCAATATATAGTTTGTTATTCGAGGTAAAAGAAGTGGTGAACAAATATGTTGTCTAAAGATACTCCATTTGTTAATTATTTTGAAGTTAAAAATGTTTATATCAGTACAGACGAAATGGAAGAAGACAATATAGAGGAAAATTATAACGAAACTGATAATTATTCAACGATGGATGAAGAAGAAATGGAACAGTTTGAACAAGAAATCTTTGAAGAAATGATAAACGATAGTGACGAAGACATAGTTAAAGAAGCAATTGATATATACATATTAGATTCATCATTGGATTCACCCATATCACCTTTACTGTCTTCTGAATCCGAATCCGAATTGGACTAAGGTAGTCCCCCCACTTTATTGTTTTTAAATAAGTCCTATAAATTGCGAATTTTATTATTAGTAAGTCAACATTTGTTGGAGCTGCATGTATGGTTAAGAATGTCTCCTAGAGATACTTCTTTTATACAATTAATTGAAATTGTAAAACAACGAAATATTACGTTAGTTGAAGAAGAAGATGAAGTTGAAACAACCGACATAATACAAGATCCTGTAGAAGAAGCGATAGAAGTAACAGAAATTGATCAAGAACCTTCAATGATGGAAGTAGGTGAAGCGCAAAATGAATCTCAAGATGTAGAAGAAACTGTTCCATATTCTGTTTTTTGGGATTTTGCATCAAATACTTTTGTTGTAATTCAAATTGAAATTAATAATCTTGAAGAAGTGGTGGGGGAAAATTCTCCCCACCACTAGTTTAAAGTTGGTGGGGGAATGTTCATAAATGTGTTGGTTATTTGCGTAAAAGCTTATTCGTCAGGAAACTGTTGACCAAAAATGTTCAATCCTAACGCACCATCTTCTTCAAGAAACTGTCAAGTACAAACGTTTTGTTCTGTACCTTTTGAACCTTCATACTATAAAATGATAGGTATTCATGAAATTGCAATTAGTGATCAGAAAATGTTCAAAGTATTCTGTTCTCGACTTAATAGAACCTTACGTCTACCACCAAATACGTTCACTTACAGGCTACCCCTGATAGACAAAGATGATGTCAGCAAAATACCAATGATTCAAGTGAAATTCCTGGAAGATGGAATTCTTGTTAATTTAAGAGAAGTATATCATAATGAATATTCGAAAAGACTGGCTTTCAACTTTCTTAGGGAAAATATAGGACGTGAAAAATACCAGTATCCAGAACCATTTTACACATACCTTTTTGAAAATGGAGCAAGTGTAACAGTGGAAATAAGTATTAAGTTAATGTAATTCTCCCCACTACTAGCCTAAAGTTGGAGGGGGAAGTGCATAAATGTGTTGGTTTTCTGCGTAGAAGCTCATTCTTCAAGATATCGTTGACCAAAATGTTTCGTCATATTCCTTGTGATCCAACCTCTTTGTTCAGGGAGAATCAAAGATTAAAAAGACTAGAAAAGGAAAAACAAGACCGACAAGATATGAATATGGAGTTCAATCGACTACAATTTCAAATACCCGGAATTGCAATGGGAGCACCGAAATTGAAAACTCTACACTGGGCTGGAAGTTACATCAAGTATTTAAAACTACAAGTCGAAGCAAGAGATTTAAAATTGAAGAAATTGGAAATGGAAAATCGGGAAATGAAGAAATTAATATCACACATGTCTGGTAATACTACAGTTCAAAAAGGTGAGGAGGAAGGAAAAGAAATATTAGGAATCTAAATTATCAAAACAATCCTTTTAGAGAATGGGGAATAGATCACTTTGTGGTAATGGAATAACATGCCGCTTAGTGATCTATTCCCAGTTCTCGCTTGATATCCAATGACCTTGACCTATATAAAAGTGGTGGGGGGAAAATCATATAAGAAAAAGGTTTTAGATGTGACTATCAGTTTAAGTCTAACACGATGGATAGGTTGTTAGTTCTGTGTTTACAAGAAATTATCAATAATGGGTTTCTTTACCATTACATCATAAGAGCAAATGAGTGTGAAATACCTAAAACAATTCGTGAAATGCTCATTGAATTTAAGAAAGACAATTATGGATTTGCTATTTATCTTGCTTATACTTTTAAAGACGGTACAAAAATGTGTCATGATTGTGGAAAAGCGTCTGTTTTAGATTTTGAACAATTCCAAGATGATGGAGGTAGGTTAGTTCATTTTGTAAAAGCTCAAATAATGAAATTCCAAACATGTAATAAAATTTGCAACATTTGTGCACAGTGTTTGTTTGAATTTATTAAGTATCGTGCATTCAAACCATAATACCCCTTCCACGTATAAAGGAGAGGGGGAAAATAGTGGGGGGTTATAGCTAGGTGGGGGAAACGTGTATAAATACAGGTTGTCTGAAGAGAGTTTTATTATTGTTTCGGAATTAGAAGAAACATAATGGAATTTGAAGTGCGTCATTACAAGATCAAATATGAAGAATGGACTTCAGTTGCAAATTTCGTATCGTCAAAAGAACAAGAACATAAGTTGATGCAAGTATATTGTTATAGACATAATGAAGAAAGCCATCACAAAGTGATGAGCTATCTAAATATGCCTGGCGTGTCATCAAGAAGCCCGGAATTTATAAAATACTTAAAGGAGGAAGATGTGGACGTCACATTAGAAGTATGGTACAAAGTTTGAGAAACAAGTATGTATTATTATGGTGGGGGGAAGAACATATAAGTCGGTGGTGGGGGGAAGTGTGATAAAAGAAGCAGAAGTTTAGAGAAGAATTCACTTTGTACGGCAACAGTGAAAGATGGCTGATCCTTCTGCAACACCTGTATTTTCAACTTCAGATTGCCAACAAAATTCAGAATCAAAAATGTTTTGCACTACTCCAACACCAAACTACTATGAAGATCAACAGCTGCAAGTGTCTTCTACATCAGTGTTGAAAATGTCAAAGCCATATCCAAGTTGTATGTATGAACCAATAACACCATCTTCAGCAAGACTAAGAAAAAACCTAAGAATGAAAGAAAGATATAAGAGAGAAAAGATAGAATTGACAAAATTACAATTAATGGTGCCTACCATTGAAATTGGATGTAGCAGAATACAGACTTTACAGAAAACCAACGCATATTTGATAAAATTATTGGACACTATCGAAGAGTTGAAGAAGAATGGACATTCTCATAAGTAACATCTGCACACACGTTTCCTCCCAAAGAAAAACAACAAAAAAAGTATAAAAATTAGCAAAACCCAAAAAAATTAGATGTAGAATAGAGAGCGAGGAATAGATCACTTTGTGGTAATGGACTAACATGCCACTTAGTGCTCTATTCCTCGTTCTCGCGTTATATCGGATGACCTTGACCTATATTAGTAGGGTGGGGGGAAATTGAAAGTGGTGGGGGGGAAAATGTATAAAGGACGAGCCTACTATAGTCGAATTATTCCGAAAGCGAACTTGTAACGAGTATGGACTTGACTACAAGTAAAGACAATAAGAAACAAAGGCTTCGAGAAATGGCTAAAGCAAGAGAGTCTAGAATAAAGTTTAAGTTTTACAGACTACAGAGATTGATTCCTGGTGTTATGTTAGGTGAAATACGAACAAGAACGGTGGACAAAGCGGCTGATTACATTAATGAATTACGTACAGAACTAATGATAAAACAGGCAAAAATAGAAGAATTGGAACAAATAATAAGACAACACATTGAAAATTCAAACAGTCAACCAATAAACTATGTAACAAAAGATTAAAATAAAAAAGGAAATGGATTTGGACTTTGGCTATTGATTGAACACTTCTTAGAGAATAGGGAATAGATCATTTTGTGGTAATGAAATAACATGCCGCTTAGTGATCTATTCCCAGTTCTCGCTTAATCTAAAATGACCTTGACATACTTATCAAAATATCATATAAGCCGAATCGCAAAGAGTTATTCCTCATTTACTTGAAATGGCTCCTGTGGACAACACCGATTATCCAAGGAAACCTCTTGTTGAAATATTGTATAAAATTCAACTAGAAGATTTAAATATGGAAGAAGAGGATAACATCAGTGAAACATCACAAGTAGAAAGCGTAGATGATATGGATATAGATCTAATAACATCAGAAGTTGAAAGCATCAATGATGTGGAGAATGAAGATTTAAGCGTAGTAATATCAGAATCTTCGTCATCGTTTGAATATGAAGAAGTACAAACTGAAACTCCAACTGGAATAGAAAATACGAATGAACAATCGGTTTGTAGAAGACTATTTTCCTCGGATAGTGAAGAAGATGAAGATGAAGATGAAACAGTGGTGGGGGAACCTTTATAAAAGGAGGAACAAAAGAGCCCATTTCATTTCTCAGCGAAATTTGGAAGAGTAAACATGTATCGTTGCGATAAATGTTCGGAATCGTTCAACGATAATATTCTATTAGAAATACATAAAGAACTATTTCACAACAACGCAGAAGAACAAGAAGAACAAGATGAAATTTTAGCAGGACCTTCAACTACTTTACCAAATCTACAAGTATTTGCATTACCTGGTAAAGTCATAATGCATCATAAAATTCAAAATGAAGACTTAAATCTAGAAGAATTTACTGAAGAAGCAAAACCAATTATAAGTCAAACTTTAAAAGATGAATTGAAAAGATTGAACTTTCTTAAATTTGGTTTATTACTAGAAGCTATGTTTATAAATGTACAAGAAGAATTATCACCAAGAGGATTCATAACAAAAAACCGAACCATCATAGGAAGTTCAGACATTGATTCAATAGTAGAAAATTGTATAGAAGAAATATTAACCAAACTTCAGGAACACGAAGGAAGAGGATCCGGATGGAGTCTTACAAGCATTGAAGGATTAGATATAAGAGTTCACAAACATGGATACGGACTAATGGGATCTAGTTATATTCCTTTGCCAAAAAGAATTGAAAATTCTAAGTCTTGTATTAATGTTCAAAATGAAAATAATGAATGTTTTCGCTATGCTATGACGTCAAAGTTTGTATTACGAAATCCATGTAGACCCAACCAAGAATATGAAGATGCAAGACACAGGTATAACTTTCAAGGAATAACGTATCCCGTTTCTACAAAAGATATATCAAAGTTTGAAAAGAAAAATCCCGGCACGTCTATTAATGTTTTTGCATTAGATAGTTCAAACAAAGTGTATCCTTTACGTATTGCAAAAGAAGAGCTACCAGATCATACGGATTTACTACTACTAACGCGAGGAGATGTGTCTCACTATGTGTACATAAAGAAATTTGACTCTCTTGTTAATAAGCAACTTTCAAAAAATAGAAATAAAAAGTTGATTTGCAAGAGATGTTTTAATTTTGGACAAGGAAGAGAATGGTTACAAGAGCACAAAAGATTATGTAACAATAATTATGAAGCAAAGATTATTTTACCTCCGCAAAGCAGAGCATTCGTTTCATTTGAAAAAGTTCACCATCAATACCGTATCCCTTTAGTTGTGTATGCAGATTTTGAATCAACACTTGTTCCAGTTGAAGATGAAAATTGTGAAGCAAGAAAAAGTGTAAAGTATCAAATGCACAAACCAAACAGTTTTTGTTTAATGGTCAAATCAACATTATCAGAAGAACATTTAAACAGATATGGATTAACTTCAGAACCTCTAGTATATCGTGGTGAAAATGCGGAAAAAATATTTCTTGATCACCTATATTCAATAGCTAGAAATACACAAAGCTTATATACAGATATTGTACCAATGAAACCGATAGACGAAGAAGAAGAAATTCAACATGAAAATGCGACTCACTGTTTCTTGTGCAAAAATGATTTTACTATTGAGAATTATAAAGTTAAAGATCACGACCACCTCACAGGTTATTACAGAGGTGCTGCTTGTAATAAATGCAACTTGAGCTATCGTTTACCACTATTTATTCCTGTGGTTCTGCATAATCTCAGTGGGTACGACGCTCATTTTATAATACTTGAATTAGGAAGAGACGACGGTAAAATCGATGTGTTAGCTGAAACTTCAGGGAAGTTTATAAGTTTTTCCAAAGAAGTTGGAAACGTCAAATTAAGATTCTTGGACTCCTACCGATTTTTGCCGTCGAGTTTGTCCAAACTTTCTGAAAACCTAAGGAAACAAGATTTAATCGAAACGAAGAAGATTGTAAACAGCGATAAACTGGATCTGGTACTTCGAAAAGGAGTTTTCCCATATGATTACATAGACAGTTTAGAAAGATTTAATGAAACATCACTACCTCCAAAAGAAGAATTTAAAAGTAAACTGTACGACATGGATATATCTCAAGATGATTATGATCATGCATGCAAAGTATGGAACGAATTAGGATTTAAAACATTGGGGGAATATTCAGACTTCTATGTTAAATTAGATGTGACTTTATTATGTGATGTGATGGAAGAATTTAGAAATACGTGTTTTGCGTCATATGGATTAGACCCTCTACATTCGTACACTTCGCCTGGACTAGCGTGGCAAGCCATGTTAAAAGAAACAAATTGTAAAATACAACTTCTTACAGATATAGATATGGTGTTGATGTTAGAATCAGGAGTTCGAGGAGGATTGACGCAAAGTGTAACACGTTATGTTAAGGCGAACAACAAATATTTGCCCGATTATGATGCATCAAAACCAACAACATTCCTGGGTTATTTTGATGCAAATAACTTATACGGATGGGCAATGTCGAATCCCCTTCCATATGATAATTTCAAATGGATAGACCCAGAATCAATTAGAAACATAATGGATATACCGAAATATGGAGAAACTGGTTACATATTTGACGTCGATTTTGAATATCCCGAACATCTTCACGACGAACATTACGATTTACCACTTCTTCCGAAGACTGAAGTTTCTCCAACTGGAAGATGGCCGAAATTATTGATGACTTTAACCAACAAGTCTAGGTATGTTGGACACTACTGGATGATACAACAGGCCTTAGACTTGGGATTGAAAATTACAAAAATTAATCGAGTACTACAATTTTCTCAATCTTGTTGGTTAAAACCGTACATTGACAATAACACAAGAAGAAGAGCTGCCGCTACATCAAGTTTTCAAAAAGATTTCTTCAAACTAATGAACAACGCAATATTTGGCAAGACTTTGGAAAACAAAAGGAAACATAAGGATATCAAATTGGTAACTGATCCAGTAAAATTACAGAAATTAGTGCAACAACCAAACTTTGGTTCATTTGTAATTATTAATGAAAATCTAGTTGTTATTTCCATGAACAAGAAGTCAGTTGTAATGGATCGTCCTTTGTATCTTGGAATGTCAATCTTGGATATTTCCAAAACACACATGTACGAGTTTCATTATAAGAAGATGGTTAACTATTATGGAGGAGAGAACATTGGTATTGCATATATGGATACGGATGCACTAATTTACTGGATTAAAACAAATGACATGTACGAAGATTTACGCACCTTTATATATAAAGATGATTTCGACTTTTCCGATTATCCTAAGGACCATCCAAATTACGACAACGACAGAAACAAGAAAGTATTGGGAAAATTTAAGGATGAAACAAATGGTGTACCGACGATGGAAATTGTAGCATTAATGTCCAAACTATATTCATTTCAACTGTACATAAGCGAAAGGAATCAACATCAAGTCACAAAAAAGGCCAAAGGAATAAAAACCTCTTTCCTGAAGAAGAACGTACAGTTTGAACATTATAAAAGATGTTTGTTTGAAGATGTCGAAACAACTGCAACGTTCAACACTATTAGAAGTTATAATCATCAACTTTTTAGTGTCAAACAAACAAAGTGGGCATTAAGCTACAAAGATGACAAGCGCCATATTTTAGAAGATAAAATTAATACTTTACCGTTCGGCCACTACTCCCTGAACCCTATCGACCAGTAAACCTGTTCTTCGTCCTCTACCTTCTTCCTTTTTCCTTTCCGTAAAGAAGAGGGGACATGGCAAGCTCAATGCCATGTTTCCTCTTTTTTACACTAATATGAAAATGGCCTTGACCTATATTCAAACTATATAAAAGAGAATGAACTATTGTACGGATCAGTAGTTTTACAAGCGGTGTAAAAGCAACACCTAAAGATGGAAAGTGTGAAGGACAAGATTGTAAATGAACTACATAAACCAGCAAGAAGAAGATTTCCCAGAAGAAGTACAATTATTAAGGGAATGAATGATCTTTATCAAGCTGATCTAATTAAAATGATACCGCACAGTAAATTAAACAAAGGTTTTAAATATATTTTAACAATTATAGACTGTTTTACTAAAATAGCTGACGCCTTACCATTGAAGGATAAGACTGGTAAGAGTGTTACTAAAGCTATGGAAACAACGATACAAAGAAATAAATTCAAAATCAAACATCTACAGACCGATGATGGAAAAGAATATTTTAATAAAGACTTTGGAGCTTTGATGAAGAAATATCAAATAAATCATTATTCTACAAATTCTGAAGTTAAAGCTTCAATAATTGAAAGATTCAATAGAACATTGAAAGGAGCGATGTACAAACAATTTTCAAAACGAGGATCATACGTGTGGTATGACATATTATCACAACTTATAAAAGAATATAACAACAAATATCATCGTACCATCGGAATGAAACCTATCCAAGTAAACAGTGCTAATGCTAAAGTTGTATTACAACGCATCAGAAATAATACAACACCTAAATTGGAAAGGTTGCAACCAAAAAAGTTTAAGGTCAACGATAAAGTTCGTATAAGCAAATACAAAGGTGTATTTAGTAAAAGATATCTACCAAATTGGACTAATGAAGTATTTACAGTTTATAAAGTGCAACCAACTATACCTGAAACTTACTTATTGAAGGATAACAAGGGTGAATTACTTCAAGGTGGATTCTACGGACATGAATTGTTGAAATCAAATGTCGGTGATGTATATCTTGTTGAGAAGGTTTTACAAAGGAAAAAGGATATGGTTAAAGTCCGGTGGTTAGGATTCGATAAAAGTGAAGACTCATGGATTCCTTCAAAAGACTTGGTATAGTAATTTAATAGCTCATTGTGTGTTTAACCTTGACACAAGATGGAGATTGTACAACAAAAAGATCGATTTAATATCAATAATATTGATGAATTGACAGTTGACAATGATAAGTTAAATCATGGTAAACATGGTGAATTACTACCAAATACGATAAGATGTCTAATAACTGGTCCTTCAAATTGTGGAAAAACTAATGTTGTTTTTAACCTTATAACAAATCCTAAAGGATTGCGTTTTAACAATATATACATTTTTTCAAAATCATTGCAACAACCAAAATATCAATTATTGGATAAAGTACTTGCAAGTGTACCTGAAGTGAATTTCTACAAGTTTAATGCCAGCGAAACAATTATGCAACCAAATGAAGCAAAACCATTTTCTATTTTTATTTTTGATGATGTGTCTTGTGAAAATCACGACACTATAAGGAATTACTTCGCTATGGGAAGACATCATAATATCGATGGCATTTATATTGGTCAAACATACAGTAAGATTCCAAAACAACTCATAAGAGACAATGCAAATATGTTGATCATCTTCAAGCAAGATGAAACAAATTTAAAACATATATATAATGATCATGTAAATGCGGATATGACATTTGAGAAATTTAAAGAGATGTGCGGCAAAGCATGGAATGAGAAATATGGGTTTCTCGTTATTATGAAGGAAGAAGATATTAAAAATGGTAGATATCGTATAGGGTTGGATAAATTTGTATTTATGCGTTGAACTACCAGTGCTACATCTAGTTACACGTTGAACTTCACAGTGTAAACATGGCGAATCAAGAAAAACTATTAAAAGAAATAAAATCACTCAGTGATTCTATTAGGATGAAAAATCGTGCATTGAGGATGGGTTTAAGTGAAAGAGAAGAATTTCTAGAGACTACATTTAAACCTATTACGGAACCTTTAAAACAAATATCAGAAACTATTGGTAAACCTCGTTATGAAGGAGATGTTTTACTACCAGTTTCTAAACAAGAAGTACAAGCAATAAAAAAAGAAGAAGATGATGATTCATATACAAGTGCTAGTGAACAAGAAGAAACAAAAGAAGAAGAACCAATTGTTGAAAAGGAAGAAGAACAGCCAATACCTGAAGCTGAACAATCTATTCCAAATTTAACTCAATTGAGTAGCGATATATTACAACATGGACCTCTTGGAAGAAAATATATAATGAAAATGCTACATGACATGAAATCAAACCCGAATTTGAGTAGATCACATGTATACGGAGCAAGAATTGATGGGAATGAATTAAAGATCGGCGATTCAAAGCTTGAAATAACACAAGACGATTACATCATTATTGGTGAGCATAAATATAAAGGAACAAAAGGACTATATGAATTAATTTTTAAAAACATACCACTAAGATATTCATCCAAATATTTAAGTGTTTTTAAGGAGATTCTACAAAATACTAACGCTCATAAAAGAAACTACTTAAAGGATGCAATGATTAATCGTTCACGTGCAACAAAATATAACATCGTTATAAAAAAGTTGTTTCCTCCACGAAAATTGCCAACATTACGTACTGCACCAGCGGTGAGACAACCACTGAAAAGAAAATCTTTATCACTTATGGATTTATCACTTCTTGAACAACATGGTAAAAAGAGTAAAGGAGATACTTCAACATCTGGCAAAGGATTGATGAAAAATCTATACAATACGAATGTGATTTACTACAACGACATCAATAAATTGGTTGATAGAATGAGACTATTGCATGAAGCCATGGAAGCCGGTCATACAGGTTTAAATAATGAATGGGTAGCTCTGATTGACGAACTCAGGAATCGCGGCATAATCGTATAATTATCCGCGGATATATAAGAGTTACAGGAGTATAATGTGTCAGTTCTAACATGAGCGTCGACAAGTTCGGACGATACTCCGCGTTAGGAGTTCAAGTTGGAGAAAACAGAAAAAGAAGTGGATTACCGCAAACACCCGAAGGTGGCTATAACATAAATAATAAACGTTTAAAGTTTGTTAAAGATCCAGAAGAAGATGGAGATGCAACAAATTTAAAAACAGTAAAGGAGGAAACATCTACAAGTTTAAAACTTGACAATAACCAACTGTATGATGCAAAATCTCACAGGGTTATTAACGTTGCAAAACCAGTCAACAATGGAGATGTTGTTAATAAAGGCTATTTTCTAACTGCGATGGAATACGCTTTACTGTTGGAAAAGACTAAAAGTGGAAAAAGGTACAATGCTTTAAATTATAAAATAACTAATGTGGCAGATCCAACCGAGGATACAGATACAATTAATAAGCGTTATTTGCACTCTGTAATACCAGAAAAGAAAAAAGATGGATTTTCCTTCTATAAATATACTATAAACGATATTGGATATCCTAAAGAAGAAAGTGATGGTGTTAATATAAAATACATTAAAGATAATTGTATTTTATATAATAGTGCTGTTATTAATTGTCATGGAAAAGTGTTGTCCAATCTGGAAGATGGTTCAACTCCATCGGATGCTGCTACCGTGAGACAAATGAATGAAAGCTTGAAAAAAGGAACATCCGCTTTTGTTAAACAAAATCAGGTGGTGTCAAAGAAAGGTGATGAGTTTATGCAAGGAAGTGAAAAGTTTACCTTACTACAACTAAAAAATGACAAGTGGGATGGAAAAAATAAAAGATTGTCAAATATAAGTTTATGCACGGAAGAACATGATGCTGTTATTTTAAAACAAGTACCACAACTATCAGCTACTGGTGTTAACTTTATATGTGGAGGCAGACGATTAACCGAAGTTAAATCTGGTAAAGATGATCAGGATTGTGTTGTTGTAAAACAAACTATAGTTAGAGATAAAATAAATAACGTATATGATGGAAAAAATAGAAGAATATCTAACATATCGGCAGGAATAGCTCCGAATGATGTTGCTACTATTAATCAAGTTATAGCAACCTCTAATGACGATCCATCTGTGTATACATGTAATGGTAAACGTATCACAGATCTTGAGAATCCTACAGATTACAAAGATGCTACTAATGTGGAGTATGTAATGAACCTTATGGGTAATGTAATTATAGACATGCACAATCATATGCTTAGTAAACCGAATCACGGTAAAATCCAAGATGATCAAAGAGAACAATGGATTAAAGATGCAATTATCAATAAGTATTAGTAAAACTCGCCAATATATAAGTATGGAATATATAAAAAGTGTTCATTATCATAAAGTATTTCATGGAGTGAAGACGCTCGTTATATAAAACGGCATAATGAAGACCTCATCGTTCAGTCGTCGTCAAGACGTTGGCAAGAAAGGACGTGGTATAACATCAGCTGCATTATCCCTGCTCAGACGGATTCCAATTGGTGCTGTTGTGAATCGAGCGATAGACGCTTTACCATACGAATTACATCTGCCCGGAGGTTATCAATATTGTGGACCTGGAACTAAGTTGGCAAAACGTTTAGCAAGAGGAGATCCTGGAATTAATAAATTAGATCAAGCTTGCAAAGAACACGACATAGCATATGCAAAGTATAAAGATTCAACAAATAGATCAATAGCGGATAAAATTCTAGCGGAAAAGGCTTGGCAAAGAGTAAAGTCAAGTGACGCAAGTATTGCAGAAAAAGCATCGGCTTGGGCAGTAACTACAGCCATGAAGACGAAAGCTAAATTTGGTGCTGGAAGACGACGACGTCGCAGAGGAAGACCTGCAAAGAGAAGAGCTCCCAAAAGAGGAGGAAACATTAGGAAGAGACGTCGTAGAACTCGTAAAGCAAAAGTAAAGAAAGCTTCTATTTGGTCAATGGTAAAAAACGGAGCAGGTTTATACCTAAGACCGTACCGTGTGTACTAAATAAGAAAAATCAATTGATAATTCCAAATAAAGCTTTAACAAATCATCAATTAAATGATTATATAAAATGTTTAAAAATACCATTCTTTCGAGGAGTTTTTATGAAAGATGAATTACCAATTACAATATGGAAAAATGAAACTGGAATAGTAAATTTGGATTCCACCTATGGTCCAGGTACTCATTGGGTATGCTATAAAAAACTCGGACAAACCGTTTATTACTTTGACAGTTTTGGCAATCTACCACCGCCAAAAGAACTTCAACATTATTTTCGAAACTCCAAAAATATTTTTTACAACTATAAAAGGGAACAACCTGACAATACTGAAATATGTGGACATTTATGTTTGGAGTTTCTAGCGAAGAGTGTCAGTCAGCTTTGAGATGTCATCGTATACAGTGTCCCTGAGTGGAAATTCATCCACATTGAAAAGTACGCTGTTCCCAGCATTGCGTCTATCCAAAGAAAGATTATGGGAAGCGGCATTACTTGATTTGACTACCTACAACTCAATTCCTAATGTTACGGAAGGAAAGAACAATTTACTACATTATTATGAAACTAAAGATGCTTCAGGAAAATATTCAGAATTGAAAATAATTACATTTCCAACTGGAGCTTATGAAATTGATGATATAAACCAATTACTACAGAAAACACTCGGAGAAGAAAATATCACCGTTAAAGGAAACAATAATACTTTAAAAGCAGAAATAACTTCGAAATACTATATTGATGTCAGCTTGAAACATTCGATTGGCAGTTTACTTGGATTTACAGATACAACAAAAAAAATCTTAACTCCTGGAACAACTCATTCAGGTAATACAACTGTAACAATATTAAAAGTAAATAGTATCGATGTAACGTGTAATATTATACACGGATCGTATAGAGAGGGAGTGAATCAGCATATTTTACATACATTTTATCCAACAGTAGCTCCCGGTTTTAAAATTGTTGAAAAGCCACAAAACTTAATATACCTACCGTTAAACACCAGTTTCATTTCAGACATCGTACTGAACATATTGGATCAAGACGGTGTTAGTGTTGACTTTAGAGGAGAAACAATTACTATACGGTTACACATCAGAGCGGCAACATAAAAGTCGACATGGGATTAACATTTAAACCGCAACGGAAGGGTCGGGAGCTCAGTAGCTCCTCGACATTGGAAGAGTTAACATCGGACAACATTCGTTTTCTACAGAAGATTGGATTGAAACTTAACAACGATGGATATCCTGGATATATCTCAAGGACCGACATTCGACGAAACACTATGGGAGAAGGAATATCACACGCACAACCCTTACACTTCATCAAATTAAACAATAACGATGAAATAAGGATTCCCATTCAACAACAAGATATTTACACGTTACCGTGCGAAAGTTATTTACAGTTAGTTACATTGAAGGACGGGTACTTAAATTGGATGGAAAAACTGCTTCAACGGTTCCTTTTATAAATAACCCGATGGCATACCTTTTTGATGAAATAAGATATGAAATATCAGGGGTTACGGTTGATTCAACAAAAAAGGTTGGTATAACAACGACATTGAAAGGATTAACATCATTAACACCGCATGAGAAGAATTCAATAGTCACCGCCGGATGGGTTGCCCCTGATAAAGACACTATAACACCAGCTTCCAACGGTCACTTTGATTTTCATGTACCTTTACGATTGCTTTTGGGATTTGCTGAAGATTACAAACGAGTAATAATAAATGTCAAACAAGAGTTGGTATTACTCAGATCTTCAACTAACAAGGACTTGATACTTGCAGAACCTGCAACTACAGAAGATAAACTAGAATGGCAACTACAGTTGGATAAAGTTGTGTGGAGAGTACCTCATGTAAGATTGGCCGATGAACATAGAATCGTATTATTGAGGAAGTTAAAATCTGACCGTGATATCGTAATGCCATTCCGAAGTTGGGAATTCCATGAATATCCTACACTACCTCAGACAGAACGACAAACATGGACCGTCAAGACATCAACTTACTTGGAACGAGCAAGGTATATAATACTTGGTTTTCAAACTAAGCGAAAAGATGTTATCACTGCAAATGCTGGTCAATTTGATCACTGTAAAATAAAGAATTGTAAGGTTTTCCTAAATTCTCAAATCTTTCCATATGACAATTTAAATGTCATGTTCAGCAAAAAACGTTTTTCCATTTTATACGATATGTATGCAAGATTTCAATCGTCATATTATGGAAAAACTAATACACCGCTATTATCACCTGACCAGTATTATTCCAAGGCTCCGATAATTGTAATCGATTGTTCGAAACAGAATGAATCGGTAAAATCATCAAGTGTGGATATAAAAATTGAAATGGAATTTGAAGAACCAGTAGCGGATGGAACTTCGGCATACTGCTTAATTTTACACGATAAAATAGTTACTTACACACCGCTAACCGGAATTGTGAAGAATGTACTTTAAGAAGAATTAGTACAACGTAATTGTATAAATTTTAAGATTTAACAAAAAACATAAAAGAGAGAAAATAATGAGTAGAAATTTCATTATATCTTCGACCGTCGTATGGGAAGCATCGTTCGCAAGATGAGTTCTACTAACGGAGAAGAAAATACACCTCTGGTTGATGATGATAATAGTTCTGATATAGAAAAACAAGTTGAACGAGAAATGGATGAATTCCTCAAGTTTAACAAACATAAGAAGAAAGAAGAAGAAAAAGAAGAGGTTGAAAAAGAAGTAAAAAGAAAGAAGATTGAAGTTAACATTACAACAAATATTTTAACAGAAGTATTTCTTCGAATTTTCTACCCCATTTCTGCATGCATGACGAAAAATATATCAGTTGGAATTTTAAAAACATTGGATTACTCACCGATTGTTATTTTAAATCATGGAAATAAAATGGTTTCATTTACTGAAACTTCTTGGGAATCATTTATGAAACATCTACATCTTTTGGAATGTTATTTATGTAACAACACATTTGGAAGAAGAACAAGATTAAGTTTATTAGAATCAAATATTGAAGTTGATATAGTCAAACATCGTGGAGGACATATCGTTCGCTTCAGATATTTAACTAGACATGATGTAAAATTACATTTGACAAAAGAAGAATTTTACACTTTAAGTTGTACTACCGGTCCCGTCACCAGATATTTAAAACAACTAATATTTTCAAGTGCAATAATCAAAGACTATCTAATCGATACATTGGACAGACAACCTTTCGTTCCACTTTTATACGGTCCTGTGGATACTTCTATTTTTAATCGAATACCTCAAGAAGTGGATATGTGGAGACAATTGAACAACTATCACACCAACTTTAATATCGACGAAGAAGCGCAAGAAGTTAAAGAAGAACAATCGTGTATGTAGTCAGTTGCTGATGAGACTTCATCATGAACAAACGGGTTTCGTTTTCTAATACGCCACATTTAATGGATGTTAAAAGAGGTATAATTGAATTTCAAGCTTTTCGAGGTAATGATGGAAACTTTATTATCAAAGAATTAGTAATTTTGGATATGAACACATCTGTAGTTTATCATTACTTATTTAAACCTCCATTACCATTCAGTAGACTAACAACTAAAGCGAAAGTTACAAACAAATGGTTGAACAAACATTTTCACAACTTAAGATGGGATGAAGGTTTTATTAATTATAACATGATGCCGCACATTATGAATCATTATTGCAAAGAATTCAAAACTATCTACACAAGGGGATTGGAAAAAGCTAATTGGATACAATCATTTACAACTAACGAAGTGATTAATGCAAAGATGGATAGAGATTTCCAATGCTACTTTAATGAACTTTGTATTTCATCAAAGAGTTTTAAACATCGAAGGTCACAGTGCGCTTTGAAGAATGCTTACCGCCTGAATAATTTCCTTCAACAGAATGGTGGGGGTAACATCGATAATAAAAGCGAGAGCGCTACCATGACGCAGCATGAGTATTACTCGAACCTCCGAAGAGACAACATCTCCGACGGACATTATTATTAACAACAAGATTAACAATAACATTAAGATGGCATCGCAGAACTTCCTTCAGAACTTGGTTGATCAATTCAACGCTCATTCGAAGTCAACAATCTTACCAACGAAGAAATGTTCGGAACTAAAAGAAGAAAAACATTATATCATACATACAATCAAGAAGATGGACACTTCAGTGGGCGATGCTATTAATTGCACATTGAGCGAGGCGCCGTATACAGTTGGTGACGAACCGAAGTTTCAGATATTCCTACCGAAACGATTCGTACAACTTCTACAGAATGAAGATCTTCGTGTTATTCAACCCGGCGCACTCTATTTGGTTTCACACGGACCGAGTGGAAACAACTCAACTGAACTAACTATTCATGTAACACCTTCTACTAATTAGTTTGTACATAGTATTGTAAATATATGTGTTTGTAATGGTTTCTCAATAAAGATAATATAAAACAGAAAAGAAAAAATAAAAGAAGCAACATATTGTTATGTCTTTATACATAGCAATATGTTGCTTTTTTAAAAATTCCACGGGATGACCTTGACCCAATTTTGTGTGATAATAAAAGTGAAAATTAACTTGTGAAATTCATCAGTCTACGACTACCTTTCGTACCGTACGCATCTCGCTCTCTATCACTAAATACAAAACTTCAACATGTCCCTAAAGGTTAAGTGTGCATCTTACGATACCAACACCATTACAAGTTTTGAACAACTTGAAGATTTAACAAACGAAATGCGAGTTTTACTTACCGGTGGTTATCATTTAACTGTTGATGTTAGTGCTACTAATATAAGGATGTTTACTAAAACAAAATATTGCGATGATGAAGTATTTCTTTCTACACAACCTACAACATCTTCATCGCCGACTGGTCAACATAACATCAAGTTCCACAAGTATTACCAATGTTAAATAACTTTTAACAAATAGAACTAAGGAATCACGTGATCAACGTCAAGTGGGGTGATATTTTGTAAAAACTAATCATTCGCTTCCCGACTGTCGCTGCGTCAACACCTAATTTTTAAAGATGTTATACAGAATGATGATTGAACTTGATGGAAAAATCTATGGAAAAGATTACAATACAGTTGAACAAATGACTGAAGATTTAGAAATATTAACTAAAGAAGGATATCAAGCTAAGTTAATTTTGAAATTTCCTGAAGTACATCCACTATCAACTGAAGAACTTATCGCTATGGCTAAAGCGGAGAGAGAGAAAAGATCTGAAGAAAACAAACAGACAAAGTCTGAAGAAGATAAAAAGAAATAAACTTCTTAAGTATCAACATTCCTTACATTAGTAAGGTATAATTTTTTAAAACTTCGTTTGGATGACCTTGAAATTACCCCCCACCACTTTTTGTAGTACATAAAACTCGCTATTCAACACTATAAGCTCTTATTCTTTCACTGGACACAGCAGCGTCAACATGGAAGAACAAAAATACAAATACGAACCCCGTTACTGTTGTGAACAACAATGTACAGATTTAGGACCAATGATGGTGGACGGGTTAGCTTGCACTAAATGTGAATTTTTTGGATCTTGTTACTGCAAGTGCAAAACAAAACAACTACCGCCACCAGAATTGCGAACCTTCAAATTTTACAAATCAAGATATTTTCATACATGCTGTCCTCAAAGATGTTTCAAATTTCATCCTCTCGATCTAGCTCATTGTCAACGCACCAAGTCTCATCAAAATGATTTTTGTACACATATGATAATGAGATGTAAATACAGATCAGATTGGTATTCCGATCCTGTAGAACCATCAAATGTGTAAGTTCGGTTTTACACTATTTTTTAAAACTTCAATTGGATGACCTTGAGCTTTCCCCCACCATTAGTTTTTTAGATTTCCCCCTACCATAAGTCTTTTAGATTTCCCCCCACCATTTGTTTAAATTTTGTATCTTATTGAATCCACCTTTGAAATTATTTCACTTCCAACACTCCGACTAACAACATGGGATCGCCTTTCGTCAAGTTTCAACATATAATAACTGACAGGGAAGAGTTGGAGGAAATATTTCAAAATTTGCTCTCTGTCATGGATAGATATCCTATGAGATGGATCAGACTTGATGTTCACTATTTACGTCCTCGTGAATATTCTTCATCATCGAGTGAGGACGAAACAACGACTACTTCAGCTAGGATGTTTCGATTTTCTTCATCATCGAGTGAAGACGAAACAAGGGCTACTACTTCAGCTAAGATATTTGAATTGAAAGACGAAGAAGAGGAACTTAGCTATTTACTTAATAACAAGCTCATGCTCACCGAAAAATAGGCCTCCTTCCTAAGCACCGATCTTCATTCACTCACCGACTCTCGCACGATGAACAACTCTCCGTTGGCACGAATGAATTCTAGTTTCGAAGTAAATTCTAAAGAAGATTTGCAAGAGATATTTAATACTTTACACGAAATTGTTAGTAAATTCAACACTGTTAAAATGAGTCTGGAAATAACTTACGCCTGTCCTATTTGTGATAAGGTTGACAGTTCTGATGAAGATAGTTTGCTAAATCTTACTCCGCTAACACCTCCACAATCAGACACAACAACAGCAAGTACGGAAACAAATGGTGAGCAACCTCCTTCCCCCACCACTTCGTTGTAATTCAACTCCCCCCACCGCTTCTTCGTTTAACTAACGTTCCTCGCTTTAACTTCTCATTCCGTCTCCAACATTTGAACTATCGACATCACTTGTTTCAAAATTTCAAACACCAAATAACAACACTAATGATGGATATGATGGATGAAGTTTCCTTCGTCACAAGGATGGAAGAGGAAAAGATGAAAGAAGAAAAATTGAAATTGGAAATTAAACGATTGGAATTGGAACGGCAAAACCAACTCGAGGTATTCCGTTTCTTCAAACTCGTCAAGTACGTCATCTGGGGACTCTGCCTCTACCTCATCCTCGTCGTCGGCGTTTGCTTTTACAACTCCGTGTTTCATCACAAGAATTCAACCTGTATTGCACATTGATTGTATTTGTTTTTGCACATTGATTGTATCTGTTCTTTTTTTTTTACGAATAAAGTTCAAAGAAAATTAAATCCGCCTATCCCGCTATCACCGAGTAGTTCGACTCTCAGAACTATTTCCTGTGGTAGCGGGATAGGCTTTTTTAAAACTTACTCGGGATGACCTTGACATACTTTCCGTAACCCACTTATCAAGTTGAATTTCAATTTTGAACTAACTTTTAATTTATGCGTACCTCCCCCTCCCCTGATACCTTCTCTAACCGACCGGAAGCTGTATGCCCCGGCGCATGGCTTCCGGGGCAGCTGACCTGAGCCAGCGGTAACCAAAACACACTACTGGTAAACAAGAGAATAATAAACGTATCCGACAATGTAGGTCAGTGGCAGGGGTAGCGGACTTTGCTGAGCGCACTGTGTACTGCAGGACTCAGCATAACTGCTGATTGTAGCTGTGTGCGGATCTCCTCAAATGAGTCTAATTTTCCCCTTCACTTCTCCAAACATGATTATTCGTCGAGGGCGGCTCAACCTCAGGGTTTGGTCTGGAAAACTCAGGAAGGACCTAACTCAAGAGGTCGAACTCATTAGGTATCGAAAATGTTTATTATCAGATATGGACAATGTATTTAAATGTATATAGACAAAAACTATCGGAGTTACTAACGTAATGAAACTATTTTCATATATTTTCCCAGATTATTGTTTAGTTACTGTACTCCTAAAAGTCGGCGACACATAGCAATTCACTGTAAAAGATTATAACGTTCGATTTTTTCCCACGATGTGGCTATTTTTATGAAAACAGTCCTTACTATATAAACCAATGATAAACACAAAAGTGGAATCTCTATATGTTGGTGTATAAAATAACTGCTGTTAACGTAACTAGAAATGAGAAGGTATAAAACATAGTTAACTAAAAAGGCAAGTTATTATTACCACAGTTTAATTTCATTAAGTCTTTAGTTTGTAGCGGTCTTAGAATGGTCAGTGATAAAACTTTTGGACGTCCTGATATTAACCCTACAAAATTAAGAAATTTACTATCATTTCATATTTCACATTTATATAAATTTTTTTAAAATAATGTTTGGAATTAGGAGAATATTTTCAAGGGTTTTCGTTTTATATCAAAGCTTTTCATGGCGTTTGGCGGTTGGCGATATTTTAATATCTGGAAAGCTGTATATCTTTTCATCAAATACAAAAGCGCGCAGGCTGCCTTTTGTGGCCTACCGAATTACTCGTAGACGAGAGATCTTTTATGTTCCATCATAATTTATGTTACAATGGTCTTAAAAGCTTAATATTAGTAGATAACCAGGCTTTTACCCCGGTATTATTAGTAAAATTAAAATATCAAAAATGTGATACTGTATGGTAATTATTATTTACGTTTGTTTCCTACTCGTATGAAAGCTTTTTTTACAATAATTATACAGTAATACAATAATAATGACTAACAAATAGGTCTACTGTTTATTTTATTGCGTGCGATTTCAAATAGATACATATAATTCAGGTATCATTTACAGGTTGCAAATATTACTTTATAATTTAAATAAGTACAAAAAATCATTAAAATAATTATGGTAACAAGTGTATTTACAAAAATTAAACATCCATTTGAATAAAAATGAACAAATAACAAGGCTATAAAAAATAACATGTAACAAATTTTAGAAAAGCTATACAACTACTTAGGGTCTATTATAGAGTTATTAAAAATTAAGGTTTTTAATGATAAATAAATTATCAAAGCAAATTTAATGTAAAGAACAAAATGCTTTAAAAATAATGACTGAAGTTGTACAAAGTAAATTTCTTGTTTTAATAACAAAGCTTATTAATAAAGTTTAATTAGAGAACTAAAAGTTCACTTTGTGTGCTCGAAGCTGATAGTGTTTTAAGTCTTTATTATGAAACTTATAATAACGTTTATGAATCACGGTTTCACCTCTATCGAAGAGTTTTACGAAATTTCTCAGTTAAATATCTATTAAACTTTATGTAATATTTCTTAAAGTCAGCGTTAGTTTTGTTATTTTTTAGCGTTATTAAAAAATTTTTGGTTAAAAAAAATTTACAATATATCGTACTTAAAATAAATTTAAATAAATGGATAGTAATTAGCCAAACAATGACAAAAGTGAATTTACATTGAAATAAAAATGTTTTAGTAGAAATTTTAGTAACTTAATTGAAAGGCTTGTCCTAAGTGATCAACCTTGTACCGCACCCAACAATAAAACCATGGAATTGAATTGAGCAAAAGAAGCGGTGTTTAATTTTCTTAAAACACGATTGTTCCTTGCGGTCGGGGGCTCCTGCCTCGTCCCTCGGGACTCTCGGTGGAAACATCTCTTATTTTGGCTCCCACTCAACGCCGTGTCAGGGTTACTCTCGCAGCTTCAATTATTTTTACACATTGTGTACTGTTCAGTGCAAGCCTAATCTTCCCTATGTGGCAATTCTACAAAATTATAATACGAGGGTATGATTTTCACTTTAAAACATTTTATTTACTAAATGAATGGAACTTATAAGATAAGGAGTAATCTTTATATTAATACGCAAGCATGTTTCGTTTCCTCCTTTTTTCTCAGCTCGTGTGCATCGCAGGAGAAATCCGCGCATACCGTTAGAAAGGTATAGTCCTGTAGATGAGCATAATCACATTCTAATTCGCATCGGACTCCAGGGCTAAGCCCCACAGGCTTTCAAAGTTCCTATGTTATTCTTATGGAGAAAGGAGAATTAAATGAATCATTAGACAGCTGTTGTAAAAACAACTGCTAGAGAATTATGAAGAACAGATGTTTTAGTTCTAAACTGTTTTGAGCTTCTTAGGTCCAGATCAACTGAAATTTTGATCGAATTTCGATCAGGAGGCGATCTCTAGTGTAATTGATTACGCGTTACTTGACACCGTAGAGAGCATTTTCATTATGAAAGCATCATTGCTGTAAAGAGATAAACCTTGTGTAAATTTTTAACTAAAACATACATTCATTACCTTTTCAGAATGCACTATAACTACATTAACCTAACTTAACCTATAACCTATAACTATAACCATAACTATAACTATAAACTTAACCTATAACTATAACCTTAACTGCATCTTATTGCAGGACCGAGGTCTGTTTGATAATATAATACCTCAGAAGATTGAAACGAATCCGCTATCATAATACAGCCCATACATTCATGGATGATGAGACAGAAAATTTAAGCTCAAATAAAGTAATTACGTAACTAGACTTTTTGAAAACTGAGTTTCCCATTTCGTATATTTATAATATTCCAGTTGGCCCAACAACATTAACTAGGCTCTTACCATCAGATTGTATTTACAGAACGACTAACCTTCACTAAATCACTCTACAAAGACATGTCTTATTTAAGGTCAACAGTGATAAACACCAATTATTACTTCTATTGTTTGGTCAAACACTCACGTTGGTTGTACAGGAACATACCGTTCTTTTATTGATTTTTTTGGTGTCTATCAACGCCAGTGGCATTTTTCAACGTTTTGAAGGGGAACGGTCCAAACCCCAGTCTTGTTAATATCTAACATCGACAAGTTGTCAGAAAGCTGCATTAATTAATAACCCAATGACGAATGGAACTTGGGTCCGGAATCGATCCTTTAAAAAGGTACTAATTTTTAAAGGATCGAACCGACAAACCTTTGGATTCAAAGGCGAGCACTATAACCACTAGCTACCCAGTCAGTTAAATCCAATAGTTTTTGTCATAAGGTTCAACCTAGTAAATTATGTGCTTGTGAAGCGTCGGATTCGGAGATTTATTATTGTTTCGTCACCAACTGTTTTAAGGATTTTTATGTATTGTCAGTGTAACTTCATGTTATTAAAATCGTAATCTCTAACACGGCTGAAATAGACCTACTCCTGCTCACCTACCATGAGTACTGGCGTAATGAAACTAAACATTGGGTCAGGTGACGATCACGTGGATGCGGTGAAGGGCCGCAGCTGTCGGCGGTTTTGAACCGGACAGTCCGTCCGCACGGGGCCAACGTTAACTACGGGCCGGCAGGCTTCCCCGCGCCGCCGCTGTGACGTCACCATCGGAGGCCGGCTGTTGCGTCCTGAACCCTGCTAGCAGCCTGATCTCCGTACATTGTACTCGCCAGTCGCCACCCTTCCGTTCAGTGACAGCTGTGTTTGACTAAATTTTTAATGCGTTTACACGTTTTAACAGTATTTTTACTTAAGGTAATTGGTGTTGTGGAGGTAATAAGAATAATTATTAAATCCTGTGTCATAAATGCAACGGACGTTTTGGGTACGGAACTGTAAATCTAATTACGATGGAACAGGAACAGTGCATAAGTATGTTTTAGGCTTCCATCAGACGTACATGTAGCTTTAAGAGCTAAATGTAATCACTGGGAAATTTTTGAACTAACAAATAATTTAGTTATTTTAGAAGACCACTTTGTTGAGACAGACGTACCGGTAAGCAAAGAAAACAACAAAATCTTCAAAAATACAAAAAAAAAAAAAAATACAAAAAAATACTAACATCTAAAACAAACTAAATCTTCCTCAAAATATTTTTTTTTTTACTGCCTAACTATAATAATTTTAGCGTGGTATTAGTTTTATGAAAGAACGACAATATCGTGTGAATGTTTTAACTAACATTGTGTTAAACCGGGTGTCCATAATATCTTGCCCTGATAAAAAAAACCGAATAGTAAGCCTATGAAAAAATTGTGGTAAGATAAAGTTTTATTTTCAGTTTTTACAAGTGACTTCTTAAGTTTTACAGCTATACTCAAACCCTTCTAAACTCAAATAAACTTCTATGTTTTTGCCTTGGGTAACCTGTAAATCTTTTAAGCGACTTTTTATTTAAATTTTTCAATTAAAATTTCCTGAGTAATGGACGTTTATTTAATTATCGTTTTGCCTTTTAGACTTTCACAATGAAAACTGAGGAAGAATAAACCTAATCTTTGACAAATCAGAGAACATTAACAAATGCAGAGAGGTGAAGCGTGGTGAACGAGGTGGCAATTTATTATGGTAATCACGATTGTGTTTTGTAGTGCACATCATAAGTAAATTGCATTGCTGTCATTCCGCAGAGTTTAGGTGTTAATGAATTAACGGAAAACTAGATTGCATTCCTTTGAAAAAAAAAAAATTAAAGATGCGTGTGCCTTTGAAATCAGGGAAAGACCTTATGACACCAGACATACATACGGTACTTATAATTGACAGGTGGTTTGGGGCCGCTATTAAGGCCCCATCAAGAGTTTATAAACAAATGAAAATTTTTAAGAGAAGCAAACAATTCATTAAACTATTTAATAAACTCACAATGAAATAAATTTAACGCTATATAATTCTTTATCTATCAGACCTTATTTTAGCAAGATAAAAAAATTTTTATCTTTTTAGCATTTTTTTTTTTTAGCATCTGTTTGCAAAAACTAATACATTGGCTATAAAAAAACTCTTAAGATAATTTTCCTCGACCTCATGGTAAAAAAGGTTACCCAAACAATTAAACCTCATAATATAACTTTCCAAGATATTCAATAAAAAATAAATAAATACCGGTAAAGAATGTCGCTCAATGTTGTGTTCGTCTGAATTCCTTGTAAAATTCCTAACTTAGTAATAGTGAAGAAATGTGTAACTATTTTCGGTAGTATCCTCTTGATCAATTAAATGAAGAACATTAGAGATAACAATAAAAAACAATCAGATCTGAATAACAATAAAAAAGGCAATCGTAAAGTAAATAAGTTTTCATCACAGTAGGCCCAATACACTAAGTGAAATGTAAGTTTAATTCTTCAAATACTTTTGTTGCGCACAATATAATATTATTTAATTTGCACCTTTCGATTCCCTATTTAATTCTCTTTAAAATGATATATAATTTGTAAATATCGAATACAATTTGCGCCAGTTAGAGCAGATTATAGTGATCGACGTCGGGCGCGCGCAATGCTTTGCAATGTAACGCCGCTCGGCCGGTCAGCCTCCGCCTGTGACGTCACAGTCACAGCCTGCAGGCCCGTAGTTTACGTCGGCCCCGGTCCGCACCGCCCGCCGCCGCTGGGAGGGAGAGCGACCACAATTAATCATGACGTCACCGGGGGACAACCCGACCCGAATTTGGGCCAGTGGCGGCCCAGCCTCGACCGTAACCGCAAACAAACTGCTCTCAGCTGGACTGGATGGTAACATAATGGTTATCATGTCATATTTAGTATTAAAGCCGAATGTAACTGGGAAAATATTGTTTAGGCTGATCAAATTCGTTTATACAGCTGGATTCTTCAAACCATTCAAATTATAACTTTATTACAAACGCCTTTACCTTTTTCTGGGCTAGAACAAACCTTGTTCTTTTCTACGCAATTTGCCCAAAAACAATCAAGTTTTATTCGACATGAATGAAATACTTTAAGGTTTTTATGTTCATATGACAAAATTTTGCGAAGCGGATAAGGGGTCACTTTTAGTTTTCCTAGAAAATCATTGGTATTGAAAATAAGGTAATTTGCACCAATAACAGCGTTGAATAAATAAGTTATGGTCCGCCAAGGACGGACACAATATTAATACTGAACTAATGGTTTTTAACTTAAGTATCGTATTTTATGGGCCATGGATGGTAAAATCATCCAACTCAGATTTATAAATTTATTTAGATGAATTGATGTAAAAAAGCAAACCGGCCCACGCAGTTTTCATCATACTGCACGCAAAACAGCCGTTTTCTGGCTTGTAATTAATCCTCAAAGTTGGCGTTTTTTGAAGCATTTTAAAAGTGCAAAAAAATCTGTAACTTTTTTGAGCGTTAACCTCAAAAGTTACCTATGTATGTATTAAACAAAAATCGTACAAATAAGAACATTAAAAAAACTACCTATAGACTAAGTTTTAAATGCAAGATGTTTACATTTCAATCATTTGACAAATACATAATATATTTATAAAGAGTATTTACATTAAGAAGTCAGCTATTTGGACGTAAAATAGCAGTATCTATACTTATTTAATACGCTTAGGGTTTTTTGTGTAGAGAACTCCTCCTACAATTTTCAAACTATTTTCAAGTTAATGGTGTCTGGATAGGGTTTGGTCAGTAGTTGTTTCCGCCAAAAAAATGATGAAAATCGGACTTAAAATAAGCGTGCTATAAGTTTTTAAATAAGCACAGGTATAAATATGTGTAGTTTTTGGTGATTACTGATGTTCACAATATTAGATTGGTCGGATTTAGTTGATCTAGAACTAAATGTGTACTGTATCAAAATAAATTGCTCGATTTCGAGCAACACGTAGACTAGTAAGAGTTTAAACCCTGAAAGAATCTTGTTTAAAAAAATATTCATTTATCGTACTACAAGGAAAAGGAAATATTTACAAATACATTAAAACATCCGGTGATGTTTCCAATTCCCGGACACCCCGCCTGCCTCTGGTCTCAGGTGTACCATTTAAGTTATCCCCTCACAAAACTTGGCCGGCTCCAGATTTACAAAATTCGCCGAATAATACAACAATACATAAATCGTAGCAAGAAACCGAACTTTGCTTGTTCTATAACTCATCCAACCCCCACCCCTAAACTCACTCCACAGAAATTATTTATGAAAATAAATTTATCTTGGGATTTTAAATAACAAATTAAGCTGTAGAATTTATGAGTATTTAGGTACAATATTAAATACAAATTTAAAATGGTACAAATGTATGTAAGGATAAACTCATATGTGGGATTTAAAGAAATATGTCGATTATGTATGAAATACGGTGGATTTTTTTAGATAATAATTTTTATTGAAAGAATTTTTATATCTAAGAGTTCTTTACTTTTATTTACACACCCCAATCCCAACCTATTACAATCAAATAAACCATAATTAAATACTGGCACAACTCCTCAGCCATGATAAGTATTTTGCTTCTCATTTATTTTGATACGGTTATCAAGAAAAAAGATTAAAAGGTTTGGAACGCAACCCAACTTAAAAGTGAAGTAAACCAAGGTTTTAAAAAGAGAACAAGTTCATAGGTTGGCAACCCTGGTTCGTCGTCCTCCTTGACCATCAGCTGATGTGCATTGTTGCTTGGTTGTTCACTTTGGATGGGTTTGGTGGCAGGTAATTATTTTAAGGTCACAGACATGGTTTTGAGCAACGTTCAGAGACTGTTCATTATGAATAAGAAACAAAATTAATTACTAATTTTATGTCAAGAAGCGTCTTAACAAAAATTTTTAGTTGACGGTTTACCTAACCTAACAAATATACTATCGGTTAGTGCTATCTATTGGTTTTAGCATTCTAAATGATTCTTAAGTGAGTTTCCTAAAGCAGTTCTAACATCCTTAGACATTTTTCTCAATCAATACCCCCTGTTATGTTTTATGTATCCCACAGAACATGTTTATTTTTTTCAAGTCTATAAATATTTGATATGTTTGGTAGGTCCTTACCTGTAAATGTTCATTCTGACGCCTATATACTAACATAAACCAATCAATTTTGTTTGAAATAGTCCTACACGGTTAACACTCTCTGATATTTGCTTAAAACCACGTTAGTAACGAATTTATTTCTTTCTACGGAACCCGCATAAGTGAACAACAATGCAACAATGCACATAAGCTGAGACGCAAGGAAGAAGAGGAACTAACTAGGGTTACCAACATATGGAATTGTTCAATTTCTAAGCATTTATTTGTTCTACTTGTAAGTTGGGTTGCTTTTTTTTTAAAAAAGCACACAGTAATCCATCACTTTACACTGTTTCTTTTCAAAACGTTCAGGTTTAAAGTGTTTTATTATTGTTGATTCGAATTAAAACTAAATATATAAAAAATACAGGAAGTAAATCAAGTTAAACCAACTTACGCTATACGTTTATGAATAATAATAAATTTTATGTAAACATTTTAACATCTATTTGAACACGTGTAACTGGAAAAGTTTACAAAGTGTGAAGATTAAATCTTAATTAAACAAATAAAGCTGTAGAAGCCAAAGCAGCACAGACGCCAGCGATGTGCACTTACAGCAGAACTAATCCAAATACTAACACCAAGATTTAACCCCCCCCCCCCCCCACCCGCCAGTCCACACAAAGTTACGTTAGAAGCCGGCGCTATGCATTTCGTAACTCGGGTTCCCCTTCTTTATGTGACATACTTTATGGAGTTGTGTTTAAAGTTTGTACTCACTGTCGTAATTATTTCTCACGACTCCGTTTAAACTCTTGCTTAGCATTTGAATATTGTAGCGCAATTCAGCTTGGATGAATATCAAATAACTTTCCGCCAAGTTTAAACCAAATATTAACACGTAAAAACAAAAAGTGGTTTAGTAAAAAATTTATATTTTTGTGGCCATGAAGCAAATTCCAGTGGATGAGGACTGGATAGAACAATTCAATTACACTACATGTAAAACTATTGAATATAAGTTAATGTTAAACCAACAATTGAAACACATCCGACTAATACAGTAACTACACTTATGAAAAAGTTTGTATCCGGCCAGATATAAAATTCTGATCTGCCAGATCTGGCAGATAAGGTTTTCATCCCATAAAACCCTATCTGGCATATGTGGCCCAGATCTGGCAAATCAGGTCCAGATCTGGGAGCCAGATCTAGCAGATCTGGGTGCCATATCTGGCAGATATGGCTCATATCTACCAGATCAGGCATCCAGATATGGCAGATCTAACAGATATGGTACCCAGATATGCAAGATCTGGCTTCATATCTGGCCTGATATACCAGATCTGGCTTCCATATCTGGCCTGATATACTAGATCTGGGTGTCATATCTGGACCAGATATGCCAGATAGGGTTTTTATGGGACGAAAACCTTATCTGCCAGATCTGGCAGATCAGAATTTTATATCTGGCCGGATACAAACTTTTTCATAAGGAATCGAGACGAAATTATAAACCAATGAACTACGTGCAACATTTATTAAAATAGTAACTCGCAGTAGTGTAATTTATTTACAACAATAGTTAAGTAGAAATTTAAGATACGTTTAACTTTTCAGGATGAACTGATAAAAACGCGTAGGAGATCCAGGATGGGAATAGCGACGGTTGGGCACGTTTGAGAATAACGGAAGTTAATAACAATAACAATAAGGGGCCTGATTTGATATTTGGCGGGGTGCGGAAGCAAAGATAAAACAGATTTGAGACTTTCCTTCCGGGTTTCGAAACCCTGTGTAAACAACGAAAATCTCACGATACCCAGGATTAGGTTTTGATCGGTTTATACTAACCAGGCAGTTTACAATTCATGCATAATTTATACAATCTGTAGATACAATTGAAGAAAAAATCAACTTACGAAAAATATTGTTAAATATATTTTATAATTTCACTAAGGAGAGCTACTTTTTTAAACAATAATCTAACTTAGTACTTAGTAGCATATAGAATTTTCTTAGTTAAATAATTGTCATTACATATAAAGTGATATTTTAACGAAGTCTTGATAGTTATTCACGTAGCTAGGGCAATAAAAACAATTTTAATCATTAACACAACACAACACAACACATGGGTAAAAATATCGTTTACAGGCAGAGCGTCAAAGGGGATGCTCTCTGTTGCTGGTCTCAGGTGGTGTCCCTGCTTTTATCGCAGAACCCATCACTCAACGCTTCTTGTGCCTCTTCGCTTTTTCATCCAGTAGCTCTGTTATATAAGTACATTATTTGCGAACTGGAGCGAGTTTCCTGTGAAAACTTACAAATAAAATCTAATTACAACAAATATGTTTCAGAAAACGAAGAATATAAGTTTTGCTATTCGTCCAACAGAAAATCACTTTCTGGCAAAGAAATAAGGAGATAAAGAGATATATAACAATAGTTAAGGCGTATAAAAACCGAAACGAATGAACAATTTTAACTTCTTGTATGAATCAAAACATTACATAGCGAGAACGTATTTAACCGTATTAAACTTTGTTACCAAAATTTACTGGTATGTAATATTGGTTTGGAAAATGTGATTTTAAAACAAACTAAATCCATGCGTTTTGACCGAAATTTAAATTTGATTGGCACATAGCTGTGACAGGTGATGTACCCACAATGTGGTACTCTGGTCTCAATAAAATACGATGTACCGGATATTTTATTGTTTTCGTCGCAAATAGATTGTTGCCTGGCGAGGCCAATTTCCCGCCGGAATTTACTGATCCTTGTCTCAACTAATTGGCACAACAGCTGATTGATGGATTGGCCTGTGTCGCTCTCTATCGGCGATATCTTGCGACAATGGAAAAGCCGTTGATACAGTAAATACTGACAATGTAGAACCTCTCGTTTAGAGAATGTATAAGTATCTATAAATTAATAGACAAGCATGATTCTTTTTTTCCATTTTCTCAACTTGTGTACAGTTGATTTTTTTACCAAGAAGCGGTCAAGACTAAATGGACTATCTTTGGCGCTTAACTTCTTTTACTTGTAACATAATCATGTGTTTCTAATTGTCAAATATTGAGGTTAAAAAACCCGTCAATGTACGTTTGTTTGTACATTTTGTTGATAAACAAATGTAATGCATGATGGACAAGGTACACATGATTATGCTACGAGTAAAAGAAGTTCAGTGTCAAAGATAGTAAACTTAGTCTTAACCGCTTCTAGGTAAAAAATTCAACCGTACATTGTACGATAAATCAGCGCATAACTTTAGAAATTGTAGATGATTAAACTCCCATATTATACTATAACCCCCGCCACGTAACTTGACGAATGAATTTTCACTACTATTCAGTTAAAATGATTGGATAATCAGCTGTTCTATAAAAAATTGCATGTAACGTAAGCTCAATGTTTTTGGAAAAGTACCCCCTCTCCTCCCCTCGCCCTACCCATTCGTCCCTTCGTCAACTTGCCATTCGTCAACTTATGTGGCGTGACTTATAGTTACATAACACATATACATGTTTAAATCCCGAACTTGCGAAATGCGAATTAATCAGGTAAACAAATCAGGTTAACAAATACAACTGAAACATCTGTTCTTCCTGATTTGCTAACATTTATTGTTACAACAGCCATTCAATTCTTCGTTTAAAGATCACTAGAGATCGCCTCCTAATCGAAATTCGACCAAAATGTCAGTTGTTCTGGACCCAAGAAGTTTAAAACATTTCATAACTGAAACATCTGATCTTCCTGTTTTCCATCAGTTGTTTTTACAACAGCTGTCTAATAATTATTCATTCAATTATCCTTTCTCCATAAGGTTGACATTGGAACTTTGAAAGCCTGTGGGGCGTAGCCCTGGAGTCCGATGTGAATTAAAATGGGATTGTGCTCATCTACAGAACTATAACTTTCAACGGTATGTGCGGATTTCTCCTACGATGCACACGAGCTGAGAAAAAAGGAGGAAACGAAACATGCTTGCCTATTAGTTAATAGATTGTTGACGATGTTGAGTTACATACACATTTTTTAATCCCGCCACTGCAGCGCTGCGGTCGGCAATACACAGTACAGCGAAGTACGGTCTGTTATCGGTTTACTGTTAGCCAAAGGCCTGAAATCGATCAATATTCACAGCTACATGAGTGATGGAATGGTATGAAGTGGGTTAGGGCATTAAAAGATGGCCTCCCAAATGTGCATGATGATTAACGGTATCATTTTGCTTCACGATAATGCCCGTCCACATGTGACTTATCGAGCCCAGGATCTGAGACTTTGCTTGGGAACAACTCAACCATCCTCCCTACATTCCCGATCTACCGCCTAGTGACTACTACCACACATTCATTTTTTAAAGAAAGGTCCAGGCGGGGTGCACCACGACAATTACGACTATGTCAAAACGCCTGTATTAGGGTGTGTCTCAAGTCAGGCGGCAGAATCCTATGACAATGGAATTGTACAGCAAATTGGACGATATGACGAGCGTCTTAATAATGGCGGAAATTATATAGAAAAATATACTCAATTACAGGCTTTCATGTAAAAAATAAAATTAAAAAAATCTCTTCTAGTTAATTTTTTTTATTTCAAAACGGCATCTACTTAAAACATGCCTCGCAATTCACATCGGTCCTCGGGGCTACGGCTTACAGGCTTTCAAAGTTTCAATGTTAAAGGAAGAAGGGTTATTTAATAATCAATGAATAGCTGTTATTGTTTAGTAAAGTACCAGGTTAACCGAGCCTTGCTCGTTAGTTTTAATGCAATTTGTTATAGTGGCATGGTAATATAACTATTAAATTTCCACCAACAACCAACAATACCTCATCACAGTTAACCACTGTTTAAAAAAAAAAAACTGCGTAACATTTTAATGTTCCTTTATTTTTGTATACCTTTCGTTGTTATTTCGTTACCAAAATAGCAACCCATATGAAAAACGTTAAAAATTACGATTTTTAAACTTGAATTTAGACGAAATTCGATTTTTCTTGGGATCTGTTGATCCCAACTATAGTAAGATGCACGAAAATAGTCCGATGGAAATTTTAACAGCTGTTTCCCCCCTCACCCCCTCTCGCCCTGCAATGTTGTCATTTGTGGTTATGTTTACCATGTGTAACACAGTATAAAAATGTGTTTCAGAGTAAATTTGGCAACAATGTATCGACTCTCATCGGACTATTTTCGTGAATCCTACTATAATCCTAGTTGGGCTGTTTCTAAATTTATTTTCGGGCCAAAACACTCTTGAATGCAAAGTTTTAAGCAAAATCTACCCGCTAGATTTCGAGATCGTGAAACACACATCCCTTCAGATATTGCTCGTATTATAGTATAGGATTATTGCGGACATTTTCCATCACTGATTAGTAAAAACAAGTTCACGACGTTCTAACTAAACAATAACATAAAATCACCATCACCAACAATGAACTTTAAACGAAGAATTGAAAAGCTATTGCATTAATAAATGTTAGCAATTCAGGAAGAACAGATGTTTCAGTTATATTTGTTGACCTGATTGGTTCGCATTTCGCAAGTGGTCGATCTAGTAGTAATTATTTACGGTACTAAAAAAACACTGAATTTAATTAAAAGTCTTTAAAATAATAAAAACTAATTGGTCGTCCTAACACTGCGGACCTGCCGGTAAACCCAAAAATGCGCATAACTTTTAAAATACTCCTGTCCCGTGTCAGCGGTTTTATCAGGTGCGAGTATTAATAACATAAACCTCGGCGGCGCGGCCGCGACACAATATCAATATCAGGATATGGGATATTCCGCGATATTGGGGCGGCTACGGCGTCGTTGTCGAGAGATTTCCTCGGCCCGGCCATCGCCGCCTCTTATTAGGTTTACTTGGCTCGAATATCACCTACTTGGAGCCGGCGGCAATGTCTGTGATAAAACTGCAATTCTCAAGTTTATTAATATCGCCGTGCGGTGAAGGTTGCTTGGAAATTGAAAGGGAAAGAGGTTAGAAAGTTACGTAAGTGTTCTTTTAACACTTTCTGTTGTCCTGTCAATGGATACAAATTTCTAATGCTGGATGTATCTATTGTGTGACTGGAAAAATGAGGCTCTTGAAATCGGCACCTATACTTGAAAAGCCAACGGTCAGAAACAATGTTTAATCCAACACAAGAAACAGACGATGAAAAATATGTTTATGAAAAAAACTTTTTATGCTACGTTTTTAGTTAAACATTGTTTACTTTTTGTTCAAGGTTACCGCATTTAATCATATTTTTCAACTAAGTCACTTACACTGAATTGTTTACTGAAAAAGAGTAGGAAATTCGCATTAAAAGTATATTTTAATGTTACTTAGACGATTAGATCAAATTGTAATAACAATCATAACTGCATGCATTATAAACATACTGTACACTTAATTTAAACTGTAATTTAGTTACTAAAACAACACATCATTTCACGTTTATAGAGCAACTGCTGTGGAACTCCAGAGGATAGTGCGGCGTTCTTGATGAGAAGCTGTAATGAGAAGGAAAATTGGTGTCAGGGCAGTGGAGTTTTATAAAATGGCACCAGGGGGTACACAATCAGCAGTAAAACTAACGAAACATCGACTCACTCAATCATGAGTTTTTGTGTACAACTACTTTTGAACACAACAATAATTAATACTCTACTTTGAACATCGACTTAGTTTAATCATAAAGATCAATTCCTTTAATAATTTTCACTGTGTCTTTTAACAAGCTTTATCTAAGTAATATAATAGAAATGAAACTAATTTAACTTCCAAAATACATAGTTATTTTATACATTTATCGTTTGGAATTGGTCATAATGCTGTACCTGTATTAAATGATCGTAACTTAAATTAGTCTTAGCCAGTAACTAAGCTGAATACACTAATTTGCTTTAATAAAATATTATATTATCTACAAAACCATCAACTATAACTTATTACACGTCGTGATATATTATCCAATTTCGCCTCAAAACTCCCCCTTTTTCGGTTCCGGCATCTCAATTGTTAACTAACCACTCAGTACTAAGTATAACTGTTGCACGTGAGCAAGAGTTGTTGGACATTCTCTTCACATTTTCAGAGCACCGAATAGACACTTAACATTTATATTACATCAATTAATTATTTTCCATCATGAAACCAATACAGATATGATCTCATTTCTGTATTATTGGTGGAATAATAAAATTGTTAAGATAATTATTCAATGTTGCATTTGTTGAAATGGCGCTTTCATTATCTAGTTTAGATGAAACTTTATTGATCTCAGGTGTAATTCGAAAAAGTAAAACATGTTTACATAAATGACAGAATAAACAATTTTGTAAATAATATATATATATATATATATATATATATATATATATATATATATATGGTTGTAATTAACAAAAACCATAATTTAATTTTAATAATTATACTAATATCAAAACCTATAATAGAAAAATTATAATGTAAATAAAAAAACTTAAATATAACAATGTTAGTAAACATAAACCAGTAGTGACATTCAAAATTTGGTAAGGTGGGCTTAGTTAAATTTTTCAAAGTTCAAACAAGAGGCGAGGGCTGGATGAAAGTACACAAAACATTTACGATATACAAGTCATTCAGCGCGATAAGAAGTTCACATTCAAGTTATGAGTCAAAGTTCTTGACTTGCGACTTCACCAACTTCTCTGCTTTGTGAGTGTTTCAGATAAACTACACTCGAGATTTATTTACGCGATAAGAAGCTTTAAAAAATAATTAAGATCTCATAAATAATTAAGAATTAAATCTCAATACATGGTAACTTGTTGTCATAGTTGTTTGTTTCCTAATAAAAAATAGTAATTAATTTAATAGTGTTTCATTACAATACTAAATAACGTGAAACGATCGTACAATTTACTTTTCAAACTTGTTACAAGGTGAACTTACCAAGTTAAAAAATGTTTTTGCATATACAAAAGAAAAACAACAAGTTTTCAACAGAAATAACAGTAATGCTTCATTGTTGCCAGCCCCCACTATCACCAAGCACCACGCTGTCTGTCCATGGTGTTTGAAGGTTGAACCTCAGCACGGAATTCATGAAGTTCGTAATCTTCCTTTATGTATTTTTTCTCGATCCCGTATTTCACTACTTCGTGGAATACCTTGACCATTTTTTCTGGAGGATCATAATCTAAAAAAACATGCAATGTCTATGTTATGCGGTAAACGAAAGTTAATAAAGTAAAAAAGTCATGACTGTTTTCAAAAGTTGTTAAGATAAATTTAATTTAGTGTATATATAACGTAAATTTAAATAATTTTTGTGTAAATTATGCTTTGAATGATTTACTTTTGTGAAGAATATATACCTAGTTTGCCAATATGCGATATTAATTTTTTTGGCCAAGATGAGTACCAAAAACTTCAACGATCTGAATTCAACACCGCTTGAAGTTAAAGGTTTATTTTTCTTCTCAACATAACGTACGGAATGTGTATGTAGGTTAGTAGACAATATTGTTGGTGAACAATTTATTTGTCTGGAACTTAGGTTGTTTAACTACAAATGTTATACTTTGATTTTTACTTTCATTGAGTTTTAAATTGGGCAGGTCCGAAAAGAAGGGTGACAATTTAAAGGAACACGACGTTCAGATAGGTAAAGCCACTGTTGTGAAATTATTAAGATTAAAATAAATCCACTGGAAGCCACTTATATAATATATAATATCACAATTTTAACGTCATGGCAACAAGAGGTCAATTTCGTCGAAACAGTAGACCTAATCAACAATTAACTATCAAAAGAATTGCTAAGTGTAGAAAATGTCAATACAAGAGCTTACTGATAGGAAAGTCCCCCATGTAGGCGATTTCTATACATTCTGGGCTCAATTCGTGTTGTAGTTTGGGATGTTTCATCCACCCTCTACCTTCATATGCCCGGCCGTCGCCGCCGATGTACCAACTGTTGAAAGTAACAAGTGCTTAGTTTATAGTGGTATTTCATGATGAATAGGCTTAATATTATTGCGTTCATCGAACTCCGTACGTTTATATGACTAATATTCTAACAACAATGAGATTCTATGCCCTAACAGTGGATGGAATGATGTTCGCTTTCTAGCTTAGAGAAATGTTAAAATCAGTTCCAATGTTTTTACTTTATGTCATGAAAGCATTTTCATGACATAAAATAAGACGACAATGTTTACTTCACTAACAATAATAAAATTAGTATTCAACGATCGTTCGTGTTATATGTTATCATATAACATAATAGGATATGTTATTATTTTATTGTTTAGACTTTCAGTTTAAGCTCAATTTAGATAATCTTAGTTTTTATTGAAATTTTTGAACTTGAAAAAAATTGCTTAAACTTGAACTTCATGGAGATGCCTAATTTCTTCGAAATAAACTGTAAGAGTATACATATTTATGCGTATTGTAGACGTTTGATTCTCATTTTTATTCAGGATGAACTACTTTGGGTTGCATTGATAGTGAGTTGATTCGAATGTTCTGCAATTCCTAATCGCCAAAACATCATCATATGTGTATGTCTAAAGATCGTGAGTATGGGAGAAGAAACAATGACATACATGCTGAGGTGGGGGCAAAATATTGTCGAGACAAAACCCTTCGAATGGTCTGGGTGGCTAACATGTAAACGTTACTTGTAGGCGAGATCTTGGTAGCGCATCAGCTCGCACTGGTGCCGTTGCATCAGCTGCATGAACTTGACGCATTGCTTCTCCATGGAACAGGCCGGGAACCGTGAGTGGTAGTTGAGCACCACGTGCGTCACCGGGTGTGTTAGATCCTCCACCGCGTACGTCCAGCCGGGGGCCTTGGCGTCCCACATGAACCGCGTCACCAGGTACGTCGGCTCGCCCAGCAGCCATGGCTTCCGCTATACACATCGTGTCCACAGGCTCAACATAGTTTTTACAATGTTGAAAGTTTTCTGGAGTTCGGAAAGTGAACTACCACTTCCACTGACATGGCCATCCGGTCCTTCACCTACCAACAACCTTGCCAAGCCTTAGCCAGATTGTCCTGACCCCGTCAGGCAAGAATGACAAGCTCAATGTCGATTCGGTTTTCCCTTCCTATTTAATTTTTATTATTTATGTTTTATTTAATTTATAAAGTGTTTTAATTTATGTTTTATTTAATTTATAAAGGGTTTTAAATGGTAAATATTTTTATTTACCTTTCTTTACGTGTATTTATGAAAAATCCTAAATTTTGCTCAATAGTCGGTGTCACGGCAGACTAGACCATTAAAGAAACCCATCATTGGCGTGAGTTTCCCTGGCTTTCCAGACTTTTTACTTATTTCGCTGTCCCTCACTGACCACATAATTTTTCCCCAACTTTATATAACTATCCCTGACTCCCTAAAATGGACACCCTATCTAAGCCAACTTCGTAGCATAAGAAAACACTACTTTTCATTTTCAGGGTCAAAGAGAAGCTTTTGTCCAGGTATTAAGTATTCTAGTTAATTTGTAATATTAATATGTGTTGTGTAGTAAAAAAATATGGACAAAACAAAATATAAATTTATAAAACCTTACCCTGATCTTTTCCATAGGGTCTTTAACTTTCTTCTCTACGACTTTCTTTTTCTGCTGCCTTTGTTTACCTCCCATCGTTATAATTTAATATCAAAGATGATCACTTATGTCCAATAAAATCAAATTGTACTAACCATCTATAGAAAACAAAGAAGCAAAAATTTACAAAACCAATAACCATAACAATCAGTTAGGGGTTTACAAAAGTTGGGAGTTTCAAATGGAATAATACAATAATAGGCCTAATAATGGTACTATAATGCTTATTCCGTTTCACAAGAAAAAAGTTTATTTTGAATAACTCCTCATATTGAAGGTATTTAACATGATTTATTGGGTCAATATAACATTTTGAGTATAGTCATAAATGTTGTAAGAAAAAACAATTAAGTTACATAGGTACTTCACCACGTGGAATATTTTAAAGCAACGTGTTTCAACAATAAACTATTTACAAAAAATTTAAATAGCCATAAGTTTTTTTTACTGTTGTTGTATTATTGAACCACTATTAATAAACTATTTACAAAGAACATGAACAACATAAAAAAAAACATTTTAAAATATAAATAGAGACATGCAAAAATGTTTCAACGATAAGGAAACTTAAAAATACTTACTGAGTTTTAAAAAATATAATGTAGCTTTTAACAGGTTAAATTTCATTTTAAACCAAAATTAACAAGGCACAAACTCCTTGAAACAGACACTCATGTTACAGAAAAAAATGCATTTTGAAAAATTTCAATGCCAATTGAGTTTCATGCTTAAATCACAAATTCATAGACACTCACAAATTTGCACGTAAAAAAATATAATACCGCAGATTTTAATAATTATAATAAATCTAACGAGCAAGGAAAGTCACAGTATAAATAGTTTAAAAGTTTACTCGATTTCATCTGTGTTACGAATTTTATCATAAACAAATATTTTAGTCATCAATCTCTGATATCTACATTTTATCTACCACTGGCAGTGTTATTACGCCCACCATGATAAGTAACGACCATAATACGTATTTGTTTAAACCCTACTATTGTTAATAAAAGGAAAACTCTTAAGTTTACAGTGATTTTCAGCAACAAAAATCTTTGGGAAAAACCTCCAAAACATGAAATGGCTCTAAATCCAACCGGGTGTCCAAAGACTCAGGACACTCGGGGTAGGTTGCTCAACCTTCTTAATTTCTTTGGCTGTAAATATTCCAATATATTTCTTCGATAAAAACTCTTATGTAATACGTATTATCTTTTTGTATAATTTTGAAATACACCTCTCAACCTTAAATAGCATTTTCTATGGGTTTTCTTTTCAAATAGCTACTACTCATATCAAATAACCCATCTATTAAAAATAAAACTAATGTCACAAACCGGACCTTAAATAGATGATAAGTTGAAAAATGGCAGGAGCTCAAAATCGTGTAGATAATATTTAAAAAGGCCATACCTTCTAAAATATATCACATTTTGAGATCGGGTTTGCGTGAGGTTTACATCCATGAAATTTTCGGCGTGCACTAAAGTGGTTCAATACGTCGGAAATTAACTCACTTTTTGCATTATCCATTTTATTTTAAAGCAAAGATAATGGAATTATTTTTGAATGGATTATCTACCTTCTTATTTCTATAAGGGTTTCGTCTGTTACGCCCCTTTTTCTCTCGACCTACTGAACCGATTTTTAAGATTGAGGTGTCATTTTAAAGCTTAGCATATACCGCAGTGACGAATCGTAATTAAAAAGGTCATATTGTTTCGGGCTTTGCCCCCCTCGCCTTTAATTTATTTCTAGAGGGCGCTTCAAAATGTTGACCAACTTTTATTGCAAGTTCTTTTATGTGAATTGTAATTTAACAGCTGATTACCTTCAGATGAATTTCAAAAGCCAGATAGTAAACAAAAATAGATCTCTGTCACTTCATGATCAACATTCACGTACTGTAGGTGAGTTTCACTCATACAGAATCATAAAATGCGCAATTTGCGCACGGGCCACCTCGTTCGTTAATATTCGGTTTGTGGAATTATTTTTCTTTTAAAAAGTTCTTTATTATGATATGGTATACTCGATAGGTGTTTCATGTGTTCAAATAAAATTAAACAATGTAGCGCCCCTATTAAGGGGTGAGCGTTGATTCAATATTCCTCTAAAACTACTTCACATTACCCTAGTAATATATATATATATATATATATATATATATATATATATATATATATATATATATATATATCGGAGATCGTTATATTCTTTATAGCTGTTAAAAATTAAGAAGAGGAGAACTACGTTTAGGATACTCTCTACATCGAATCTACAGGAATAGTGACAAGAACAGACTTGAAAAAATAAATAAATATGCATATGTGGCAACTTTGAATTGAATTCACTTATTAAAAGTCACTCAACCCGGAGTGTGCAATCCACTACTGTACAATAACATATCATTTTTCATCCTCATTGTACAATATTTATACGTATATTTACAGAATCCAATATTACAATACTATTTTACAAGAAGTTCAATAAACTAATCATCATACAGTCCGTTGTACTTATCACTTCCTCCACTTTGGCGGTTGATAGTCTCGCAACAATGAGTGGGAAAGTCTTAGTTCGTAGAACTTAAAGTCCGGTCTAATGTAGTTGTGTTCGATCCCGTATTTGACTAATTCGTCGTAAGACTGCTTCATATCGTCTGGTGGTTCACGCGCTATAACAAACATTCAATGACAAACATCATTTGTCAAAAAGAAAGTAGAAAATAATAATGTCTAAAATAAAAGTTGTTTATGTTATATCGTGTAATTTGATTCGAATTGTAAGTAAAGATATCCGTTGTCACAAACTTACAACAACACAACATGAAATTCGTTAAAATAAACTTGATCCACCAAATATATTTTGTGTATTGTACAAATATGCGTTTTAAGTCAGTAACGTATTCATATTCAATAACGAAATAGTTTGGGATTAGAGTGGGTACGAGAAAAACTTTCTATTCTAATATTTTAGTTTACAACATAAAATTGTATGCCTTCCGAAACAGAAGGCGGAAGATCACAATTGAGACAAATAATGGACATAAGGAATCTTAAGAATCAGTAGGATTTAAAACAAATTAAAGCGATGCACATATTTCTAGAAAATTCAAGCAACCAATATATGTTTTTCTTAAAATTAAAAGGGTTCTTAAAGAAAGTAAGAGTAAATTATGATTTGAGGGTACTTGCCAAGGCTTTCAGGACAGGGATTTAAATTTCAAGGAGGTTCAAGGACCGTAGGAGTTAAACTCATGACTAGCCTGCTACTGTAACTGCTTACAGGTGTCGAAGTCGCCCATGTAGGCGATGTAGAGCGCACCGCCCACCAGGCCGTGCTCGTTGTAAGAGTTAGACTCATGACTAGCCTGCTACTGTAACTGCTTACAGGTGTCGAAGTCGCCCATGTAGGCGATGTAGAGCGCGCCGCCCACCAGGCCGTGCTCGTTGTAAGAGTTAGACTCATGACTAGCCTGCTACTGTAACTGCTTATAGGTGTCGAAGTCGCCCATGTAGGCGATGTAGAGCGCGCCGCCCACCAGGCCGTGCTCGTTGTAAGAGTTAGACTCATGACTAGCCTGCTACTGTAACTGCTTACAGGTGTCGAAGTCGCTCATGTACGCGATGTAGAGCGCCCCGCCCACCAGGCCGTGCTCGTTGTAAGAGTTAGACTCATGACTAGCCTGCTACTGTAACTGCTTACAGGTGTCGAAGTCGCCCATGTAGGCGATGTAGAGCGCGCCGCCCACCAGGCCGTGCTCGTTGTAAGAGTTAGACTCATGACTAGCCTGCTACTGTAACTGCTTACAGGTGCCGAAGTCGCCCATGTAGGCAATGTAGAGCGCGCCGCCCACTAGGCCGTGCTCGTTGTAAGATTTAGACTCTTGACTAGCCTGCTACTGTAACTGCTTACAGGTGTCGAAGTCGCCCATGTAGGCGATGTAGAGCGTGCCGCCCACCAGACTGTGCTCGTTGTAAGAGTTAGACTCATGACTAGCCTGCTACTGTAACTGCTTACAGGTGTCAAAGTCGCCCATGTAGGCGATGTAGAGCGCCCCGCCCACCAGGCCGTGCTCGTTGTAAGAGTTAGACTCATGACTAGCCTGCTACTGTAACTGCTTACAGGTGTCGAAGTCGCCCATGTAGGCGATGTAGAGCGCGCCGCCCACCAGACTGTGCTCGTTGTAAGAGTTAGACTCATGACTAGCCTGCTACTGTAACTGCTTACAGGTGTCGAAGTCGCCCATGTAGGCGATGTAGAGCGCGCCGCCCACCAGGCCGTGCTCGTTGTAAGAGTTAGACTCATGACTAGCCTGCTACTGTAACTGCTTACAGGTGCCGAAGTCGCCCATGTAGGCAATGTAGAGCGCGCCGCCCACTAGGCCGTGCTCGTTGTAAGATTTAGACTCTTGACTAGCCTGCTACTGTAACTGCTTACAGGTGTCGAAGTCGCCCATGTAGGCGATGTAGAGCGTGCCGCCCACCAGACTGTGCTCGTTGTAAGAGTTAGACTCATGACTAGCCTGCTACTGTAACTGCTTACAGGTGTCAAAGTCGCCCATGTAGGCGATGTAGAGCGCCCCGCCCACCAGGCCGTGCTCGTTGTAAGAGTTAGACTCATGACTAGCCTGCTACTGTAACTGCTTACAGGTGTCGAAGTCGCCCATGTAGGCGATGTAGAGCGCGCCGCCCACCAGACTGAGCTCGTTGTAAGAGTTAGACTCATGACTAGCCTGCTACTGTAACTGCTTACAGGTGTCGAAGTCGCCCATGTAGGCGATGTAGAGCGCGCCGCCCACCAGGCCGTGCTCGTTGTAAGAGTTAGACTCATGACTAGCCTGCTACTGTAACTGCTTACAGGTGTCGAAGTCGCCCATGTAGGCGATGTAGAGCGCGCCGCCCACCAGGCCGTGCTCGTTGTAAGAGTTAGACTCATGACTAGCCTGCTACTGTAACTGCTTACAGGTGTCGAAGTCGCCCATGTAGGCGATGTAGAGCGCGCCGCCCACCAGGCCGTGCTCGTTGTAAGATTTAGACTCATGACTAGCCTGCTACTGTAACTGCTTACAGGTGTCGAAGTCGCCCATGTAGGCGATGTAGAGCGCCCCGCCCACCAGGCCGTGCTCGTTGTAAGAGTTAGACTCATGACTAGCCTGCTACTGTAACTGCTTACAGGTGTCGAAGTCGCCCATGTAGGCGATGTAGAGCGCGCCGCCCACTAGGCCGTGCTCGTTGTAAGATTTAGACTCTTGACTAGCCTGCTACTGTAACTGCTTACAGGTGTCGAAGTCGCCCATGTAGGCGATGTAGAGCGTGCCGCCCACCAGACTGTGCTCGTTGTAAGAGTTAGACTCATGACTAGCCTGCTACTGTAACTGCTTACAGGTGTCAAAGTCGCCCATGTAGGCGATGTAGAGCGCGCCGCCCACCAGGCCGTGCTCGTTGTAAGAGTTAGACTCATGACTAGCCTGCTACTGTAACTGCTTACAGGTGCCGAAGTCGCCCATGTAGGCAATGTAGAGCGCGCCGCCCACTAGGCCGTGCTCGTTGTAAGATTTAGACTCTTGACTAGCCTGCTACTGTAACTGCTTACAGGTGTCGAAGTCGCCCATGTAGGCGATGTAGAGCGTGCCGCCCACCAGACTGTGCTCGTTGTAAGAGTTAGACTCATGACTAGCCTGCTACTGTAACTGCTTACAGGTGTCAAAGTCGCCCATGTAGGCGATGTAGAGCGCCCCGCCCACCAGGCCGTGCTCGTTGTAAGAGTTAGACTCATGACTAGCCTGCTACTGTAACTGCTTACAGGTGTCGAAGTCGCCCATGTAGGCGATGTAGAGCGCGCCGCCCACCAGACTGAGCTCGTTGTAAGAGTTAGACTCATGACTAGCCTGCTACTGTAACTGCTTACAGGTGTCGAAGTCGCCCATGTAGGCGATGTAGAGCGCGCCGCCCACCAGGCCGTGCTCGTTGTAAGAGTTAGACTCATGACTAGCCTGCTACTGTAACTGCTTACAGGTGTCGAAGTCGCCCATGTAGGCGATGTAGAGCGCGCCGCCCACCAGGCCGTGCTCGTTGTAAGAGTTAGACTCATGACTAGCCTGCTACTGTAACTGCTTACAGGTGTCGAAGTCGCCCATGTAGGCGATGTAGAGCGCGCCGCCCACCAGGCCGTGCTCGTTGTAAGATTTAGACTCATGACTAGCCTGCTACTGTAACTGCTTACAGGTGTCGAAGTCGCCCATGTAGGCGATGTAGAGCGCCCCGCCCACCAGGCCGTGCTCGTTGTAAGAGTTAGACTCATGACTAGCCTGCTACTGTAACTGCTTACAGGTGTCGAAGTCGCTCATGTAGGCGATGTAGAGCGCCCCGCCCACCAGGCCGTGCTCGTTGTAATAAGAGTTAGACTCATGACTAGCCTGCTACTGTAACTGCTTACAGGTGTCGAAGTCGCCCATGTAGGCGATGTAGAGCGCGCCGCCCACCAGGCCGTGCTCGTTGTAAGAGTTAGACTCATGACTAGCCTGCTACTGTAACTGCTTACAGGTGCCGAAGTCGCCCATGTAGGCAATGTAGAGCGCGCCGCCCACTAGGCCGTGCTCGTTGTAAGATTTAGACTCTTGACTAGCCTGCTACTGTAACTGCTTACAGGTGTCGAAGTCGCCCATGTAGGCGATGTAGAGCGTGCCGCCCACCAGACTGTGCTCGTTGTAAGAGTTAGACTCATGACTAGCCTGCTACTGTAACTGCTTACAGGTGTCAAAGTCGCCCATGTAGGCGATGTAGAGCGCCCCGCCCACCAGGCCGTGCTCGTTGTAAGAGTTAGACTCATGACTAGCCTGCTACTGTAACTGCTTACAGGTGTCGAAGTCGCCCATGTAGGCGATGTAGAGCGCGCCGCCCACCAGACTGTGCTCGTTGTAAGAGTTAGACTCATGACTAGCCTGCTACTGTAACTGCTTACAGGTGTCGAAGTCGCCCATGTAGGCGATGTAGAGCGCGCCGCCCACCAGGCCGTGCTCGTTGTAAGAGTTAGACTCATGACTAGCCTGCTACTGTAACTGCTTACAGGTGCCGAAGTCGCCCATGTAGGCAATGTAGAGCGCGCCGCCCACTAGGCCGTGCTCGTTGTAAGATTTAGACTCATGACTAGCCTGCTACTGTAACTGCTTACAGGTGCCGAAGTCGCCCATGTAGGCGATGTAGAGCGCGCCGCCCACCAGGCCGTGCTCGTTGTAAGATTTAGACTCATGACTAGCCTGCTACTGTAACTGCTTACAGGTGTCGAAGTCGCCCATGTAGGCGATGTAGAGCGCGCCGCCCACCAGACTGTGCTCGTTGTAAGAGTTAGACTCATGACTAGCCTGCTACTGTAACTGCTTACAGGTGTCGAAGTCGCCCATGTAGGCGATGTAGAGCGCGCCGCCCACCAGACTGTGCTCGTTGTAAGAGTTAGACTCATGACTAGCCTGCTACTGTAACTGCTTACAGGTGTCGAAGTCGCCCATGTAGGCGATGTAAAGCGCGCCGCCCACCAGGCCGTGCTCGTTGTAAGGCTCGATGGTCCACCCTCGGCCCTCGTACACGTTCCCGTCCCCTGCGATGTAGAAGCTGCCACACGACGACAACTTTTATGTAAATATCGTAGTTTCATACTGGTTTTCAATAGTTATAATCCGATAGTGTAAAATATTGTTATATTATTAACTAGCTTCCCCGGCATGCTCGCAATGCCAGCTTGAAAATTCTTTTTGCCCTTCAGGTGAGCTCGTTCGTTGCGCTTACTTGCCGTCAGGCTCAGCTCGGCTAACTCGCCGCAATTCATTGCGGCCTACATTGATATCCTCTGGTTTTTTGTTACCAATATTCCCTTAATGCATTTAATGAGAACAGCTGTTTAAAAAATTAACATTCCTTGATTCGTTATGTTCCAATACTAAAATGTTGCTTCCATAAGAATAACATGGTAACTCTGAAGACGTGTAGGGCTGAGCCCTATGAATATGGATAAAAATATCCTATATGTTCTTCCTGGTTCTAAGCTACCTTACCTAAAATTTTCAGCCAAATCAGTTCAGTCGTTTCGAGGTACAAGTGGTGTAACTAAGACGACTTTCTTTTATATATAGCCTATAGATTTCTAAAAGGTTTTTGTCAATCAAACGAAAGAATTTTAAAGTGAAGGACGCAAACGTTTATAAAGAGTCATAAACATTATCGAGATATGGTTCAAACTATCAAGTGAGGAATTTAAACACTAAAATTTTAAAGTTATAGTAAATAGTGTGATGAATAACATCTGAAACGCTACAATTATACATCAGATCGACTTAAATCTCTCGTAAACCTGACCTACTTGTACTCGATGTCGTCGTAGTCGAGCATTTTCATCTGGTACTGCTGAAGGTGGCGCAGGAAGTTTCGACACTGGGAAGGCACCACGCAGGTCTGCGTCTTGGAGTGGTACTTGAGCAGCACGTACTCCACGGGTGTCACCATCGTCTTGGTCTTGATGGCCTCCATAGCCCCCCAGTCCGGCTTGGCGATGATGTTTAGCCCTGGAGGCGGCTCCTGAAGCTGCCACCATGACCGAAGAGACATTTAAATTTAGATTTTCAATTAAACGGCTATCGGAAAAATTCAATTGTACAAAGACGATGCATCGAATATTCGTTAGTGTTCCAACAAAGTGACATCATAGATTAAGCATGCTTAATCTATGGTGACATATGGTATACACTTTTGTACATATCGATTCTTACTTTTTTGCTCAAAATAAGCCTTTTACACACATATTTTTTGAAAAAAAAGGTCGGGATTATGTGTATGTGTGGGCTAGGGCACAGTCTCATGTATGTAGAGTATAATAGTCGGTTTAATCGGTGTGTTTCTGTGGGTCCCGGAGAGAAGGAACTGCAACATCGCTCCCGATGTCCAGAGTCGCAACTACGCATATGCTATTTAAACAATTTTCATGATTTTATTAATTGATTGGGCATAAAATATTGCATTGTTACTTTCAATTAACAGCTGCCATGATAAAACAATAGTGTTTTCCACCGTAGGCACCGCTAGCTGTCCACACCGAGCACCACGCTTTTCAAAAACTAAAGGAGTGCTTTAAGTTACTAGCCAGTATAAATTCATTTGCTGGGTACAAAATCAACATTTTACACTTTCATTCAGACATTTATAAATAATTATTTACTTTCCTTTCAAATTGTTCTACGCTAGAGAGACAAATACAGCAATGCCGTATTTAATTAAACGGCACATGCCGCAGACTGGATTTTAATAAACTTAGGCCTAAACGTAAAATTTTTTGAAATATAAAAATCAATGCTTAGCGAAGGAATTTAACAAAAATTATCAAAAAATAAAAATGTCTTGCATTTTTTGTGACATGACAAATCAGGGTTTATAACTTTTCTCTTAAGGGGGCGGTCTACCCCAGCCAAAACAACAACAATGCCGAATGCCGCCTCGCAGCCGTAGCGCTAGGCGAGTTTGATGGCTGCAGAGGTTTACGGGGATCGTGTTTTAAAATTAACCAATTAAGATAGAGATTGGCTGTTAACTTTTTCTAAAAGTAGAAAAAATTATCTAGTCGGCTATCTTTTTAGAATTTTTAAATAAAATTTCTAATTTCAGTAATAACTGTCTAAAATCATCTGTTTTTAGTTTTGTAAATGCAGAGGTTTACGGGGATCTTGTTTAAAAACTTACCACTTAAGATAGAGATTGCCTATTAACTTTTTTTAAAGTAGAAAAAAGGATCTAGTCGGCTATCTTTTTAGAATTTTAAAATAAAATTTCTAATTTCAGCTATAACTGTCTAAAATCATTTGTTTTTATAGATTTTTAACTGAAATTTTCTATTGGTTTTAATGAACTAATTACAAAAGTGTAACAGAGGAAAATTAGTACCGTTATTCTTCTTTAATATGACACCTTATTTATAGCTCTAGGCTTCATTTGGCAGAAGATAACACGATTTTAAAAACCCCTTGCATTTGGGTGCGCGCCAGGGGTAGACCGCCCCCTTAACAATATAAATATTCATCTAACATATAATTCCAGCGTCAATATTTGCTTTTGTAAATAATTGGAGGTTTTTCATCGAAAAAGTATTTCATTTTAAAAACTAATTTTTAACAAAATTATAAAAGTATCGACCCACTCACATCACTTCCTGTATTTGTTTCCATGATATAAACTTCACTGTGTATAGTAGGCCTACAGAAGTGTCAGCTCCGCAACTTGAGAAATAATTTAGATGTCCACATCACGATGTTTTAACTATATTATTTTCGAGGCAAAATTTTCTTTCACGGTGGTTTACATAGTTGCACAATCAAAACATAGTAAAGTCACAAGGTCTAAAATAACTTGTGCTATAAATTTGTAATATCTACGTAAAGTTGCTACCAGACTAGACATCGTCGGTAATAATTATCTGTTTCCCCAGGTTGTCTAATTGGTAAGTAAAGATGGTAATAAAACAATTTCGTAATGAATGTTCACTGTACAAAATATCCCTTTTAGGAAAACTGTAGTGACATCTTTATCACCTACATCTCCATAACAGGAGATAAAATTAAGACAAAAACAAATTTAGCAATTAATTAATACCATGAAAAGCCTACGAAATAATGATAAATGCTTCACGCTTGCATGGTAATTAAGTTATACCGTTCAGACCGAGGATCACGCGACATGAAGTAACACTTTACGAAAATAAACTTTTTCATCATCCACTTGAACTCGCGAGCGACGAGAACATTGTGTTTCTTATCATTAAAACGTATCTTGTTTAAGTGGCAATAAAGTTATCTTATCAAGGTTGAAAAAGATCAGTAACTCACGTCAGGGTGAATGATGTGGCGATATTGATAAATAACATGTCCATCTACTACCTAAAAATGGAAGATGGGACGAAATTGATAAATTATCAATCATTCCATAACTCTCAATCCTTTTTGATTTGTCTACGGTACAATAATTAATGAATGATGAAATGAAATTGATAAATTACCAACCATTCCACAACTCTCAATCCTTTTTTATTTGTCTACGGTACAATAATTAATGAATGATGAGACGAAATTGATAAATGATCAATCAATCCACAACTCTCAATCCTTTTTGATTTGTCTACGGTTCAATAATTAATGAATGATGAGATGAAATTGATAAATTACCAATCATTCCACAACTCTCAATCCTTTTTTATTAGTCTACGGTACAATAATTAATGAATGATGAGACGAAATTGAAAAATGATCAATCAATCCACAACTCTCAATCCTTTTTGATTTGTCTACGGTACAATAATTAATGAATGATGAGATGAAATTGATAAATTACCAATCATTCCACAACTCTCAATCCTTTTTTTTATTTGTCTACGGTACAATAATTAATGAATGATGAGACGAAATTGATAAATGATCAATCATTCCACAACTCTCAATCCTTTTATATTCGTCAACGGTACAATACAATTTTCTTAAAGAACACACATACAGATCATCTTTATAGTCATTAAATATGCTATAAGAATTTGTTTTAATTAGAATTCCTCTAAAATTTTCAAACGATTTTAATAATTTTTGTGCCGTTGAATAGGGCTTTTTCTGGACTTCTTTCCGCCAAAATATGAAAGTTATAGCTTAAAAAAAGGTGCTATCCATCATTGAAACTTGAGATTTTCCCATTAGAATCACATTGGGATTGGATTGAGCGTTTTAAAAATTTGTTAATGTACAGCTGTCAATAAGTTTAGTTTGGGTGATTACTGATAATCACAACATGGGATTGATCGGGTGTAATGTTGATTTAGAACCAAACGTAAAATTTTTACCTACTACACGTGATAGTCCACATTAAATTGTTCAGTTTTTAGTAACAAGTAAGTTTCACTTGTCGAGTTTGTATTTTGGTTAACCTATTAAAATTCTCTTTCATATTTGAATCCTTCGTATGTTTTAATGAAAACGTTCAAGTTATATAAGGGCTAAGTTATTTTTAACTAAAAACATTTCAAGTTCATTACATCATTAACAAATTTATCAACCACATTTCTCGCAACTTAAGGAAAACTACGTTCTTGACAAAAGCTGGAAAACATTAAAGTCTGTATTATAATGGGGGTTTATTTCTTTTTTTAAAAATACGCTCTTGACACGAAGATAGTTTTTGACACGACAATTACATTCATACACCAAGTGCTACTTATTAAATCTACTGCGTATTTGTTAGGTCTTCTTTTGTTTGAATTATCTATACGTTATATAGTCCGGTATTTAGAAAGTTAAATTAAATCTTAATAGATTGCTTAAACATTTAAGAAATATTTCGTTATGGTTTCAATAATTCTATGAATCAATATTTATTGGAATCAAAACCCGTTAAATGAGGTATTTTCATAATCCTGAGTAACTTTACCGGTAGTGCTTTAGTTACAAATGACTGCAGCAATTCCAACTAGCGCCAAAGTCACACCTATTCTTTATTGGACAACTTTAAATTGGCTCAGTAGCAACTTCTACCAAGTCATAAATACTGAATTTAAACATCAAGTGCCTGATTATCTTAGAGTTTTGAATACGTTTTCACATTATATGAGTTTTGGCCATGAACCTTATTCATTATTTTCATTCTACTGGAATGTGTAATATAAATACCAACAAGGTAGAAAAACTACGGTATTTTTGTTAAAGTGAGTAGGACTGATAATGAGTGTGATGAATCAGAAGAGGTGTAGCTTTGATACCGACAAATAGCAGCTGATTAATTTACCATATCATTATTTAATAGTCAAATGACCAAAGATAACTGAGTCCAGTTTCGAACCACCAAAGAGCACTTACTTTTTCAAAAGATTAAACCGTCAAACTTGATATTCAAAGGAAAGTCTTTGTGTCACGGTTGTAAAAACTACATTAGAAGGTAAAGTAATTAGTATTCACTATTAAAATACAATAACATCCAAACTGTCAAAAAACCATTAAACTCCTAAAAAAATTAAAATATTAAGTTTTCATAAAAAATAATGAATTTATTATTTAAAAGAATATCTTAGCTTGTTTACCTCTATTACCCTTAATCATTTTGTAGTTGCGTAATATTACTGTATTATTTTTACTTTAGAGAAAAAACAGCAAACATTACTCTGTGGCCATTAACTGATTGAGGATGGAAGAGTTGTTGTTTTAACAGAAAGGCTTACGAAAGTAAATTTCAACAAAGTGATAAAGGGACAGTCATTAAAAACATACTTAACGAGTTTAACTTTTTTTTATATGGCCATGAAAAAGTTAAGATTTTAACGAGCTTATTGCAAGTTTCAAAACCACCAAAACGTAAAATCAAAACGTATTATTTTTTATATTTATTTGTATGATTCATATTTTTAAAATTTAAAGGAACGCTAAACAAAAATTAACGGTTCACCTAAACCTGCCGCCGCGAAGTGCTTTGTGTATACTGCAGCTGTTAGCGGGAAACGGGATTCAAAATGAGTTCATTTATTATTTATTTTTCCATCTCGCTCGCTGAACGCTGAAATTCTAACACAGAAACGCTATAAAAATATAATGAACGGTTTATAATTAATTACTTAGCTCAAATTCCTTCTTTCAACACGAAAGCTAATTTATGCATTAAATGATCAGTTGAGTAAATGTAAAAATAAATCTTTATTATACTAATGCCGTAGAAATACTAGCAATGTTTTTTTATCGAGCGAGTTTACTACTTCAATCTTTTTCAAGCAATTGTTCTTTGTCATTGGGGTAGTTGGTTTTGAATTTATAGAGAAAAATATAACGTTTAAATTACTTTTTATAACCTTCAATTATTGTCTAACGCTATCATGATCATAAACGAAACACGAATGAAAAAAATATGATGAAACATAGTGCTAGCGTTACGTAGATCCTAAAATCATGGAAATGATTCACCTTTTAAAAGTTCAGTTTAATTGAGTTTTAAACCAGAGCCATACACTCTAGTTTGATGCACACCCCACATAAAATATTGTGCACATTATAACATGAAATATGATTAACTAATTTAAAACAATAATATAGTTCAGATTATATATCTTCCACACGTATATAAAGTTTTACAAGAATTATCGCCTATTCAAATTAAGGAAAGTTGTAATTTTACCTATGAATTTACCTTTAATTACCTATAATTTTACCTTTGTATTTTACCTGTAATTTTACACTACGAACACTCCAGTTGCAATTAGCACTGGTGATTATAGCACAAATTACATCATAAAGAGGTACATTAATAAACCAAATTCAAACCCGTTGCATGATGGGCTCTAGACATGCAGGACATATCTATTCTAGTGAGATCTAATGTTGGTTAGAACAACGATTAGGCGTGGCTACGTTTTGGATGGGTGGCCGCCTATAACCAATAAATTTTCGACATTCGTACTACATTTTTTACCAGGGACTTGAACAATTGAAGTTGGTTGTAGATAGTGTATGGAACGGCTGTATTCATAGCCTTTATAACACAATCGTTCCATAAACTACTATTTCCTACCACTGCATGGAAATAATCACATTGCCACAACTGTAACCCCTATTCAAAGCGGTTCATTTCCGATTTCCGTTTCTTTCCCGCTCTAGAGCGGCAATGATTCTTTACCGCACTCTAGATCAAACAGCAATTTAAAGTCAGCTGTTATCACAAGCCGTGAAAAAGCTGTTGGCCATTGTTGTCGTTTAATTGCTTCTTTTTTAGTTTGAGGTTATGTTTGATAGTTAACAGTGCTTTCCAACAGAAACAAATAAAAAATCACCTAAAAGACATTAAGTGTACAATAAAACATTAAATGTGATGCAATTATGTTGGTAGGAAAAATCCTGTGTGTATTACGAGCGCAAATAGTTATTGCCGCTCTCGAATTGTTTGGCCGCACTCAGCTGACGCTTCGTGCGGCCATCTTCAATTCTCCAATGGCAATGACGTACTTTACGCTCTTATTACACAAATATCTATTGTAGCAGCATATACTATTGTCAGTGCTCCTGTTGCCTGCCACCAGGGACCGAGGATCGTACACCTGATGATAGCTGACCACAGGGACCCTCGCTTCACCTGCACGGGGATTAGCTCAATTATGGTTCGGCACGCATCACTTCTGGTTACCAATTATATTTAATGGTTTGCTAGTTTCACACCAGTCTTCCACTACCACAACAGCTATACGTAATAAAAATTTCCAATTAAAAATTTCTCTTTTAAGTATGGTTTTTTAGGGGTAATTTGTGAAAAAGTCAAGATTATGCATCATTACTAATAAATAAAAACGCACTAAATATGTGATATTTGTTGTGAAAATTTATGGCAAATAAGCAGTTTTCACAAGAAAGTAAAATGTCACCTGACCTACCTTATAGGTTAGGACAAAAAGAAAATTAAACTTTAACTGCAAAATAATTTGTTTTATATTTTATGCCGAAGCGTATTTTAAGGTATAATTGAAGGGTGAATAGGATGAGTATGATGCTTCAGATGAGGTGTATCTTTGTTGCTGACAAAGACCAGCTGAATCACGTGTCCGTACCATTAAAAGCCCAATAAAGCTGACTACAGTTTTATTGGGGGTACAGTTTCGAACTCTCAAAACGCTTCCGACTTGCCTCAGGATTGAACCTGGGTTCAAAAATACTGGATTCACCTTTCAACTCTAAAATTAACTCTATAACCAACACGTAGACTGAAAATGATTTGGAAGGAAACTCCATCGAGTTGTAGGATTTCCGAATCAAGTCTCCAATTCATTATACCTAAAAAAACCTGTATTTTTGCGGTCTCAAACTGGACCTTACTGTTAGGACATACGTATATCCTATAATCCATCTTTTAAAAGTTTAGATTACTCATCAAAACTTTTAGAGGCTCGATAAAAATACTATTCATAAGACCAATTTCATACTTTTTTACCAATCCTGAAATTATCAAAAAATGTATGATCAAATTGAAATTTAAACGCAAAACACACCCAACAACAGTGAACAGTAACTGAACATCCATAACTAGAGCTGTTTCAAGACGGGCGTTCGCTTGTAGATAAACAGAGCTCAGCGGCGGGCCTAAAGCACAACGAATGGCCTTGGGGAGGAGGGTAGGGCCTAAAGGGCTTAGAGAACCACCAAACTGAGATTATGGTAACGTCGTGCGTGTGCGAGATCCAGACCTCACTGAAGTATCGTCTTCGGCCTCAAACTCACGATTTATTCTATTTTGGATGAGAAAGTGTACATAATTTTAATATTGAAAAACAATTTTTCCTATGAAAAGTGAGTTGTTACCATGCTACAAAAATTATTGTAGTACTGTGTTAGTAATAATGTTTAATCCGTCTCTAAAAAAATAAATTAATCAATCAAATCTATGGAAAACTGATAATAAATCAACAATCTCAGCACGCGATTATAGGTAAAAAAGACTCGCCTACTGATCGATGAGGGCTACACACCCATCATGCCCCATGTGAGGTCTCCCCTCATTTGCTTATGGTATTAAACGTCTCAAGGCTTTAACTCCGTAATAAAGTAAGTATTCCCTATAGGGAAATTCACTACAATATTTTTAATATCTTTAGAAAGGTTTTTAAACCTTAGAAAATTAAAATAGTACATAACATCGCCGAATGGTCTACGAGTTGTTATAGTATATTTCGTCACTAGTCCGGAAAGTGGTCGTTATCGGTGCAAGATCGAGTTTCAAGTACGAGGCGAAACCGAGTACTTGAATTCGATCGAGCACCGAAATACCACTTTCGGACGATTTACGAACAGTACTTTTCATCATACCACCTTTAATAAATTTACAGTTTGGATAAAAATTAATACATTTTAACCTATATACCTACCCCCTCTTACGTTGTTATTTGTTTATCTTGTATTTGAACTATAAACAATCAGCTGTTTGACATTTAAACATTGGAGTCAACCAGGTTCATGTTACTGTAAGCAGAATAGCAGCGCTAGTGGTGTCAAACAATGGAAGTTTTTTTCCGGCCTAGTCCCGAAAACCACTGTTTCGAGGTCTAGACCCGAAATAGTACTTTTCATCACTAGGAGCAAAAGTGGGTCTTTTTGGTGCGCAATCGTGTTTTAAAAACGAGGCGAAGCCGAGTTTTTAAAAACGATTAAGCATCAAAAAGTCACTTTTGCTCCGAGTGATGAACAACGTTTTTTTATCATAATGCGAAATTAGACTTTTTATCGTTAAAAATATTAACTATAAAGTTCGAGGTTATATTTACAAAGTAAGTTATAGCCGTGTTTACATTTCTGTTATTTACAAACAATGCTCTTCATAACGTTTGAATTTCAAAATTCTGCTCCTCAACATTAATAAATCAATAATAATATACATAGCAAACAGCTGATTTTTCAGTACTAGGACCTAAAAAATTCTCCAGATGATTTTTCAGTCCTAGGACAAAAAAGAATCGGATTTGGTACTATTGAGAGAACAAAAAACAGGCTAATTTCGGGCAGAATGATAAAAACGTTGTTTACCAACACGTTTATCCAATCCACCGGGAATCAACTACTTTCGATCACAGCTGACCGTTCCGAAAACAACGTTTATCGCTATGGTATGATGAAAACCAGTTATTACGACATAGTTTACCTCATAGAATCTAAACTATATACTCCCGAATGTGTAACTGACTGACTCACTCATCGGGGTATCAGAAATTCGTCAAAAGTCGGTAATGTAGATCTCCTATATATTACTTACTACAGAGTGATTCCCAAGCGAGAACTAAACTTACCGACCTGTATTATTGAGAAAATTGCCAACATACTGGGAGTCGCGGATTACCGAAACATTCTTTTAAAGAAATTTTATAACATTAACCAATTGTGCCTTTATAGGTAAAGCGGTCTATCCACCGAGAGTAATTTCAATGTACAGGGTGTATCTGAAATTACCTCTCCAGACCGGAAGTCACTGATGTCAAATACAAACTCTCACTTTAAATAATTTTTTTTAGTTTTACACGGTTTTTAAGAAAACTTTACAATTTGATCTTGTACGCGTAATTTTAGCAGTTTATTGAATATTTGAGGTTAAAATTTAGATTTTCCTCATTCTTCTCTGAGCATTTTAGGTTAAGCAAAAATGTCTTGGCACAAAAATGTCTTAGACTCTTTTAAATACGTTTCCAACAAAAATTGTCAGTTTGGTCCAAAAAGTTTTTTTATTAAATTTACAACATGACGGAGATTAATGAACATGTATTTAAATGTTTAGTAAAGCTAATCACGTGATAATTGATGTTTTATGATGGTATATTATTTTAAATGAGGTTCTTAGACATTTACATGTTTGGTAAGTTCTGTTATATGTAAAATGTTCAGTCATAATATATGTTAAATTTTCCCCAGTTAAAAAAAATAATGTCATGCTATTTATTATTCTAAATCAGTATGATTAGGGTTTAAAATATTAAATTTTAAAGTTGCTTCAAAATTACGTCTGGTCCCCTCTGTATTGAAATCAGTGTCAATCAACAGAGCAAAATGTGTTTACCTACAACGGCACAATTTGTTTTTTTTTTATTTTAAAAGAGGTGCAAGGTTGGTATGGGACACCCTGTAAGACAGTATCATATTTGCACGATAGTCCTCCCAAAAATTGGTTCTTTATTTGGGATGGCACTTAATTTCTAACGAACTCATTAAGCCGAACATTCGTGGCGAACTTGTTCGGCGAACACAAAAATCAACAAACATTATTAACGAACAATTAACCGGCCATATGATTTACATACTAAACGGTTAGCAACAAACAAACAAAAGTTCGGAAGAACTTTGTTCGGCGAACATGTTCGGCCAATGCGGACGCGGCTTTAGGAAGTACATCATTGACTTTACCTGATAGCATGCTAATTTAAATTTTACAATTCAACAAAAATTTTAACTAAAATAGCAGATTACACAATTGATTTATCTTTTAGTGCGTAATAAATTAATGTTTAGTTTAAAAAGGTGGCAGTACAGTATTTTCATTTAAAATAAAAAAAGCTTTTTTATTTCCTGCCCCAGAAAACTATCTGATTTCAAAATTTAGCGACCAAACATTTTTACCCAAAATAAATATGACATTATTTTTTTCTACTCTAGCGGCCAAATTATAACATCTGAGGCAATCCTCGCGAACATCTTTCAAGTTACTACAAGTTTGGTTCTATGAATTTTTGCCCCCCCCAGTCCACACAATTAAACATAATTAAATGTTTATTTATTTTTGTGGGGAATTTTATCCCGTGTAGACGTAATTTTACAACTACTATACTATAATATTTTACTCAGAACCTCAACTTTGCACATAGACATATCTTGCACAGTACCAATATCAATTAAATTATCAAACTTAAAAATTATCATGATGATTTTCAATATCACGTATTCTTCTATTGAAAGTGAGTCGGAACGAATTGCTATATCAAGTAACCGATTGTTTTACTTTGATTGCTATTTACTGACCTGGTCCTACGGCTAAAACATACGTCCTTTGATGTGTATGGTAACTTTAATATTTTAACCATTATTTCACATACTTTTGTTAGGAACTACTGTATTATTGTATTTAGAAACTTGAAGTTTTTTTTATTTGCCTTGACAGTAATTTTTTAGGAAATTAGGTAAATTTAAAGTTTTACATCATTAAAAACTGAAATGAAGGAATTGTAATGAATGCCAATATTACATTATGTATTTATCATTGTATGTTCAATATTACTGGATTGTTATGTTATTCCCTGGAATTTCAACACAACTAATTGAAGGATAGTAACTGAATAGTATTTTTGTAAATAAAAGGGGGTTTTGGCAAGTTTTATCCACTTTGTTAAGATTTTAAATTATTTGGTTTAAAGGAATTTTTCATTGTTTTCGATGATCTACTGCACATTTTTATGCAGTTTATCCATTTAATTTTTTCATATATTTATTTATATGAATTTTATAATTTTAACTAAATACTTATACAATACCTACATACAAAATTTATTCACAACTCCATTAACCTTTATAGAATTCGGGGGAATTAGGGAAGGAGGTTTGGGGAAAGAGTGTCTGAAAACGAGCCGTAGGCGAATATATTTTCATTCCTTAGATTGAGTTAGTTGCACAAGTTCAAATTTAGGTTACTTCTGCAGTTGTGGGAGTTAATTTATGTTATAAATAAACTTACAAACTCATTTATTTTGCTATTTTGCTCATTTACAAACACTTATATTCATATGTAATCTGTTCATTATATGCGACTTAAACAACAATTAACGAATTTCTGGGCAAAACCCTGAGGGGGCATGGGGGCGGAGCCCCCATCGAGCCGCAGGCGAGTTTAGGCTATACAGTGTGATTGAAAAGTCCCGGAACGGTGGAATATTTTTTTTAACACTATAGATAAAGTAATGAGATCTATGGTAAACTGTATATCAATAATGACCATAAATTTCTACTCTCTTAAGCTATTATGACTTTTTTATCCCCTAAGGGGGACGGCCCACGAGGAGTCAGCCAAAATTCTTAAAAAAGCAGCATAGGTCAAATTTGGCATCAAATTTAAGGTCTTACATAGCAGAATATGCCGCAAACTAGACTTCAAATGCATGACCAAGACGGAAATGGCAGGCAAACAAAGTTTCCATTAAAATCAATTGGGTAAAACTTTAAAATAATAACTTTCTTAATACTCAACCTTTTGACGTCGGGTTTGTGGCTTTTTACTCTAAAAATGGCGTTTAAACCTATGTATGATGTGACAGAAGCCAAAAAGTTTTAATTTAAACAACCCCTAAGGGATGTCCCCTTGGAAGTCTTACAGAAATCTGCTGTGGCCTTTGTCAAATCATACATCATCTTAAACGTCTTTGCATTTGGAATAATAAGCAACAAACCTGATAAAAAAAGGTGAATATTAAGAAAGTTATTGCATTTTAAAGTTCTACTCATGCGATTTTAATGGAAACTTTGTTTGCCTGTCATTTCCGTCTCGATCATCCATTTGATGTCTAGTTTGCAGCATTGTGCTCTGTTAAGTAAGACCTTTAATTTGATACCAATCTCGATCTATGCTGCTATTTAAGAATTTGGTCTGACTCATCGTGGGCCGTCCCCCTTAAGGGGTAAAAAGGTGATAATAGCTTAAAAGAGTAGACATTTATGGCCATTATTTATATACAGTACTTAGTCTCATTACTTTATCTACAATGGTAAAAAATATATTTCACCGTTCCGGGACTTTTCAATCAAACTGTATATGTAAAACTTTAAATCCACTGATGGTTATAGATTAATATTTAGTGTGACAAAATGAAAAATACTTACAATTTTACCAACCCGCCTACAAAATACACTTCAATTTAATCAGTTGGATAAATTACAAATTCTCAAACAATTCACTCAGTAATTATGAAAGTCAAACTTGGACCTGCAGTAAGTCTAGAAAGTTGCTCCTTGGACGCTGTTACCTATTCTTTAGAGGAAAACCTTAAATTGCTTGGAAGGAAAACTATTCAAATTGACTGCGATAAAGAATATTAGTCGTAAATCTTTCTTTCATTTGTAACCTCCAGAGGTCCAAAGCTCAAAATTGTTACTTAAAATCCACTTTCACAGGTATGATATTATTAAAATTAGCAAATTGCAAACCATTGTGTTAGCTTTGATATGCCGATAAACCCCAATACTACAAGTATTAGAAAAGTTTTTTCATTGCGAAAATACGTTAGATATGCTTCGCATGGTTTCTTAATGTCTAGCCCCTAAACTTTTAATGTATAAAACATTAAATCCTGTTACCGTATTAACTGTTTCGTAATATGCCTTAAAACCTATTGTATATAACTTAAAATATAATATTATTTCCATGAGTCCCGCTTCTGGCTATTTATATGTTCTAAAACCTCCTCTACATTCCTACATTCCTCTACATTGCGGCCCCAAATCTTGTCTTGAAAATTCTTAAAAATCTTTATATATTGATTAGGTTTAAGGTAGTAAAGATAACATCATTTCGTACATAATTTTAAAATCATTCAAATACTTGAACGAATAATGGTTGAGACTATAAATAAGAATATAAATTCGTAAGAGAAATCAATAATATCACCCCATTCGGTTTTATAAATATTTCAAATAAAGGTTATAATTTTTAACAACAACCATTATTCTTTACGGAACTTGATAAAAATGTTTTGTAATCAAGAGCAATCAATTTCGCAGACATCTAAAAATGCACTTTCTTCGAACAACATCGGTTATTAGTTTAACATTTTATTCATATTATGTATAAGTAAATTATAATGATCAATGATGATTCTCATCCATTCTACCTTTACTACCATGTAAACTGGATTGCAGGTATTACATTATTTTTTTTCTAAGTGTTAAAACCACCACGTTTTAGGGAAACATTTCAGGGAATGTTATTTAGGAATCATCTTTCGGGGGTAATATTATTCTTTAACAAACACATTTCGCAAAAAGAGATAAGTATACATTATCATTTAATTATTACGATGTGTATTCGTCAAAGTAAAAGGTAACAAGAGCACACCTATTAGTGATTCAAAAATACAGAGTAAACTGTTTGTCGGGGGTTTCCCTTTACATAAACTAACAAGGTGTGTTCATTAAAACTTTTAAACAGGCAAATTAGCGGGTTAAATATACAAGAGAGATAAAGCGTCAAGTGCTGATAGTAAGTGGAGTCTTTAATTTGCAATGCTGATTTTAGCTCACTTACTCTTCAACAGAAACATTTATTTTACTTTGTTGTTGTTAAAGAAATGAGCAAGTAATTTAAATTTTCATCATCACTTTAGGTATACAAATAATTAAAAACGTGTTAAAAAATGCTAGGGTAGAAAGGCTTGATGGATAATTCTGTACCGTAGAAAATAACCGGTAAGTAAATTATAGAACGATGCGGAAAGTAAAATAAAATGTTCAAGATGGAAAATTGCTTACCATGAGTATAACTTTTACCATCAATGGATATAAATATTGTGATAAGATTGATGGAGATTAATTTAAATATTTAGGGTGCTGAATATATAGTTTTTATTTAAGTTTAGATTGATTTTTGTTACAGTAGAGGCCTATAACCGACATTAAGAGATAAAATTAAAGACAATCTTTCACAATCAATCCAAAAGAAAACATTACATGCAGACGGATGAAGATAAAGAATGGCTCTCACACGTTAAAGCCATTCTAAAGCGTTAATAATTATTAACACACCCACATGTGAACTTGGCCTATTCCGTTTATTTTTAATGTGTTAAAGTACTTTTCATATTAACAACCTTCAAAGAAAACTTGAAAACGACTTTTTTCTTTTGTTTATTACAGAGCTCATATGAGGGTCGTAAACAAAGTAATAAATAAAGGATCGCCCCCTTTCCAAAAGTAATTGCAGAGTAGAATATAAATGGTCGAGACACTTGGGCGAGACAGCGTGCTAAATATGTGAGGACACAAGCTTCTCATTCGGATGAATTCATCCTTTTGGAAAAGCCCGCACTAATGCTGTATTGACTCAAAAATTCTGTACAGTTCAGGGTTTTTCTTCAGTAAAAATTAACAAGTGTAAGGGAGGAAATTTCTTTCAATTATACATAAAGAGTTTGTGGTTTTCAATGGCACTAACATAATCATTGCGAGAACGAAAAAAAAACTGAATTATTTTTTTCATCTTAATGAACTGATTAAAATGAATTTTCAACTATAAGCTCTACATAAATTATTAATAGTGCATTTTGTTGCCTAAAAAAATTCATGACACCATAGTTGAACAGGAATCTTTTAATTGCATTCTTATGAGTAAAACTCGACTTAACTATATTTTATTGGCCATTTTAAAACTTTTATAGAACGTTCTTAAAACTATTAAATTAATTTGGAAAAATATTTAAAAAGTTGTATTATTAATTAAGAAAAAAAAGTTTTCGGTAGAATGCTCAGGGTAGAGGATTACAAAAGGCGATGTTTTCAATTTATTCAGATAACCTGAGAGACAAAGGTACAAAAAGAAGATGAACTCACTCTCCTGTTTTCAATTTCCTGGAGAATATAACTTAAACCATATCTTTCTCATAAACTGCCTTATAAGATTCGACATTATTGGAACGCGTTGAAACTCTACAATAACCGAGTAAAAAGTAATATTACAGACGGAACTGTGCTTCATCGGCGCTTAAAAATATACTAAGATTTTTGAAGATGCAAGAAATATTATGAAGTCAAGATTCAATATCAGAGACGAAAACATTATTTAATCATGTCACTCTCTACAAGAAATGAAAAGTTCGCATCACGAAGAGTCGTTCCGAATTCAAGAGGTATAAACGGAAGATTTAATTGTGGTCGATGTTAACAAAGTATGTTTGTACCCGGCATACAAATAGGATGCTTAATAGCAATAATCCCGCAATATGTGTCGGGGGCGCCCTCGACTGTGCAATGTGCTCCGCCGACCTAATAAACAATAACCACAGCCTTATGCGACCCCGGCCCGCAATAATCCTTTATTGGCAAGTCCAATGTTCGTACAAATTGTACGGTCACAATTGGGTCGAGATTTAAGGGCGTCTTAAATTTGAACCGCATTGAAAGTTTCACAAATAACATTCTGTATTATTTGGTAGGTATCGAATTCAGGGAACCTAAGGTGAAAATAGTAGCATGAAAATGTGGATTTGTTAAATTAACACTGATATAACAAAGTTTATTGTAACATTTCAATTAATGCAGTTGGGTATTAAATTCTTACGTAAACAAAAGTGGTTTGGGACTCCCAAAAATTCCGTATGACCCAACAGAAAATTTCCCTTGGCCTTCCTCCCCTACGATAAATCAAGGGGATGGTCCCTGCTCCAAAACAATCATTGCATTTCACTTTATAACGTATTTGATACATGTCTGGCCGTTACATTGATTTATCGTTTTGGAGCTACCCTTGGATCTTATAAAGGATAATATATCGATGTACGTGGATTATTTTGTGTACAACATGTTAAATGAAAATGTTACATTACAAGATATATTTATTATTAGATATGAGAGGATTTTATTTGAATTTTTTTTTCTTGCTTAAAACCGGGTAAACTGTACGGGATAAACTGTATTTCTAGTATATAAGGATGTCTGACATTTTTAACTCAATATAGTCATAAGGATCCCCAAATAGGTTTAATCGCGGCAACACTACGGGAAATCATCTCGTTCCTTAATTTATCGTCTTTAAACATTATACACCGATAAAACTACATTATTCTACTAACGCTACCCCAGTAGAATGGCTTTATATAATTAGTTATGGTTTAGTTTTGTGTTTTGGATCGTTTATTGGTTTGGTTTGGTTAGGTTAGGTTGATTTGTTAATAATTTGGTTTTTATAACTTTGTCTTAAGTTACAAAAAGACTAAAAAACTAGTAATTTAGTAAAACTATAATCTATACTTATTTAATACGCTAAGGGGTTTTTTGTCTTGAGAACTCCTCCTACAATTTTCATCCGCTTTTCTAGTTTTTGGTGTCGTTGGATAGGGCTTGGTCTGTAGTTGTTTCCGCCAAAAATTGATGATAATCTAACTGAAAATAAAGGCGCTATTCACCATTGAAATCTCGAAATTTCCCATTTAAATAACATTGGGATTGAATAAAGCATTTAAATATCTGTTAATAATCAGCTGTAAATACGTGTGTAGTGGTGATTAAAGAGATTCGACAATATTGTATTGGTCGGATGTCATTGATTTATAGCTAAAAGTAACATTTGTATTGTATTATAATAAATTGCTCGATTTCGGGCAACACGTATACTAGTCAGTATAAAAACTATAACGCTAATTAATTTAAAATCCCGCAGTATATGTATAAAAAATTGGATGGTACAGATAACACGGAATATCTTGGCCTGTGATAACCACTTACAGCTCAAACAATTAATTTGAGTATAGCGAGAAAGTTGGTAACTGTTTCTAGTCCCATATGGAACAAATTTGAATCCAGTAGAGAAGTATACCAAGATATTCCGTGTTGTATGTATTTCATAATATCAAATTAATAAAAGTAATCATTTTAAGGTCATAGAACGATGGTGGGTAGAGGTGATGAATGCTAATGTTTGCTCTTAAAACTAAAACTGTGTCCACCACCAACTAATGAAAAAATAGTATTTTTATTACATCGATATTTAATTTTTAAGCATAAAATAGAAAAAAAAATCAGTCAATTATTGACATTTTCATGTGGAAAATCGTATTGTTAGAAGTTAACACATTTAGTAAACATTTTATTGGCTGTAAGTTACAATAACTGCTGTTAAACTCAAACGACATCGGACATGAGCGGTAATGTAGCTGACATAATAACGCCATAACTACATTAACGGCGATATGTTAATTAACTGGGCTCATATATGATGCCACAATTTGTATGTAGGATGATTAGCAATTAGGCATAGCAAACCGCAAATGCGATAACACGGCCGGCCCGGTGCAATACGCCTGCACTGCTGCAATGGCCTGCAGTGCAACTGTGGGTCAACAATGGGGCTAGTGTTTACAATGGTCTTCGACAAAAGTTGAAGGTGAAAAATAGTGTTGAAAAAAAGATGTTGAAAATGTTGGGTAATTGTTAGTCATAAAAAAATTATTCCGAAAGTGGAACTGCTGCTTTTTAAATAACATTCCGGTTGGTCGAATGTAGTATTTTAAAACAATAATTTTCAGTTTGCTTAAAAATGTATTATAATTATAAGGTTACAGAAAAAACTAGATGAAAATATACTTGATAACGAAAAGCCGTGATCGCAACGTAAATATAATAACGTGGGTATAACCTCATTATGAATTATTAGTTATAAATATACATGGGAAAGTTACCGTTCTAAGCCCGAAAGTATTTCATCAGCAAAACAGTGTTCCCCAAATGATGGGTGGGTGATGGAGGGGATGGAAGGGGAGGGGTATGAGGGTTGGTTACGCGCTGACAGGACATGTTACTGTTGATTGCTGACCAAGGGCTACTCAGGCGTTACAGATACAGATCCTATCTGTTAAACCGATAATTGTCGTGGATATAAGATTTATAACTGTGGGTATAGGTCTGAGAATGATAAATTTACAATAAATAGTTTGATAACAATCACATCATTCGTTATATTATCACGTCGAAAAAAGTGCAACCTTTGAAAAAGAATAACTTGAAACCCTTAGTTAAATTAACGCCTGCAAGCTGTATAGTGAAGCTGTAAATAACAGCAATGTTGAGACTTGGCCATGGCTTGTAACGTGTAACAAATATCCTCGAGTACCGAGCAGCTTTACGCTTTTTCTGTCTAAAGAAATTGTTTTTACACTAACAATTATTAAACTAAAACTTACAAAATCAGGACAGAATGCGGATATTTACCTGAAACAAATCATACATATCTTAAAAACGGTTCAAGACACAGTACTTGCATGGTATATTCATTAATATGACAATTGAATGAAGCCACTCTTATTAAATTTACGAACTGAACAATGGAGTTTAATGTTATTTCGATTCTTACATAGCAAAATTATTTTAACTTCTGAACATCAAAGAGCCAATTTTTTAAAAGAAAACAAAACTTCATATGGCAGACACTATAAGTTATAACAATTACTGGGGGATATAGCACCCATCAAAAACCACTTCAGCTTGAACTAGAGCAAGAGAGTAATATTGTATACAAGATGGAGTTACCTATAGGCCTATACCTGTATATTAATTTTAAATAAAGATTATAATATACATTTTAAACTAATTTGAATTGAATTTTATCTTTTGAGAATCTTTGGTTTTACTTCTACATTATAGGTTAGAGTTTATACATATTTCAACTGCATTTCAAGGAGTACAAGTGATTGACAATATGTTGTAACATTATTCGCTTCTCCTAGTTATATAAAATTATAAATTAATGAAAGAAATCCTAAAACGTTTGGTTAAAGTATTTGAAGGAACACATTTGTAATAATAACTAAAAACCTACACTAATTCAAAACATGAAGCTTATTGTTTAACAATTCAAAATACGAGTGGTAGGCGTATTAACATCGATTATATTTTCTTATAAAAAGTTTTATAAAGTCCTCAAATAGATATTAGATGTATATTATTGCAGCTTTATTGAACAACTAAAAGGTAAAGTAATTCTTCAGCTTAACTCACTACGGAGGAGAGTTAAAAAAATTGAGAATTTATAATAGCCGATCATTTTTCGTCCTAATTTCTACATAGCAATTTAACCACAATCCTGACTGTGTCAACAGTCCCTGATTACAGTAATGTCCACAGGGAGCAGCACAGGTCTTGGGGACAGCTGGTTGCCATGGCAACAACCCACGCCACGGCCAATCATTACACCACTCCCTCGCGGTTCAATGGCTAACTTGATCAACAATGATGTTGTTAATAGGTAAAGTATTTAGAAACGTAAAATAAACTACTAGACCTTAACGATATTCCGTTGTCGAAAAGTGACTGGCAAAATGTGAAGGAGACTGAAGAAATAAATTGGCCTCTCAACTATACAATAATACTCTGGCAGAATGGTGGGAGTGACGACAATAAACATATAAGATGTCTTATAATGCTTGTGTTGTACTTAACGATGGACATTTTCATCGTATATAACGAGAACTTTCTGTACAACTACAAAAATTGTTTGTTTTAAAGACTTTTGTAGCCAATACTTTCCATTCAAGATGTAGTTTAAGTTGTATCGATAGCAAAAATTTTTTAATTTAGAATTGTGGTACCTAGTAAAGAGTGTATTTATAAATGGGAGTAGTAGTTTCCAAAACTGTTTTTATCTCCAAATAGTTACTCATAAATCCCAATTACAACTAAATGAATGAAAGATCAACGTGCATGGCATTTCCTTACACACTATGTAAATGATGTAAATAAATATATACATCAAAACATACGGTTTAAAATGCAAAATATACTGTTTAATATGCCGTATAAAATGCAATTAGCGGGTTCAATATATGTTAACTATTAATTCTTGTATGACAACTTTTAATAGTGAAGGCCCTCTTTAAAAAAAGACCTGAATGAAATAATTTGTGTGAATATTTGTGAAGGAGATTTTCGTGAGAATAAATATGTGGATAGGAGCCCGATGAAAAGAAAAAAATATAGGTCCATATGTTTTAGAATAGTAGTTTTCATCACTAGGAGCAAAAGTGGGTCTTTTTGGTGCGCAATCGTGTTTTAAAAACGAGGCGCAGCCGAGTTTTTAAAAACGATTAAGCATCAAAAAAGCACTTTTGCTCCGAGTGATGAACAACGTTTTTTATCATAATGCGAAAATTAGACTTTTAATCGTTATTGCAAACAATGCTTTTCATAACGTTTGAATTTCAAAATTCTGCTCATCAACATAAATAAATCAATAGTAATATACTTGGCAAACAGCTGACTTTTCAGTACTAGGACCTAAAAAATTCTCCAGATGATTTTTCAGTCCTAGGACAGAAAAGAATCGGTTTTGGTACTTTTGAGAGAACAAAAAACTGGCTGATTTCGTGCGGAATGATAAAAATATAATTATTTTCAAAATGCATCGACGGTTTTGGTGAAAATTACAGTCGGATAACCGAACTTATTGTGACATCAACTGTACGATAAAGAACTAATGGATACAGTAGACCACTAACGTATTCATAAGCTGGTATGAACATATTTCCAAGACATTTCTGTTAAAAAAGATACATCGATAGAAATCTTAAAATACAAGGAGATGAACATGACCTAAGTATTGAACTTGAAGCATGTAACATGTGTATTAGAGGTTATATGTATATGTTATATGCATGTAATTAGAGGTTGAAATGTGAATAAGTTAAGGATGATGCATACACTGTTGAACAGATTCAATCCATTCACTTCATTTACCACAAAAAAAACGTACTCGAGTATCTAGAAATTAAAATTTTTTTTCCTGTACCTAACCAAAGTTATCCATATTAAAGTCCAGGTATCTAAAAATCCACACGCTACTTTGTGAATTAATTTATTTATGACTAAACGAGACAAAAGATTTTTTAGAAAGAATACAAATATTAATTTTGATTTTTACAAATTAAAGAGGCTACAATATATATGTTGTTAGAAATGGGGATATCCGAATTTATGGATCCAACGCTGAACCGCTATCAGCACCGCTGACCCTATACATCTCACTGTAATGACAAATGCTAATGCTGCGAGCAGCCCCACCCTGTGTTAATTAATTGCATAAGCATAATGTAGAGACAAAGTTCAGGCATAAACAAACCTGCTAATGGCAATAACTGTTATTGTTATATGGCAGAATGTTGTCATAGCGATAACGAATATTTAAATTTTCCATTTTATGAAATATCAACCCAAACAATAAAGTAGAGGTAAGACCGTTAGGAAATTATTTTTCATTCCTGACAAACGGGTAAAACTCAAAATTAAATCATAACAAAATAAGGATATTAGATAATGTAAAATATGGACATCTAATCGGTTTAAAAACTACTACAAAAAGTATTCGTAAAAGAGGTGTAAGTAACAGATATCGCAGAACATAACGTTGGTTATGTTATAATGATAACATTAACATTTTGCATTACTTTTTTACAATGTTTAATACGTTTTAAGTTTATCATCGATATCTAAAACATTATCAGTACGATTGGACTATTTATTTTAGAGTGAACATGTCAAATGAGAATACAACAATCTTTGTCAAAACACTATATCTTAAGTAAATGTTTTATTTTATTTCGAAATAACTTCAAATACTACCTTGCTAAGGTATTTTAATTTGACCACTTGAACTTTAATAATAAAAATTAAAAATATGTACATCCTATGCGTAACCTATGGTTAAATAACACAATTATACATTTAAAAGAATGAGGGGATACTTTCACAGGTCATTTAATTCTGATGGTGTCTAACAAGTTAAGAGCCAATTTAATCAACAATAAATTCTGAAGCCAATGTCTCCGAAGGGAGACTTTATCCACGCTTTAAGCCCTATTTATTCGCCAGTTTACTCAAAGTGTTAGGGCTAAAGAGGCTGTAACTAGTTTAATTTGTTATGATTTTCAAACAGTTATGATTTTCAGTTACTTTTTACTTTTACGTTAGTCATCGCTCTTTAATTTAATCTATTGATATTGCATTTTGCATTTTTACAGAGTTGTCTTACATTTTCATGTTCTTCAAGAAAGTTTATTTGATGAAAATCATATTATTTGACAACAGATTAATTCACTAACGTACTAGAACATCAACTCTTGAAAATGTTGTTTAAATAATTATGTAAACAAACTATTAAAATTGTTTGCTCACCTCAACTTGAACTCCTTTAGCTTAGCAAAACGTTTCAACGGTGAATAAACCAGAAATAGAAATTTAATTTAAAATTGATATAAATTAAAAATTAGTGATGAACAAATTGGATGCAGTAAAAAATGGCGCAATTACCTGTAAAAGATATAAAAATATACGTTAAAAAAAACCATAAAATTGAGTTTTCACAACTAAGCTAACCCAAGTTTATTTTCGATCGAACTAACAGCATAATTCTCACTCCTCACTAAAAAATAAGTTGTTAGTCAAACTGAAAATCATTTATCTTAGTAAAACATGTAAAATTAGGAGTGTAAACAGCTATAATCTACGACGGGCCAGTGTGTCTCTGTCTGGTGCTGCGGTAATAAATTAGCCAAGATGAGTAGAGATGCGCTAGGCTAGGCGGCGCTGGCGGCTAAAAAGAGCACGCCCGCCGCAATGATTTGTGTTTCCTCCCTTTATTTGTGGAAAAATCTTTAAATTAACTAGTACATAAAAATAAATTTATACAAGAATTAGTTTGGTTGATATACAAGTTTATTATATGTATAAAAAACCAATCGACGAAAAAAAACAATATATTTTGATGAATTACCTTTAAATTTTTACGCATAACATTTATAATTATTGCTTTGATACCATTTGTAGGGTAGGAAAAGCTATGTCCATAAACGATGAGATTTATCATTTTATGTAATAAAAGAGGGCATTTAAGGATCTAGAAAGAACACTACTGAACGGATCATGGCCATGTTGGTTTTAATGGATTTCTTATGGCTCCTAGATGACAGGAAAAATATATAATCCCTGAGGAAATGCCTTACACTCCGTACAATGAAAACTAACCATTATTAAGACCAATCTAAGACGTTATTTTGTCAATTTGTTTACTGCTCCAGGTGATCCATGCGCTACACTAAAATTTATCATTACTACTCATTTAAAAATCTATATATTAATAGGCAAGCATGTTTCATTTCCTCTTTTTTTCTCAGCTTGTGTGCATCGTAGGAGAAATCCGCACATACCGTTAGAAAGGTAAAGTCCTGTAGATGAGCAGAATCGCATTCTAATTCACATCGGACCCCAGGGCTACGCCCCAGAGGCTCTTGAAGTTTCAATGTTAATCTTATGGGAGAAGGATAATTGAGTTAATCATTAGAAAGCTGTTGTAATACCAAATACTAGAAAATCAGGAATAACGGATGTTTCAGTTACCTATAAAAGATTTTGTGTTTTTTGGTCGAATTTCGACCAGTGGGCGATTCCTAGTATACTTAGTAAACAGACAACTCAAATTATATGATCATTGACAGAGAACAAAACAAAGCAATATCACTAAGATTGCAGTTATTATAAAAGCAGTAAAATCTATACTTATTTAATACGCTAAGGTTTTTTATTAAAAGAGCTCCTCTTACAATTGTCAACCGATTTCCAAGTTTCTGGTGACGTTGGATAGGGCTTGATCGGTAGTTGTTTCCACCTTTCCGCCAAAATATGATGAGAATTGGTCTTAAAATAAAGGCACTATCAATTATTATAATATAATGGGAAAATATATTATCATTTCCCCTTAAATTATCAATTAAATGTAATCATTCGTTCCATTACAAAAATGTTGCTTCCATAAGAATAACATGGTAACTTTGAAGGTAAGTGGGGAAATCTGGATAAACAGTATCCGATATGTTCTTTCTGGTTCTAAGGTTGCATATTAATAACCGCCATGGTCGCTTTGCATGGTCAGTGGAATTTTATTACTGAACAATAGCCAATTAATTGGCATGGATGGAAATTCAGATCGAGCAATAATATTTTTTGTCAAACCGAGCGGTCAGGCATGTTCAAGGCATCTCACTGGCCTGCTGGTTAGTCTTGGACTTTGGTTCAAGAGGTCAAGGTCACGGGTTCAATTCCCGGAGTGTCCACAACAATTTGATGGCTTTGGACCGCTTTCGATCAAAAGCGTTTAGTGCACATTGTACAACTTTCTTAACAAAATGCCTCTGGCGGAGACAAAAACAAAAGCACTAGCTTGTTTTCGGGCGGGCCGACGGACTGTCTCCCACAGCAGTACGGACTCCATCGATGTTCACTGGCGTCCGAGATGGCCTTGACAGTATTCGTTTTCATCTCAAACCCCAATGTCCTATAGTTAGTAACCCACTTCATATTTGTGCTACGTGACGGAACTTTTACATGTCGACTTAATTGAAAGAATGCACGAAACTGCCGCTGGGTAGCAATAATTGACCCACAGCTATTGAAATACGTCTTGATAAGGAACGCGTGTAGATCAGGCGACCACTACTCAATGACTATTCAATGAAATGGCATAAAATTTACCTTCCAACAAGCTTACCTCCACCTTCCTCAGACGTCCTGTCTCTGAACGGTGAGCGACAGAAAATAGATCGGTTTTTTTGCCGCACCCTGTATATCACTGACTTACAAAACCAAATAAGTGTTGATAAGATAATAATAGCCATTGGAAATTCGCCCTGGCTTTTTAATTCTTTTTGTCCTTTGGTTATTTTTTTAACTGTATTTTAGAATTTTCATTTTTCTAGAGTAAACCTTTATAAATAAGAAAACTATAGTTTTTAACAACACATTAAACTTTTTTATTCAAAAGATAAAAATAATAAAATTAAAACATTGAAATAGCAAAACACAACCAGTTGCATCTTCTTTCTTCTCAGAACATCGAAAGAAAACGTGGTGGGACTTGGCAGAGCTTGGGTAAGGATGACTTCAGGACATTCTCCTTCCACCATTTTCCTCAGGGCCTCTCGTCTATTCTGTGGGCGAATATCTGGTGATCGTTTCCATCATTTCCTTGCTGTGGAATGTGGCGAGTTCTTCTTTCACATGATTCATTGTTTTAGCACATTGAACCTCTTGGTTGTTTAGGATGTACCATCCTATGACCAAAACAAAAACAATGCTGCGAAACATTACTGTAGGCCGGATCAATAATAATGGAGAAGAATTACACTGCCAATCAATAAAGGTCCCAAAATGAAATGATTATTATCATGGGGATTTCTATGGATACAAAACTTTTTATTGTTTACATTGTTGAAATTAAAAAATTTATGCTGATAATTTGTAGCCATAGTAATTAAAAGAACAAACTGTGTTTTAGCGAATTTCTTTAAAAGGGATACAGTAATTTCTTTATTTGGAAATCTCTAAACCCGTGGTCATATCTCACTTTATCAGGGGGCGTTATATTTGAACATTTTCTTAATTTCTGCTACCCTTTTATTACACAAAACATTTTAAGTAACCAAAACCACTCAATCAGTACTTTAAATCAACTCTATCAAACTGAAAGAAAAACAAATGAAACTTTTTAAGGGACCCATTTCCCAACTTTGTAAATGTGCTTTTAACGTAATTTTGGCAACTCAGTCTATTAATTTGTGATTTTGTTAACTTCCCTTTAATTACAGGTTAGATGTCACAGTTATAACTTCACTTATCTGTGGCAGTAACAGCGAGGGGTGGAATACTCATTGCCCTGGAGCCGAACCGAAGCGAAGATGGGTTCGTAACAAATCCAGATCAGCGGGCGGGACAGGTTGATCGAAAAGTCGGATTAGCGAATATCTCCGTCACTTGCTCTATCTCGCCTAATCCTAACTGATGTCGGCTACAACTTGCATCCTATCGTGCACCATTTGCACTCCGTGGTAAACCTTTCTCTAAATGATCAATGTTTGGTTTCAAGCACGGGCAGTGTTTTAGGAGCAAAAAAGTATTCTATCAATGGTTAACTTTATGGTTATCAACTTAATGGTTATCAACTTAGAATCTATATTATTGTTACCGTTGACGTATGAATAGTTTTTTGTCTGCTATCCAATTGTATTCAGTTGCGCATTGTTTATAGTTGTTAAACAATTTGTGTATACAGTAAATAAAATGTAATGGGTATTAATTTTTATATCAGGTAAAATATATGCCAGGTTTGTAAAAAAAACGAAACATTTTACTTTAATTTCAAAGCTTATAAACTAAGTCAAGATGCTGAGATAGGTTTTGTTAAAACAAAAAAGTATTTTAATACGATTCAAAAAGTCAAAGACTAAACGTATTATTGTAAGTGTAAGGGAAGACTTTAACAAAACTGGCCAATCAAACACACTGTTCATTCATTCCAACCAGCAAAATAACAGTAGCCCAATCGAAAAATGATTTTAGGTGATCAAAGGACTACTCAAGTCTTAATATAAAAACCGATGCATCTTGGTAAAACACGAAAAATTAGAAGTGTAAACAGCTTTAAGGAACGTCCGGGTCGTTTGTCCCGTCGGCGGCGCCTCGAACGCCGGGGAATGAATGATGTGGCCGTTTTGTGGGACGCCCCGGCTAAAAACAGAACGGCCAAACGGCGGACGTGATTTGTGCTTCCTCACATGCTGAAGTCGTCATTGAACGCGGTTTCCAAAGAAGTGCTATCCTGTTTGTAGCTAAATTTAAGGAGGATAAACAAAGCGCAAGGTTTGAAGTAAGTAAATGGGGAAAATACTCTGTATGTAAAACCATTAAGAAACGTTGAGAAAAAAAAATTAAGTAGTTAGTCACAGTAATTGGTCTATTGTGAATAACTTAACATTTGAATGGAATCACTTGTTGTTTTAAAAGGTAAGTGGGGTTTTAAATTAAAGGATAAAAACAAAATAAACCTTTAGAAGTAAGCAACTTTTCTCAAAACTGATGGTAATGGTTACCTTTCATAATTAAAGGTATTGCACAGTTAAGGAAACAAGATTTAGCAAAAGAATATTAAGTATAATATTCTATAATATATGTATAATGTTCGTACAGTAAATGCCGAGTGATATAATGTTCAGAAAAATACGTTAATTTGGTAGGTAAAAGTATTGCAATGCATTTTGGCAAAGAAAATCTTAAAAGAGCAGATATATCTTCAGAGTCAGACACGGTAATCCGGGGTCGGGGAAATACCGGATTAAGTTAGGATCTTCCTGTGAACTGAGTTGACTTTAGCTATAACGGATGGAAATTTACTATATAGGTTGAAATGAGTTAAAAACATTCTTATCAATAAGAAGTAAAGTACCACGCTAATAAAATTAATTTAACGCTAGTTGCTGAGTTTTCTAGTTGTTGGCTGGAGAAGAGATCACAATATAAGGGAAAATAAATATTAGACGCATGGCACTATTTTGAGGAAACTGTTTATTTTTATTTATTTATTTTTTGTTATTAATTACTAGTCAACACATGGATTTTCGTTTTAGTTTTTATTTGGGACAAAATCCAGATAAATCGGTTCAGTGGAAATCTCTGATGGAAGGTTTGAAAATGTCAGCTTTATCACCATATTAAAAACGCTAGCCCATAAGAGAAGTTTATTTTTCATTTTTGACCAATTTAACAAAAATATTTTCTAAATACAAATAAAGCCTGCTAGTATAGGACCTGCTAGTATAGTTAAACGTTTATTTTGGTACAACCCCGTGTAAATCGGTTCAGTAGAAGTCTTAGACGATCTGTCCAAAGGTGTGTTTTACCTTATTATTTTTTAATATATACATTTTTTTAACCTGTCGTAACGGCTTTTTCATCAATTTTTTCGTTCTCAAGGACATGTTCTTTAGTGGTATGTTCTGCTTTAATAGTCTCTGTTTTAACTATAATTCTCATCCAGGTTCGCTTAGTTTTCTTACTCGGTTCTTTAGCAGAATAAATTATTATATTCGTAAACAAGACTTCTTGTCTTGTTGTGGGGAGCTGTAATTTACGAATCAATGGAGAAATTTTTCTGTTAAAATATCTAAAACTAAAATATACCCTTTGTTAGCTTACAAAAATCTGAAACTAACCTGGACAACAACTTCGTAAACAGTCTGATAAATCTGGAAAAAGGTTAAAGTGGGAAGATAATACCTCCCTTTGGAGGAATTGGCTCGAGGATGTATTGTAAATTAAACAAGCTGTTACCTGCCGGTTCCTGCAGTCATGGACAATTTATTTCTCTTGCTTTTCTTACAAAATATATATATATATATATATATATATATATTTTTTTTAATACGTATTAAATTTATTTTGGGATGATTGAACACGTAAGAAGATAACACAGTAATTTTTATGTCGTTTATCTAGCGTAACCTTAACGTAAATTCTACTCTCCATTATACACCGTACTTTCGTTTTAGATGTCTTGAATAACATTCTTAGCCACTTTATGATTCTTTAGTCTGTTTTTCTAAAGGCATATGGTAAATGTAATTAAGACAAATCAGGCAATTAGCCAAATTGAGTCTGGTAAACCTGGCAGGATGGTACTGAAGTTAGGTAAACATTGACAGAGTGATATTTACGACAGATAAATGTAACTTGTGAGTTTACTATCACGTCTACATAAGAAAGAATTACTCATTACTCACGTATGTAAAGATATAATCACGCGGTTGTTATTTTCTTCGCAGTTGAATGAGAGACTTCTATTCACCAAAATCACTTTAATTTTCTCCTACTTTTAAGTCATTTTTATTATTACTCAGTTGTTGGGATGGTTCTAAAAATACACCTGGAACGACGCCAATAACTTAAAGACAAGACGTCCTAAACTGAACATGTTACTGTAAAATTCGGGAATTTCCATATGTAATCCTAACGAATGTTCCATAACGCCAAGATCCACCCCCAAGATTTATACGGGTCAAAGCAATAAAAGCGATTCTTAGAGAATGCTTATAACGCAGGAAAAGGTAAACTAATGTCTCGGAAAATTTAATTTCGGCAACCATAAAAATGTAATAGAATGGGTCTCGGGAGGTGCATTTGCCTGTGATAAAACCTGCAGGCGGGGAGGGTAATCATATCCGGGTTTGCCGCGCATCCGTCACCCGGCACGGCGGTCACGTGACGTTAGGGGCCCTGCGGTTCTGGTGGTCGGGAATAAGGGAGGTTTAACCGCTGAGAAATGATTGACTTGTGGTTAAAGTTAAAACCGAGGAAGTTATTATTGTCATAAAATTAATAACAGTTGAAATGTCTCCAACAGAAGCAATGCAACGCATGATTCTGAAAATTTTTAACCTCATCTTCCGATGCCAAAAGTGATTTAGAATATTTTTAAAATTGTGAATGATACAAATACAAAACCCTACATCTTACTTCTAGAAGCTAATTTTAAAATCGGCAAAATGGTGTAAAACAATTGTGGTAGCCTATGTTAAAACGTTTTCTTAAGGAGCCATTAACAAATTTTTAGTAAAAAAAGTTAATTTCGTATAACTTTCTAACCAAGGTCTGAAATTAGAGTTTTCAAGGTCGCGAGAGTGTCTATAATGACCTCATGAATGATTTTGTTGCCGGGACTTAGGGCTTAAAACGTGCCTTCTGAAGCACGGTGCAGTTTGAGTTGCATTTACGTGGTATATTAATATTTGAACTCCGGGAATTGATTTCAAGAATTTTTTTGCGTTAAGCCCACCAACTCAGCTTTAATTGGGAAAAATACCGAAATACTTTTTTTGTGAGGATTGAGACCAAACATGATTTAAACATAATTTAAAACCATACACGATTGACTAAAAATTTGCTTCCAGTAACTATGTACAGTGATTACGTACAGATAAAGTAAATCGTGGAATGGATTTTGTGGTTTTGTAGCTTAAAAAATTAACTCTCGACAGTGCACACCATGTAGCCAAGTCTCCTGATGCAAATCCGGTTTACACCGCCCAATCACTTACTGTATGGGGCGGCATGCATGATTTACCAGCAATAACCGAAAAGACCTCAGCAACTGCGGCGAGAACGCTTCTTATATATTTCCCCCGGGAGGGCTCCGCCTAGCGGAAATATTAAGTAGAAATAGGAGGGGAATACAACAGGTTGGAACGGTTTACAGTTATTAAAACGAGTCCCACTTAGCAGATTCAACCCCTTCTCTGTGGTCCGGTGATGACATTTTTACAAAATATATTTAAAAAAAATATTTAAAGATAAAAATTGAATAACATTTTTTTACATATACCTATAGACAGTGATATTTTCCTGATTACGAGGTAAGATCTGATGTAAACAATCCTCTTTTGAATTTGAAGTAAATACTCAGTAAAATTACGTTCAAAGTATTATAAATCTGTGAAAAGCTAAAAATTATTTTACCATGTTAAAATTATTCATGCAATAATATCAGCTTCCTTCAGCTATTTCGTCGTACACTTTTTAGCCAGTTTACCGGGATTAAGTCCAAACGGCCACATATCCCCCGGCTCTATAGCCCAAACCGACAATCTATGTCTCCCGCTCGTGGATTTATTGGGTAGGTTATCTTTGTCCAATCTTTCTAGTGCATACAATAGATTTTGCGCTCAACCAGAACACGGGCGAAAAGTAAAGAGAATAAAAACATATCCCAAGGTCACATTCCGTCCCATATTCTCAGCATTTGGATTACAATCAGATCTGTTTAGTTTGCTTGAAATTAAAATGTCTTTTAACGTATGTTGTATGTTTTCTCTAAAACAATATGTTATATGTTTATTAAAAGGAAAAAATAATGTTTTCCCGTCATATATTTTCAAAATGGCGGCCATTTTAACTTTTAAATCTCAAATATCTCATAAACGGAAAATTTTATCAACATTTTACAAGACTCAAAAAGCTTCAAAATTAAATGATCTAACCAATGAGACCAAGTTTGTAATGATCTGGCAACCATTAATTAAGTTGTTGAAATTTTTTGTATAAAATCATTGATTTTCCATTATAATGCATGTAAATTTAGGTTAATTTAGAATAAATATCACAATTACTCCGTTATTCGATGTCGGATCATTACAAACTTGGTATTATTGGTTAGATAGTTTAATTTTGCAGCTTTTTTGTGTGTTGTAAAATTCTGATCAAATTTACCGTTTTTGAGATATTTGAGATTGCAAAGTTTAAATGGCCGCCATTTTAAAAATACACGACGAAAAAAATACATTTCTTTCTTTGAATAAACATTGTTGTAATAAAGGTCCATGCCAAATATGAACACAATCCATCTATCCGTTATGGAAATAAAAATTATGAAGTATAAAAAACAAAATGGAGGCTAGCGGGTTAACGAAGCATTTTAGGACATGTGTTTATATAAACTTTTTTGTTTATTTTGGCTTGATGAACAACATGGAAAAGTTTCGGACGGTCGAAGCTGGACACCCTGTATATCTTTTACTATTGTACAGAGTAATGAAGCTTTCTTTACAGCCACTTGCAAACTTGAATATAAAATTCGTGTTAAGAATCTCAGTAGAGAAAATACAATCGAATCCACTTATAAAATTAGTCATAAAAAGTGTTTGTAAAATAAAACTTATATTTACCATAAATCTTTAATCTAAATTTTCCCGGGAGTGAATAAAATAAGTGTGTATTCATGCTTATAACAACACTTTTAATTACAATAGTCTTTATAGTTATTAAAGTAAAAAGCAAATAAGGTCAAACGAAGTGATTGGTGAGAAACCGCCACCTGAGGAGAAAATTGGGTTTCACCGAAGAAACCAATTTAGCCGAAGAAACAATAAGGGCGGCAGTCTGTCTCATGTAGTGATTACCTCCATGATGATCATACTGGGGATTGAGTAACCCACAACACAAAGGAAAATATAATGTCAATGTGCAAGTTGTTACAGTTTACATGAACTGTCGTTTTACATGCTTCAGTTTAATAACTCTTATAATTAATTAAGAGGATAAGTTTATTATGGCTAATAATTTATTTTAGACGATAGTTACAAATTGGGTCATAACGAGTTTAACTGAAGTTTCTCATACATAAGAAGTTTTAGGTGGGCCTACTTCTATTATTTCTCTCGTACCACTTTTAAACACAAATCAAGCTATCATAAACTCTGAAACCAATATTAAGAATTTAATTTCGTATTGACAACGCATATGATTCAGAAATGACAACTATATTTATGTTTAACAGTTCATTACTGTGTTACTAATGTTTTATGACTGCCATGCAGTAATAAAATCACTTTTAAGTAAAAAGTTTCACTGTTAACATCGAAAATGATTCGTGAAACCGTACACCTCTATGATAACGGAAAATACATTTTATTTTCAAAATAATTGTTGATTACTCATTTGTTTTGTACTTTATCGGTCCTAACTAAGCACTGATGTTCCTCTCTTCATTATCCAACCCCTGTTTTCCCGGATTCCACACCAATGCGTCTTTTCAACATCCATTTACCCTTTGTTCCGCATTTCCGGTACGGAGCTGCGCTTCCTGGTTTAAAATGACGATTTGGAAGTCACCCTCCTAATTTTCCATACCGATTGTTCTGCTCTCATTCACGAAACAAAAATGTTAAAACTTTATACACATACATAAATAATACGCGACATAGTTTTTTTGTACACGGAACTCCGCCTACATTTTTAACAGATTTTAAAAATGATTTTGGTGTCATTGGAGAGAGTTCGGCGTGAAGTAGTTTCTAAAGTAAATTGTAAAATATCCAAGCACACAGAATGGCCCTACAAGCCCTTAAAGTGCGTTATTAGCACATTAAGATTAACATTGGAGCAGCAGCTATAAAGTATAACAACAGTAAGGCAACGAGAGCATCTATCACACCAAAGAGGTTATGTAACCTAAGGGGACAGGTTAATGAACTGCAGTATACTGTAAGCGAAAGATTTTTAGCAGGATTAAGAGCGATTTACAAATTGTAGAATTTCTGGAGTGGTCTTACATTAAAGGTGTCAGATACATGGACTCTGGAAATAAAGCAGATATCAAAAAAGTTACGAGGGAATGGGAGAAAACGTAAACAGTTCTCCTTAAGAATATGATGTAGATTAAAACACCTACTTTGTTTTTATTTGCAAAAGTGTTTCGTGCGATTATAAAACGATAGCCAGATGACGCAAATGAGTGAAGACGACCTATTAAATTATAACCTGGGCGGCGCTAGTTATAAAAAATACTTTGGAGTATTTACAAGGAAACGTGCAAGGTGCTCCCCTGTTTGTTCACCTTATGGTTGACTTAATACTCAAATATTACTATACGAAAATTGTTTAAGTTCATGTCGAGATTTAGAGGCGAGTGTTGGGGCAAATGAGTTCACCAAATTGTTATAATTTATTTCAATATATCACAAATTGCTCGATTTCTAGCAACGTGTACACTAGTAGCATTGACTTTGTACACTAGTGTACATAGTCAATGCTAGTAGCCTTAAATCCACTAAAAAAGAGGTTTCTTCAAACGCAGAAGTTTGAATATCAGCTGGATTTTGTCAGTCGTAAAAACCTCCGTTAGAATCACTAACTGTGCCGTTATCCGCTTTTTATTCAAGCACTAAATGGTTTCTATTTGTCTAAGTAATTTAAAGTGAAAACCTAATTGAGCATTAGGGTATAATTAGAATCAATTAAAATATTTGAAATCCATCTGTAAATTTAAATTGTTTATTTGATAGTTTAAACAACCGCTCCTTCCTTAAGTGAATTAATTGTATCAATTTCCATCGTTTAAAATATTTTTAAAGTACTCATAGGTAATTCAAATTTCACTGTTACAAAAGAGGTAATGTTATCAATTATTCTGATTAATGATTCAAGCACACTACATTATTATAGGTTTAGTTGTAATTGATACTAGATAGAACGAAACCTAAGAGTTTACTTTTTATAAAGTTATGATAGGAATTGCTATTAGCTTACAATTTAACGATTACGGTAAACAAAAGAATAACTCTGAACACTCAAATGGTCCGGACCATTTAATAATTTACACTCCGAATTGTGTTATTAATTTGTTTATTTTAGTTTCATATTTTGTAGTCTTTTCAATTTATTATAATGTAGAAGTTTTCAACCATTTAGGTTATATTTTGGGGTATGACAATGAGAACAACTTTTATTCTATTTCAGTGATTATTATCACCATTAGGCCATTAGTTAATTTGTAACGATCCATTTCCTATTGACGTGTGAAGTGTGATCACTTGATAAAGCGCCTACTTGAAACTGAGTAAAAATTAACAACGAACGATGATTATTAAATAATAATTTTGGCCTACTAAATATTTGCTTTCGACAATTCGAATTTTAATTTTTAGTCTTAAAATAAATTACAAATTAAACTAAAAATCTCGATGTAAACCGGATAAAATATAATAATTAAATCAAGCATTTTTAGTTCTTGACAAGATCTTTGTTACTTTTACATTGATATTACACTTTAACTATCTTAAAACACCGACATTGTCAAACTTTCAATGCAGGAAATGTATCAAACAGACATGTCCAACACAAATGTCAATGTTGATTGACTGTAAGTGCATTAGTTTAATTAACGGAGTACACGTGTTCACATGGATTACAGCTTTAGGTATTTCTGCTTTAATAGATTAAATTAGGCACCTGTCAGCAATATGTCTGTCAACCTGTGAATATCCGAATACTCCGCTCGATGCATCACTTAAGCCGGTAAACTTTAATTGGCAAAGGTAACTCAGGCACTTAAGCAATATCAATGATACTAAAGGAGTCATCACAAGTAGTATAAACTTAGAGTAGCTTGGAGTATTTTTTAGTCCTATTCCTGTAAAGTGAAACAAGTAATTAAATGTATCATTTATTAAATGTTTACCGATTATAGTTGAAGTATTTCTGGAAAATTCTATAGAGAGAAAACAAGGAGAGTGATGATTTTGTCGCGAAAAGCAAATAGTGCAATTTGACACTGACGGCGTCTGAAGATAGGAGTGAGTTTGTCTAGGGTCTATCTCATTTTGAATTATTTATTCATAAACACTGTATATTACTTCAATTTACATTCCCAATGTCACAATCCTTTTTCAACGTTTAAGAATCAATCTAATAGTACCAGATTAACCGAGCCTTGCTCGTTGGTTTTTATTCAGTTTTAATATTTCAACCAACAACCAACTATACCTCTTCACAGTTAACAGCTGTTTCAAAAAGTCTGCTTAACATTAATGTTCCTTTATTTTTGTTTACAAGTCGTTGTTATTTCCTCACCAAAATAGCAATCCATAAGACTAATGTAAAAATTACGATTTTTAAATTAAAATTTAGACCAAATTCGATTTTTCCTGGGATTGAGACTGTCTATAAACTTATCTTTGGGCCAAAACACTCTTAAATGCAAAGTTTAAGCAAAATCTACCCGCTAGATTTCGAGGTCGTGGAACACACATCCCTTCAGACATTGCTCGTAATATAGTATAGCATTTCTTTATTAGAGGTATATCCATTTTTAAATTACATAAACGTTAATTTTTAACAGAGAAATAAGTTTTTGAAACAATAATTTTAAAACATGACTGTTATCAATGATTTAAAACTGATATGCTGTTCCTATCTTTTAATTCTCCGATGAATATCGATTAAATACAAAATTTAATTGAGGTGTACCTTAGCCCATCCCGGCGTTTCATTACTGTTTAAAAGCCAGCATGAGGCGGATAACATGAGCAAAGCTAAGTGCGTTTTGGCATGAATCCTGTTTATTTTAGACCGGCAATAATCGTAGCCATTATTTCACAATATCCCCCAGCTAAATCGTTTGCATGTCCCGTTATGCTGTAGCTATTTGTACCGACATTACTGGCGCGTTTTATTGCACCCGTTTCTGAGGAATTTTCAAATTTCTTTGGTAATTTCTCGCTGTAATGTTTACGAGTGGTATAAAGAGTATATTTGGCTTGAAAAAAAGAAAAATGTTCTCTCACAACTTGGCTTTAAAAAATAAAAATATTCTCTCACAACACCTAAATTTCGTATTCAATCAATGTTTAAATTTGAAATATTTGATTATCAACACAAGTTTCAAACTGAATTGGCTAAAAGTAAACAATAGAAGGAAACATAAATGTTTGTATTTCATACAGTGTTTGCGATCCATCAACTTCATATTCAATAGGTTGAAAACCAATCACGACGTCTTTGTTGTATCACAATGCACGCAGTAATTTACAGTGTTTAACTACCATATTCGTCTTTATATTGATTGTCAAACACCAAAAATGCCTCCTATCTGAATCCTACATTTCAAAATAATTAAAAATATTTCGACATTTCATAATAATTAAAAACATTTCAAAATATGATGAAACAGTTTGTGATCTTTTGAATACACATCTTCATGACAGTACTAACCCCAACATATCGTAGAATATAGCAGGACTTAAAATATTTTTTTTTTTTTTGTTCCAAGAAGAGTACATGAGGTTTCTTAAAAAAATGATGCACTCATCGAAAATAAAAACTACATTAAACACTATAAAACTAATGAAAAGTCTAAAAAATTAATAAATTAAAATAGTTGTTTAAATCCAAGCTAAAAACCGAACGCGATTGAACGAGAACAGAAGTTTGATTATAGCCTTTATATAAAACTTATTTTTGGTGGTCCAAAAGTTTAAAGAAAACCATCTTTAGATTTGATCTACAGTAGTAGTAGTAAATGAATTTTTCCTTTAATATTGTGTATTCAAATTTACAGCGAACGTATCCATTTTCATAACACGAGTAAGCCACATAAAATTTAAAAATGTTCTCTATTACAGAAAATCATCATCACATTTACCTAGCAGACTTAAAGGACTACAGGCTGGAAATTCAATAATTGGAAATTCAATTTCTCAAAAGTTAAAAGTTTTCACGATTTTTTAAATAGTTACGCTTTTATTACAGTTACTTAGATATATTTAGACCAGTATTTCCTCAGGGATACGACCCCCGACCAGGTGGCACGTGAGCCAAAACTCTGCTTAGGGCAATTTAATTTTGTGCACCCCCGATAGACGTCCCTGGACGACCATTTCTACTATAGACAGATTTATGGTCTTAAAAGATTCACCCTAAGTTACCAAGAGTACAATGTATCCGTGTTAAGGCTATTTATTTATATCTACAAAGGACAACTTCATGTATAATTTATGTAATGAAATAACAAAGTTTTCCTTGCTACGGAATTGCATTCGAATGTTACGCATTAGTCGCATAATTCCATCATATAGTGAAAAATGTGAGTCGTTATTCATTTAAATTGCTTAGTTGTCAATGTTATGTGAGGAAAGAATTATTAAAATGAAAATTACAGTGGCTTACCAACAAGTTTGAATCCTGTTTTTGGAGACCAATCTCACCTGTAACAAAAAACATTTATTTAATTATAAATACTACCCCCCCCCCCTGGGTTGACAACTTTCGACAAAGTAAAACACTGCAGTAATCAATGATTAATTCATTGATAATTTGATAATACTATAGGAATGCATAGGGGCCTATTATAAAGCTGAGTATTTCTTCACACCGTGTTAAAAAAGTACATCTAATACATAAACTCAGTAAACATGGCTTGATGATGTGTATCCACAAATACTGAACGAACAAGTTACAATAATAGTTTTACTGGCCACTGCTATCACTTAGTGCTCATGACGACGGGTTTAAAGGCTTAAACGAGTCCAGTAAAGACATTCTCAACGACTCTTCTTCTGCCATCGCAGTAATAACGTTGTTCTCACAATATACAGGTCATTAGAGAATAACATCGCTGATCTTAAATTTACCTAGCAACGTAATTTCACAAAAGACTATTCTTTGACAAAACGACGGTTATTCAACCACCAAAGACAATACATCCCATTAATTGGGTATTTAAATTAATTTTTTAGATTAGAAACTACATTACGTTACAAATATTAAACTACCGATATCAAACGAAATAATATAAAACATGTAGGTATTTATTTTAAAACCATATTAAATTGTCTACACATGTTCTAAATGCGTATTTACACAGTTATATTCCTTGACATTCGAGTAAATACCCCCTTAAAACTGTTAAATTGTGCATTTACAAAAGACTAAGCTTATTTGTTTAAAGTTTATTGTTGGTGATGGTGAGTTCACGTTACTGTTTAGTAAATTATTATGGACATTTTCAATCACTGATTAGTAAAACAAATTCATGACTCATTTCTACTTTCAGGTTCGGCTATGGACTTCTCCAGGTTCACCTGGTGTGTTTTTATTAACTATGTAATGTTCTAGGTATTTCTTCCGCATGAAGACGGGATCAGATTCCAGGTCCCGAAACGTCGTGAATTAGTTGTTCTAATAAGTTATGGAAAATTTCCGCAATAATTTACTAAACAATAAAAGATTATTGCAATTAAAGTTATAGATTATACAAAAATATTTTAAGCTGACAAAAAACAACAAAAAGTTGAACGAAAGGATGGTTATTAAATAAAAAAGGACCGAACTAAAATGATTTGTAGCAATGCCAAGTCGGACTGTAATTAATTTGTAAATACTAAAAGTGCTTTGGTTATGGATCAGATTAGATTCTTGTGAACGAGGAAAGAGTTCTTGTTGCCTAATTATTTTTTTCTCGGGCTTATTACTACATTATATACCTACTCATATGTAAACTGTGGTCGTATAGTTTGAGCAGTGGCGCTTGATGCTCAATCCGTCTCTGTCATAATACCAACGACTACAAAATGCAAAAAGAAAGAAATCCAATAGACGACATAAGCAATACAACTAAAATTACTACGATGTAGAAAAAGTATTAACCGGCCCTGCTTTGTCTAAGAATGTAATCTTTCCACATTCCTTAGGCCTAACCTCTTTCCATCACGTTATAATAAAGTGTCTGGATTCCTGCCTTCAAGTTAACACAATTTTATTTTCTTTAATCTTACATTAGATAATTCGTTTAAGTATTTAATTTGTTAATTATTTAACTCCCATTATTTTTTAATTACCAAACTAAAACATCATAACAACGATTGATTAAAATGAAGGCCGAGAAACGAGAGTTTTTTTTTTGTATAATTCGCATATAAAAATTGTAATAGTAATATTCATCAAAATGGTAAATAAATGACGAAGTTAATAACCACAATCCAGTAAGGTCTCTTTATCATTTTAATTTATTTTCAAATATTTAAGAGATGGGAGCAGAATCTAAAAAATACACTCCATAAATGCAACGACAACATTATAATTCGTGCAAAAACTAACAATGTAATTAAAATTCACGGGTGAATTACCGGTACTCATATCATATTCTTTTTTTTTATAATTCAAAGAGAGCGACGAACTCGCGGCACGGTGATAAACAAACCTCACCAGCAGCTGAGGAGAAAATTGAGTTGTATCGAGAAAACCAATTTGGACCGAGAAACAATAAGCTGCCTGTCTTCTTCCTGACCCTTGAAGCGCCGTTTATGCAAAAATTGTTTGGTAAAGAGGAAGTTAAAAATCAACTTTTGAGGCTGAAGAGACGGAAACTCTTTGAAAACTTCCCTTTCCACAATTGATTGTTAAAGTACTTCAAATGGAGTATTTAAAATAAAACATTTGATTTTGTCAGCTTAATTCTCTAAGCCTTTTTTGCACTCGTTGTCTAATTGGGGATCTCAAATAAATATAACGCTGAAAGGATTGAGTTTAATCATAAACTATTAAGCATGCTCCCCAAGGGGTATCACTGACTAGTTTGTTTTTGTTATTCTATGGAAAATTGTTTTGTTATGTTGTAACAATAATAAATGGTTAGCGAGGAATAATTTTTTAATCAATAATAGTTTTATTTTTTTAATACCGGTGTCGATCATACGTAATGTCTGCTCAATTGGATAAAAACTGCGTCAGTATACAATGTTTGCAAGTCAGTTTTGCTAATTTCAATAGTTTTGGAGAACATCACATGGCAGATGCAAAAGCGTTTGTTGTATATCTTACAGGTCTATGTTTAATTCTCTTAAGCAATACACTTTATATCTAAAGAAACTTGAGTAAAGTATAACGTGTTACTTAATATAAATAATGGTTTGTCACTTTTTCCTGAGTAGTATTCGGGCATTGAGGTCTCACGAATGTCTAAATTAAACCTATTTCAACACCAAAATATGCCAATATTGAGATTGAAAAATATTCGCTGAGGTAATACAAAGCTAGGTAGGGAGACTAAGTAGCCTACATTATTAATTTGAAATTTAAACTTACATACATACTATAGTTTATGAGTTTTACGTTTTGTTTATACTTGACCGTACCCTCCCCTCCCCTCCCGCGAGTTGCCATCCCCATCGGCCTGGCACGTGTACAAGCGGGTGGGAAGGCGATTTAATTTTCAAACCCATAAAGAGTGTCCCTCGACGACCGTTCCTGGCGCAAAAACACCTCCACTCAGATTTACGCGCGGATTTAAGTCTAAACACGACCATTGCAGTTGCCGGCTTTATCTACTCGACATGGCCACTTGGCATTTCGTGAAAGATGGGTTTAACCCAACTATACAGTAAATCTTCTGAACAACTTCGATGAGCATAATTTCAAGGAAATTGTAGTAATGATTAAAATATAGAGTACAATAATGTATTTTATCAATTGAAAATATTATCATCTCAAAAGACTTCATAATATAGTTTAAATGACGAAAGTGTGGGCAGAGTGTCCTAAAAGAAAAGTGCATAAGTCCGGGAAAGGATTGTACAGGTCAAATTGTATTTTACGCTTCATTGAAAGATATTCGCCATTTTGTATTTTTTTTACAAAAAATAAATATATTTCTTACAATTTTTTTTCCTTTATGAAGCTGTACGTATGTTAAGGTAGAAGAGATATCTAGAAAATTATAATTTTTAATAACATACATACAGCATTTCAACAAAACTTCTTAAAAAACTCGAAGACGAAAAGTTTTCTAAGATATTCTAAATGGCAGATATCTAGTATACAAAACTTTGAAAATGTTTTCTCGGGTTTATCTTTATTTTAACCCACATAATAATTTCCGAGAGCTAAGCGCTTTAATTGTGAAACACTCTGTAGGCTTTGGAAGATTGTTATTAACCATCATTATGTACCATTATATTACTTGGCATGAATAGTTTATAGACTATGGTATCGAGGTCGTACCAACTCCGGCGCTTTCAGAGGTCAAGTTTATGCCTAAAGTTAAGTCGTTGTGAAACCAACTGAAACTGATAATGGTTTAGCCATTTTGATAACGCTTACAGCTTCCCACAGAAACACATTGACAACAATAGTTAACCATTTAAGACTCAAACTTTATCGGCTACATTAAACTAAATGTGTTTGTGGAGAACTGTCAAACAGCAAGATAAACGATAAGAAAACCAGTATGTTCTGATTTGAAATTGGATCAAAATTAATCAAACTTTCCTCTTTTTTATGAAAATAAAATCCCTAGCCACTGCAGACTTTCAAAGTCTGTGACCCCCAAGGAGCTTAAATAATATAAAACGTCACGTACTAGAAGGATATATACTGACCCAGTTTCCCGCAATGCAAGTAGGCATGCTGAGAGTATAACCCAGCCCTCTGATTGGTCGAGAGCAGGTCACGTGACCGATGACGTCATCACGTCCCGCCTTCTGATTGGTCGAGAGCAAGTCACGTGACCGATGACGTCATCAGGCCACGCCCCCAAGATGGCGGCCACGCCCCCAAGATGGCGGCCTCGGCGGGAAATAACCTCACTTTTACCATGTGTTTGACCACGTGATCCAAGATGGCTTCCTAACCTCACTTTTGCAAGATGGCGTTATTTCGCCGCCAAGATGGCGGCGGGAAATTTCCTCACTTTTACCACGTGTTTGACCACATGGCGTCTGTAACTACGTGAGTCAAGAGGGCGTTATTTTTGACGAATAAAATTTTCACTGTGTTCTGCCGGGGTTTGAACCCGGGCCGCCAAGTTGGTGCGCCGCAACGCTGACCACTAGGCCATCACACTGTTGAGCTGAGAGCTTTGAAATATGTCTGGTGACGCTGTAGTTTGATTTCTGCAGAGCGTATGGTCTTTAACGATTCTCCATAAGATTGTATCACTATCATTGTGAGAAATTTGAACTTTGTGAGCTTTTAGTTTTATAATTCTCCACCAGATTGAAGCACTATCTCGTAATTTGATGATTCACCACCAGAGTGTACTATCACTACCTTGGAGATTTCTCGTAGTTTTATGATTCCCCACCAGAGTGTGCCATGAGAAACATTCATTTTTTAACTTAGCTTTATAATTCTCTACCAGATTGTAGCACAGATGGCCAGAGAACCCAGTGATATACATCCATATAATACACATTTTTATACACTTTGAGTGGTTTTTTAATGTTCAGCTGGATTTTGCTTATAACATCTTAAAATTAGACAAGGAGAGGGTAAATGAGAACATTTCTGTGTTTAACATAAATAATTTATTAAATTCTATTTGAAAATACAAACATTAGGTGCGGAGCCTGAGGGGCTTTCGGTTACATGCATCTTGTATCCTTCTTGGACCATTATTTCAAGATCGCTGTCTTCTAAGGCCTCGTTGTACTTGTTCGGCAGGAACACCGATGTTTTCATGTCGTTATCCTGGATCTCCAAGACGACAGCCATCCTCCCGAAGCGTGTGGTGACTCGTCGGGCTCCGACGATCAAGACCTCTGGACGTCCGACGAGGTCTTTAAGTTGAATCGTCTCCGGGCTCTTGCTCAGAGCAACTAGCTTTGCGTCGAGCGACATCTATAAAACACAACATAATTAAAATATTGAACCAAACACACACACACACAAACACACACACACAGAGAGAGAGAGAGAGAGAGAGAGAGAGAGAGAGAGAGAGAGAAAGAGAGAGAGAGAGAGAGAGAGATTAAATTGTTAAGTTATCTATAACCTACCTAAATATTGCAGTTAAAATATGTTGATTTATTAAGTTTGTCCAGTGCGGATATTTCTGTAATCCGTATTAAATAAATAAAAATTAAACTCGTGATAAAAATGGTCAGTACAAAAAGTCTGTCTGCCATTGAAATTATTGAACAAAATGCCATAGTACTCACGGTTGAATGTAGATGTCTAGTAGTGGTGACTGACTTGGGAGGGAGCTGTGAGCGGACTGATTTCATGCTGTGCAGCAGGGTTTTTATATCAGCGGGCCGTCTCCCCACTATCACAATTGCTATTATGTAACTACGCTATTGATTCTTACTACATGTCTGTGGTTTTATTTTTATCACTACTTAAAAGAATAATCTTAATCTCCCTAGTGCAGTTTCTCTACATACAGGACATCTATGGATGCGAAAAGCACACATGGGGCAAAAGACATGACCGCAAGAGCGCAAAACAATTGTGGGTCGACGGTCAAGACAAACCCTGCATACAGTTATGTCCGTTTCAAGTTGTTCCGCCCGCATCTGCGTGGCAAGAGGGTTAAACGGAATTACGCCATGGCTTTCGGCCAGACGAGCCATCCTTTCGCTACAAGCACCGAGGGGCCTACTAATACGATTATACAGATCTTGCCATATTGTTGGGGCTAGAGCGAGGCGCTGTTGATCGTTTGATTCCACAAAAAAATAATTTAACATCCCTAATGTTCCCGCCAATTCCAGCATCCACTCTAAAAGTACATCGATGACCTCTGGTGACTGCCACTGAGGGAACAAAGCGGCTTCACTCTGAAAAGTAAAAATAAGTATTAGCCAGTTAAAAATTATGAAACACACACACACACACACACACACACACACACACACACACACACACACACACACACACACAAAATTTAATAACTCACTTACGTGTATTAAACTGTCAACACGAGCACATTCAGAGTGTAGCAGGACTGCGAGGATGCTGTCACCCATAGTGTTGTCTATGGTACTCAAACAAAGTCGACAGGCTCCAGCAGTCAGACGACCTCTGCTTTGACATTCAGCTCTTCCAGGCTGTCTTTGAGCGTCCGTATTAAACTGTAAAACAAATAATGTTAATAAAACAATAAACAGAAATCAAACATAGTTATACATGTGTAATATTATTGTAACCCACCTGTGAGGAATATTGAAACAGCCTTCTACGTGGTGGAAACTCTTCTGAAACTCGATGGGATGCTTCTGGATTTCTGCCAGGGGAATGGTCAATGTTACGAGGTAGTGTTTGTTGTGACTGGTTGTTTGATGTGCTGAAAGTTACCCCTCTTATCTGTAATATAACAATTATATTAATATTATACATTAAGTTAAATTATATACTAAACATATTTAGTTATACTTACTATAGGTTGAGGTTCGTTTAATCTTTGTCGCCGAGGAGGAAACTGGAATGGGTCCGGCGATTGTGGATATTGTCTTCGATGTGATGATGCAGAATTGCCTGAACCCGTTGACTGTTCCATTAACTCTTGATGTTCCGGAGTTCTCAACTGTAACAATATTAATAAATTGTAAACTGTTAAAATGCTGAATAACCAAACTAAGCTGCCTACTGAAAATAACTTACATTATTTGTTCTCAAGTTCCTCATGATTGGTCCCCCGTCTCTTGTTTCTGTGAATAATTCTGATAGTGGAGGACGCGGAGTTACAGGACGATTAGCACCAGGTGTTCTTCTTAATTGTTCGTCAAGGTCTTCTCTGCTGGAACCGTAGACTCTAGGAAGATTAAGGCGGTTTCTTCGTGGGGTTGATGTATGGAGCCCCTCTTCAGACCTTTCGACAGCAGTCAGAAGCTCCTCGTCTGACGAAAACATTCTGTAAATCTATAAGAAAACAATTATTATATTTGTAACACACACACACACACACACACACACACACACACACACACACACACACACACACACACACACACATTTCTTACATTTCTGTCCGGAGGTGTGCCCGAAACATGAGCGATGATGGCTAGGAAAACTACCAGCTTCATGACTGATAGTGAACGCGCACAGCTCGTATTTATACAAATGTTTTACATGCATTATCGCCGACCTTATTGACCCGAGTTTAGACTGCTGTACGAACCCTAGTGGCGTATTTTCCAATCATAGCCTATTCACACCTGCAGAGAGAGTGATACTTGTGTCCGTCTCAGCTGCAATGTTGACCCAAGTTTCCACACCACAGTAGACCATATAGGTCAGGCTGTACGGGTCCCGGCGCGTTCTTTTTGTTAACCCAGAGCATCACCAGGAGTCCTATCCTCTGGGGTAAGGGGCCCCAACAACGCCCACTTACGGTGGTAGCCAAACCAAAAATCCAAATTGCTACCTCCCTTTTACACAATGGAGTTTTTAAGACCTCCGTAGGCCGGGTCAGACTCCCAGTCACCCGCGGAGGTATGCTACTTAAATCTATTTAACGACCACTGATGATCCGTTCAAGTCATCACGGGTGAGCCCTCAACCGAATGCCGAGCACTCCCGCCCCTTTACTAAACACCCTCAGTGGTATACTACAAACAGATATTTACAACCCCTCACTGATCCGTTCAAGACGGGTGAGCCCTCAACCGAATGCCGAGCACTCCCGCCCCTTTACTAAACACCAGTGGTGAGGTATACTACTTACAACTATTTACATATCCCCAGCGGTCCGTTCAAGTCGGGTGAGCCCTCAACCGAATGCCGAGCACCCCCGCCCTTTACTAAGCACCGGTGGAGATTTATTCATTTTCCATATACTTGTGATCAGTTAGGAATTTACCGCTAACATTTTGATACAACGCGATATTGTCCCATCAACCTTATCAGAAAAGTCATGAATAAATTGTTCTGATAGAAACTGATATCTGCTAAGAACTTCCCAGGCTGCACTGTCAAAGCTGAGTGCCATTTCCCTTAGGAATATTTCAGAAAATAGTTTTTTACGTAATATCCTTGCCCAAATGACTTTGTGGAAATATGTTCTCAGCATATCAAGAGAGAAATCATAATACTCGGAAAGCAAATTCCAATCCAAAAACCGATCAAATTTCATAATGAAACTGTCCGTCATTACACCGATGGGAGCTTTTGGCTCCTTTGAAAGTAACTGCCACGCAGACTCCATTGTGAATGAACAAAATTGTTCAATACTGCAGGTTTTATAGATTTTGTTGAAAGGACACAGCACTTTGTAGTGCGCACTTTGTGTCACAATTTCTGTGTTTAGGTATTAGACAGTGCACTTCACACGATTCACTACGATACCAAGTTATTTCCCGGACATCGTGATGAAACTCACGTAAAAACTCGCACTTTTCAAGACCGTTAGTGTAGATTGTTTCAAAAGGTCTACACAAATCACGAATAATTTGTTCGTTATACGGGACACCGGGGTCGTCCCATCTCATGTGATGGAAATGACGAGAAAGCCAACGAGCGGTCCGTTGCATTTTTGAATTTAAATTATAAAAATAATACGGAGTCTGGAATATTATTTGACTCTGTATATACTTTCCGACGATAGACAATTCCTTTACGATAAAACGATTGTTGTTATCTTTGAAACCATGAAACTCAACTACCGCCTCCATGTTTTAACCTTCGCACCTCGTCCAATAAACGGTCGGCTATAACACTGGGGAGGTTTTCAGGTTTCAACACGTCTTCCGAACCGGTTATAATGTCATGAATGTACTGTTGAATAAAAAGTTCGTTGTAAAATAACTCGTTAATGACCCTGTGCACGATAGGAAGGTAACTCAAAAACTGAACCCACTCGCTGTGATTCAGAGTTAAAGTATGCTCCCCATCATAGAGGAATACACAAGATTTGCCAAAAATATTTTTTACTTTAATATCCTCCCCTCCATCGAGATTCACGTAAAATTTGGTTTTATTTTCCAATGCATTAGTAATTTCATTGAATCGTGGTGAAAACTGATTGAATGCATCGAGAGACCAGAATGCTGACCCTTTACGCCCCTTAAACAAAAGACCTAGACTTGTTCCCCTATTTTTAAAAATACCGAGAATCACGCATTTGGTCAATTCAGTGTTTAGAAAGTGAACAGTTTTTAGAAAAATACCGTTTAGAATATCAATTGGTTCCTTGCGCCGAGGGAAACGAATTAGATCTGTGTCCATACTTACCTCAGCTCCCAAAGTTTCACCACGCACCTCTTCACCGGTCGACTCCATAGCTACAACTGAACTTTTTACATTATTACACGATATACTCCTCCTCTTCATCACAGGAATATTCCCCCTCCCCTTCGGAATACACTTTAACTCGTTCTGTGTCTGGCAATAACGGGATGACATTGAAATTTTCTTCTTCATCATCAACATTAGATGGTTCCTTTAGCCATACGTAGTCATTGTCACTCTCATTGTATTCACCATTAATGTAAAAGTCAAATTCAATCCATTCGTTTTTATCAAAAAAATCCACCTTTTCAGGGTCACTGGATACGCCAGTTTTTTCTAAATCACCGACTGTAAGAGGTTCTACCAGAATTGTGTCAAAATTTCCATTCGATTCCACATCTAAAACTAATGGTGTCCCATCATATTCAATTCGCCCGACAACTAAATTATCTCTTATAAGCGTTAAAAATACACGAGCAACTCTGTTGTCAGAGGAGACAGAAGGGACTACCTTACCGTACGGATCCATGTTTTAATCTGAGTAATTTTACTCGGGATGTTTCTTTTTACCATGACCCCCCACCATAGAATATTTTACATAACTTTTTTTACTGTTCCTGTGAGTAAAGTGTATATTAGATGTGAGTCATGCAAGATTAGACAGTAAGCTGTGGTTTTATCTTTAAAATTTTCTTTAGCTTCAAATTCCAGTCTCACATCAACAGGTCCAGACTTGATTGTATCATTTTGTTTCGAACAATCAATCACGTACAGAGGAGTTTTATCCTTAAATGTTGTTAAATCGACACAAGGATAAGTATCGCTACCATAGTAAGATTTTTGAAATGTCGAAAACATCTCGTAAAATAACGCCATGTCACCATGGGTACTGTCATAAGGATAGTATTGTGAGTTTAAGTATAGTTTCACATTGGTCAAGTCACAGTGATCAAAAACTGACATATCTTTTTTCATCTGATTTTTTCTATCTGTTTGAAACGCTAGTACGACATAGCGTGGTTTTTCAATTTGTGACGTAGATTTGACAGTCCAAGACTGACGATCGTTTTGCGGGAGGATGGGAAATTCATGGAGTTCCCAAGATCGAAACGGTAAATGAACGGGTGTGTCTTTTTCAATCATTCGCAAAAGTTTTAAACGAAAAGTATCGACAACCGATACGTGGGGTATCCGCCAGTATAAACTTGTTATTTCTATTTCACAAGATGTTGCGTCAGCAGAAGTTATAGCGTTAAGGTCAGAGGCTGACCTCAACAAGATAAGTTCTTGCTTAACGTTCACTAAAATTCTTTTGTAATCTTCGGCAAAGCCGAGTAGCATTCGTAGTGGTATTGAAAAATTAAATTTATCAGTTTGCAATGTTTGCCCAGCACCTAACCAACAGGCATTTTTTAAAATGTCTTTTTCCGCTTCACGAGTGGACAGGAGGCCTTTGATTGTAGTCGTTATGCCCGGATTTTTCGTATGATCCACCTCAATGCCCCCGATTTCATATCTGATATCATCAAAAAGATAAGCTATAGCATTGTTAACAAGTAATGCATTAGTGGCAACATTGTCTCCTTTCTTCGCAGTAATTTTACCCGCAATATATAGTGTACTCTCGAATGGAGCAGTAATAATATCTTGTTGACTGACGGATATCCTGATTTCATCATTATTTTTAAACGTGCACGATGCATACGGTTTATATGTGTGGTATTCGTAGCCTATCACTGTATTTTCATACTCGGCTGTTCTTTCTATGGCGAACATTTTCTACTTTAAATCCTAGAGCTTCCAAAAATTTAATATTGAACGATGTTAATCGTTCAGTTTCCTTTCGCACAATGAGTGGTGTCGAATCTGTCACGGACCTAAATACTAAACCCATTCTACCGCTTTCGTAGATGTAATCTTAATGATATTATCTCGTCCCTAAAATTTACAAAATTTCCGTCCTGATCTTTGAGCTGAATCGAAATGTTACTTATCCGCTGGACGTTCACTGGCAAATAAATGATTGGATTTGGTATGACTAGGATTTTATACCCTGGCTCGACAGTGGGATAAAACTCGTGGATTGTATGACCCTCAACACCATTCTGAAACGAACCCCGCACAATATTACATTCAACTCTGATTGTATTTACCTTTATAATGTTGACCGTGTTTGACGATACATGTTGCTTATTCTTAGGGTACAATTTTTGTTCAAATCCCAAAAGTTTGGCTATCGTATTTTCTTTCTCAAAGTGTACATCTTCCACACACTTCATCTCTGCCTTTAATGTATTATTATTAGCGTGTAATCTAATATGTACATGTTTTTTAATCACCTCTTCTAAATTTTCAATTTCATAAGACCCTTCCGGGATGGTTATTTCTTTATTATCGCCATAGTAAAATTTATCATTCACACCCTTTTCTATGTTAGGAATCGAATTATATGTAGACAGGTCTACCAGCCCTATCTCCCAACTGCCTGTGCTCACATCAACAGGAGGGAAGATTTCACAACTAATGGTGGAACCGCAACCGCTAAGGCAAAACATTGGTTAGAAACTTTAAACACAAATGTCCGCAAATAACTGAGTTAAAGTTTTGCTGTCGATCATAATTATACCTAATTTCAGCTGAGGGTCCGAAATATTTAAGCATTTCTACAGGAGGACGAAGGTTACCAAAACTATCAAAATAAAAAACTCGATTGCCTTGTTTTTTATAACACACCCAATGTGTACCAGCCCCGTTGATAGAATCTAAATTCACTATAGCTGTCTCGTAATTTCTCGGACGAACGGGTAGAGTATCTCTCATGAAAACACCTCTAAAGTTTGGAATGTTTAATTTGCTTGCATAGTACTCGAGCTCGTGGTTAGTAAGAGATTTTAATGGGATGAACGTTTTTTTTTACCTCCGCCTCTTTTCTTTTTACCAGCTCCTCTCTTTGGATATGGTCTTAGGTACAATCCCTTGCCTTTTTTCACAGGCTTTCTTACACAGCGTCTTCGTTTCTTGCTAGTCCCACCACCAAACTTTGTTTTTGCCTTCATCGCTGTTGTCACGGTCCAAGCAGCCGCTTTTTCAGCTAAACTCGCGTCTCTTGCCTTAAATCTATGCCACGCTCGTTCTGCAAGCTCTTTATCAGCTTGTTGTCTCCTTTCCGCGTCGGAAAATTTCGAATAGGCAATGTCGTGAATTTTACACGCTTCGTCTAAAGGATTTACTCCTCGATCACCTCTAGCTAATCTCTTTTTTAATTTAGTTCCTGGTCCACAAAAATTATAACCCGGAATATGAAGTTCAATGGGTAGCAAATCTATTGCTTTGTTGACGGCAGAACTTAAAATACCTCCTCCTGTGACGAGAGCTGGCTTTCGACTGTTTGATGTTTCTTTAACCCCTGCCATTTTATTACTAAGTAATTAACCACAATGCATCATCGCTAAATAGATCTTCCCATGATGATTCTAAAACCTTTTGCTTCCACACATCAGCCGGTACAATGGAAGATCTATCTTTGTGCATGCCTTTATACACGACATAGGCTAAATCACCCAATGCCATTTTTAGATATTGTTTATTAACAGCATCGTCTAATTCAATCGGTTTTCCAAGATTAACTATTCTTTTTTTGTTGGCACTAAAAGTATATCCCCTTCTTACAAGCGTATTGTCTGTTAAATATTTTAAATTAACTGCATCACCTCCAGCCATTGGGGGGCCAACATCTTGAATTGTATATTGATGAAATGAATAACTTTTCAAAGGATCTATTTTAATGGGTATTCGTGAATGTAGATACTTTTTTATTACAACATCATTATTGTCTACCGGATCAATAGCGTTAGTGATTCTTTTACCGTTAACATCAAATACGTTTTCATCATTTAATTTCAAACAAGAACTTGTTTGTGTCAGCAGAGTTTTTAAGTTCACTCCATCATTTTCATGAAGCGGATCTGCTATGTTAGTTAGTCTTTTATCGCCTATGTCATACCCACTTTTATTATTTAATTTCAAACAAGGACTTGTATGTGTCTGCAGTGTTTTTAAGTTCACTCCATCGTTTTCACTAAGTGGATCAGCTACGTTAGTTAGTCTTTTGTTGTCTATGTCATACCCACTTTTATCTTCTATCATTTTAAACCCCTCGCCCTTTGGACCTCTAAGTCTTTCCGTAGACGTATGACGACCGAATTTATCGATGCTCATACCTGTATAGGTATATCGACCGAACTTGTCCACGTTCATTTTAACAATGATTTAAATCTGTTGTTACCAGAACCTTTTATATACCCACCTTCTCGCAGTTCTTCGATAATATTTATAATTTCGTTACTATGTGAGTTATTCCCCGTTTCTGCGGACATTACAAGTAAACGTAATCTATCAACAAGTTCATTCGGATCATCCCAGTGCAATATGTCACGTGAAACCGGGGACTTCCACTGCATTCCTGAGCCTTGCTTTGTATTTGGAAATAGTTTCTCTATGATGCTTTTATATTTTGTGGAAGTATTTCTATTAATATTCGCCGTACTTTTATAGCCTTTCTTATGTGCGTTAGTTTTTTCTAATATTTCCTTATAAATTTCTTTGTCGTTTTCGTCATACCCATATGGTGTTCTTTTGAATATTAGTTCGTAGAGACCTTCTGTACCGTTATAAGCAGTGCCATCTATAATTATTGAACCATCTTCATCAAACTCTAACTTTTTATTTCCAATCATAAGAAGTTCTCCTTTTTCATTAAGTCTTGGGCCGTATGTATGATCAATCATAGTTTTTCTACCACCACGATCTCTCATAAATAAGTCCATATACTGTTTAGTTAAATCGTTCTGAAACTGTTCATTTATGTACATTGAAACAGTGTTCCTTCCTTGCGGTGTAGAAAGAAGCGTATCAATCTGACTTGTATCCCCCGGTGGACTAAAATCTTTACTTTCCTCCTCCTGCTCCTCCTCATCCTGTTCCATTTCATGATATTCCTCCTCCTCCTCCTCATTTGGTTCTTCTTTTTTAACTGTCAACTCATTTTTAGGTGTAAAACTGGCCTTTTTAATTTCTGATATTATTGGTTTATATTTCTTTTCAAAAAACCTTTCACTTTCACTAACGCCCGTCTTGAAACTGTTATACTTTCGACGAATAGCTTCTTTGAGCTTGGCTATACGTAAAATTAGATGTTTCTTGTTCGACTTCATGATAACGACTGTTTTCACAACACAAATAATGGATAATTAATAGTTTAAGGCATCTCAACCTGTCTGAAAAACATAGCACGCCTCTTATATCTTTTTATATAATTGATAACGTCCAAAAGTGAAACCCCCTTACTAAAATCTAACCCTCTGAAATACCTATGTTCCCTTGCATCAAATCGCGGTATCACGTAAGGACGCGTAAAACTTTTAAACACCCAAGATCTCTTTACATCATCTCTCCATTCCGAAACATGCGTTACAATATACTTATCACTTTCCACAGTTTTCTCCATGTACTTTTTCAACATTGCCATCGGTTTGTCATGACGTCTGTTATACATGAGATAAGAATTTAAAAGCCAAAACTCACACGGATTGGTCCCTGTAAAAGTGCGCCACTGTTCAAACAGCTTTCTATTTGATACGGTGTATACACCTTTATTTTGTGTTATACCGAATCTCTCACATTGTGATGGGACTGTCGGTAATGCTTGTTTCAAAAACTCAACCGTGTATAAGCCTTGACAGTAGTTATTGACAGCTGAAAACGGTTTTCCTCTAGGTCCTCTTGGTGTACCATCGGGAATCGGTCCCCAAGCAGTATTATAACTAATATCAATGTAACAATTGAGCGACATGGATGTACGATAAATTTCCAGGGGTGGTCTAATCGGAATAGTCCTTTCGGTCAATACAATACATCTTGACGCATGCGGTATTTTACATCCATAGTCCAACATTTTCAAGACTATTTGAGCAAAATTAATACTTCCATGTAGGTTTCGCAGTGGTAGTACACTACCAAACATGTCTGGAAACGGTCTAAATCGAGATATTAAATTCTGAGGGTTTCTAACTGTGGAATTAATCATATCTTCATGATAAATAACCAACTCCAGTGGAACTTTATTATCTTCGCATTTATTTAAGAAACGAATCCAAATATCACGGTTATAGATCCTTTCACCTGCAGAAATCATAAGCAACACCACCGGCGGAGTTAATGCCGAACTCGCGGGTTTTCTATGCCTCCAACACCTTCGGCTGAACCGATGTCCATGTTTACCCTTCCTACTGCAGTAGTTACCACAAAACCTTTTCTTTTCCCGATAGTAAAAGGTACATAAGTTGGACTTAACATTATGCAATTTACTGTTATATCCTCTAAGATCAGAGTATGTATAGATGCGCACCATTATAAGTCTTGTATAAAACTGTCCAAACCCACCCGGTATCTCCCCTTATCAATTTCACTATCTTTATCAATGACGATAAACCCATGATCATTTTTCCACGCTACGCTACATATTTCTTTAAACTTTTCAAATTTCATGTCTGTGTTGACATGATCGTAATATATATGCCGAAGATTCATATCATCTTGTTTGAAAATTATCAGTAAATTACAGTTATCCCTAATCAACTGTTTCGGAATACGACTATATGTCTGACCCAAGTAAAATGTATCTATTTCGTTGTGACGCCCCATAGTAAAATAATTTCTAATGTTGTTATGTTTTTCACATGCGATATCATCAAATATCATAATAGAATTAGGTTTAGCATCATTTGGCAGGGGGACCTTAGCATTTTCATTAAATGCAAAATATCCAACTTCCTTGGGCATTGTTTTGGCTAAAAATTTATATTTTGGCTGATAAAGGGATTTTGAAAAAACATATATATTTTTAAATCGAAGACCGTTTGGGTCAAAAAGCATGTTGAAAAGCACGTTTGTTTTGCCACAGTTTGACGGTCCACAAATAATACACCGTATAGTGTTTGGAAGAAGCGTCCCATGTCTCTTCTCTGTGCCCATACCTGAACCAATAAAAGAATCAAAATTTTTAATTGGTATCTGTATGGTATGTTTTACAATACGCATCTTGTGAAAAAGTGAAAGTATTTTCAGTATGTACTACTATTTTATAGAACTCTTTTGCACCCACGAGTCGTGTGATTTATCAAAACCCAACCAACGCACCTTAACTCTATCCCCCTTGCGTTGTAACACTTTTTCAACTAGGTAAACGTTACCAGTTTTTGATGGATTCAGTTCTTGTTCGTAAAACCCACCTTTAAGTATTTCCCCCTTATAGTCCTGTAAAATATAAGTAACAGGTTTCGTAGGTTTAATTGCGTGTATTTTTAAAACCTCATTCGTCCAATTAGGAAGGTAGCCTTTCGTAAAAACCCTTTTATACTTACTTATCCTGACACTATCGCCTACTTTAAACTTTGGTTTATACTTGACCACTTTTAACTTCTTATTAATCCTAGCCAGTATATCTTTAACGTGTTTTTGCCTCACGTCTTTAGGTTTCATACCAATTGTTCTATGTTTTGAATTATTATAAGATTTTACGATATCTGGTAATATCGTTAACCATTCGTGAGTCCCCCTAGCCGTAAACTCTTTCCACATTCGCGATTTTAATGTTCGGTTTAACCTTTCCACAATGCTTGCTTTCATATCTGAAAATGTCGCATAATGATTTATTCCGTGTTTTTTTATTAACTCTCGGACATTTTTATTAAACCATTCCTTACCATCGTCTGTTTGAAAGTGTTTCATTTTGTGCTTTGCGAAAATAGGTTCTAAAGCTTTGGCCACTTCAGCACCTGTCTTATTTTTTATCGGAACTGCAAACGCGTATTTAGTTAAACAATTAATCATCGTCATTATATATTTAAAACCTTTGTTTATTCGAGCATAAGGTTGCATTTCAACTAAATCCGCTTGATAGAGATCATTAATCCCCTTAAGGGTAACTTGTCGCCGAGGATATCTTTTACGCGCCTGTTTATGCAACTCTTCAGCTATTGTATTTCTGACATTCATTGTTATAATGATAGACTAAGAAGGGTTTTCATCAATTTATATTCACCCCGGGATTCTGCGGCCCCTACCACCGCCGACGACCTCCAAAAACAAACTAGTGGTCGCCTAAGTTCCCCTCTGTGCTTACGGATTTACTTGGATCAGCAGTCCAGCTTGTTCTATATTTACATAGGTTTATGTAACAATTGCAAAATTCATCAGCATGCGTATAACATTTTCTGCAATGGAGAAGATTTTCAAGATGGAACTTGACACATCGTTGCGGACAGCAAGTGTGGAAAAACTGTGACTTGTACACTTTCAATGATTTGAGTTCAGGTGTCGGCAGTTGGTAGGTTTTACATCGACACATACAAAAGCTAAAACGCTCACAAGTTCTACATGCAATTCCGTCAACTTGCATTGTAGGTATTACAAAACATTTCGCTTCACAACAGTAGGTATCCATCGTGTAGATGTTTACAGTCCGGCTATGCAGAAGAAACTAATACGTACGTTACAAAATCACTTTATATACCGGACTAACAACCAATACTTTTTTTTTACCCCCCCGGGATTCTGCGGCCCCTACCACCGCCGCAGACTGTGACGACCTCCAAAAACTAGTTGTCGCCTCCATTTCCCCCTTGATATCCCCCAAAGATCACCGATGACTGACCGATGATAATTTGTGGAATATCCATACAGCCCCTGCCTTCGCTGCATGCGGTGGTGAGCTACCTCACCTCCCTTCTGACCGTAGGGGTCGTCAGCAACCATGGTTGCCGGCGACCTGCCCAAGATCAGGAATTTCCGTCAAAGTACCAACACGACGTTTCACAAGGATTAAAGGGTCGTTCCAAAGAGTCACTCGGGCTACTCAGTTGACTAGACCCCATTCACACACACACATTCACACAAAGTCATTGCCTGTTCCGTTCAGTATATTTGACTCGCTCCATACATGGTTTACGGGCTTTTTAGTTCCACGCCAGGGACCTACATTCACTCACACCTTTCACACCATTCATTCAACCATTCTCACCGACAAAGTCTTTGCGTGAATTTTCAACGCATTTGACTCGCTCCATACATGGTTTACGGGCTTTTTAGTTCCACGCCAGTGACCTTCATTCACTCACATCTTTCACACCATTCATTCAAACAATCTCACAAACAAAGTCATCAACTGAACTTCCCAGTGCAAATGACTCGCTCCACACATGGTTTACGGGCTTTTTAGTTCCACGCCAGTGACCTTCATTCACTCGTATATCCCAGTGAAACGTCGTGATGGTATAAATAATCTGATTTTATAAAAGTCATAAATGACTGCTCTAAATTTAGGCTAAATGTACGCAGGTTTAATTTTTCAAACATTTATTTTTTAATGAAAAAGCAATGGCCGTTATGTAAAACGTTAAAAATTTCATCAGCATTAATAGTGATAATACTTGATGCGCTGTTGTGTAAGAGAGCAAAAGTACAAATGTTACACCACGGGGTTAGAGAATGATGATAACACGGTGCAATCTTATCACGCGCTCTCCCTACCAGCTCTCCTTCAGTAATACGAAAGTTTTCAACAAGACAACATGTTTCTCACAGTATTCTCCCTAATGCAGTGGCTACACGGACCTTATACAGAGTGCAACTACGATTTGTTCGAGTACAGAGAGCTGGAACGTGCGATAGCAAGGATGAGGAAGAGACTAGACGAGCTGGAGGAGAGGATTGACTGGTGGGATTAGGTGAGTTTGGATTTTTTGTAGCCGAAAGGCAAGGTGTCATATTCTCCCTCATGTCGTCTTTTAGGACCTGTTATTCTAAAAAATTTGGTTTCCTTTACAGTAATAACATCTTTATTTTTAGTTCTTCTAATTCGATTTTCTGAGGTCTCTACTGTCAATTTTGCTTCACTCAAGACCATTTCCTTAAGTTGGGCAAAATTTAGTTTTTTGGAAGTGTTGAGGTTTAGTGTGAGCCCCTTGATTTTGCAAACTTCAACTATTGCATTCCGACGAGTTGACCATACCAGATATGCGTACGTCTTAGGGCCGCCAGATACAAATTCCAAAATATAAGAGCCTGGACCGTATTCCGCCAGTTCGTCGGTCATCTCACCCAAGTAGTCACCTGTAGAAATCCTATACAACCCGTTTTTGTACACGTAGAGGACCGAGTCGGTGTCGTAGTAAAGCACCTGACCACCGAGAGCTTCAAGGTGTTCGTAGAGTTTTAAACGAGCCTGTGCTGTGGTGAACGCTGCCAGGACAACATTCACTGTCCGCAGTGATTCACCGACCTCATCAATATTTTGCCAGTTCACCAAGACAACCTCTTCATTTAACTCTCTGATAGTGTTCACTTGAATCGTAGGGTTCGTCATCAGGCTGAAAAATTCCTTGGGATCCCTAATTAGTGACGCTTTTGTCTGGTTTTCGCGTTGGCCAAACTTGCCCCAGAACGAGTTCAACATTAGTTTTGCCAAGGATCTAAGGCCGCTGTTCTTTTCAATCTTGGTAGGATCCAGACTTATGCCTTCATGATCGAAATATTCCTTCACATATCTCTCTTTATCCTCTTGTGTTACACACCAAGAAGGATAACCCGACGCCTCTTGTTTAATTTTCAAAAATTTGTTGATGAAATCCGTGAAAAGCCCTCCGTCCTCGTACGTCGCCATTTTGTATTCCCATATTTCAAAAATATCTAGGATCACGTAGCCTTTAGCCACAGCTTTCCGTATCTCATCCATCGTCCATGTACCGGTCAGGGCTCTTTCATCACTACTATGAATACAATCTTCTTGGTTCATCTGTTCCCCGCATTTACGACACAGTACAAACATCAATTTATCATTCATTCTTGTCGGTAGAACTGGGTGGTAGAGGTCAAGTGGGGGCAGCACTTTACATTTCATTAGGCCGTTTACATTCAACCCAAGCTCTCGACAGACTCTGTCCCCTACGTGTACGGTGGGGTGTCCTAGGGGGTAGTGTCCTCTTTTACACACATAGGGATATAAGGAGCAGACATCAACATATTGTATCGTCTCTCCTTCTCCACACTTGTGGTAGGTCTTGGCATTGCCTGTCCTTCCTCCAAAAAAGGCGTTTCGCGGTTCAAGCGGGAGAGAGTTAAGGATCGGTAGGGAATTTAAATATGTTAGTTTGTTGTCGTGTTTAATTTTCCTAAAATCGCACTCCCACATCTCAACTACCTCATACGGGGTGTCAGAGAGTTTTTGAATTTTTGCTTTCGTTTTTTCATATCTGAGATGTAGGCTGTCAGAAGGGTCCTCCTTCAGAGGCTCCTCTCGTTTGTAGGGAAAGCATTTAGGACATCCATGGAAGTAACAACCATGGAACTCGTAAATGCGATCACCATCAAACCCGTCTACTTTCATTCCTTCAATTTTCTTCTCTCTCCCACGCCCAGCGTGCTGAATTGAAACGTTTCGCTGGTCTTCCTCCCAGGTCAACCATTGCAGTGCAATGGCTGACTGGTTATCAGCCATGCGATAACCATTTTTCCAATCGTGTTGGGTTTCAAAAAATTACGCCTGAACGCTAAGTTACAAGCGCTCGCGATCGTAACAGACTCTAAGAAGGGCTCTACGTTACATTCCTGCATAAAAAGCTGTCTGAATTTTATACACGCTTGGGCTAGAATTTCAACATCGGAAATACAATATTCAATAAGTTCCTTTTGAAAATCAAAAATGTAATTTTGAGCCATCTGTTCGTTGTGCCAATTTTCAAAGTCTTTATAGGTTTTCTCAAACATTGTGTCAGGACAGTAAAATTGTTTAGCGGGAATGGGTCCGACATAGTTCTGATTTGCAAGCGTGTTGAACAGATGGGGGAAATAACCCTTCTTACGCTCTGGAGGAAGGTCAAAGGCTTTCGGCAATGCAGAGAGGGCCATAGGAAAGTAGTTCAACGAGTCGACGAAGCGCACCTTGTCAAACTTCAGGAGTACTACTTTCGTCCCACGCATGATTAACTCGGGTGTGAATTTAGTTTCTTCAATGATATACTTTAAGATGAATTGGAAGTCAAATCCTTGGCCGTTGTGAGCAATCACGCATACATTCTTGAATTTTTTGCGGGACTCCATTACGTAGTCAACAAATCTAGCGATAGGCTCCTCTCTGAATATTCTGGTGCGATCCGTACAAGTGTCACACTCTTGTGCCTCGATACATTTCCAACAGTACTGCTGTGAGACACACAAATTAACCTTGTGAACCTTTGTCTCGGGATCGTCAGCCGTTAGAGGTTCATCTTGGCGTGTCTCCAAGTCAAAAAATATGTACAGCGAATTTTCTGTCTTGGGACGGTTTTCATCCACTTTCATAAAACACTGATGTTCCGGCGGCATAAACTCTGTACAGATCACACAATAGACTTCACCACAGACATGAGGGGATTTTCTGATTCTCAGGTTAATCAATCTGTTACAGTCCAAACATTTTTTAACAGATTTGCAGCGCTCCTTTTTGTGGGCCAGAAAACATATGCGGTTCTTCAAGGTCAGGTTACATTCAGGACACAGTACCCCCTCGTTCTCTTGAACACAAGGTGGAGAGACAGTTTGACATTCAGGACAGATGTTTGTACATCTGTGTGCTCCCTTATTGCTGTAAGGTGTATGGCAGGGTTCACAATAGAAGGCACAAGCAAAGGCAGCCGTTAAAGAAGTGATCACATTGAAGTGCCCATCATGGAATAGCAAATTAATATTGTACTTTGCTTCGGGGTTGTTTCCTTCATAGTATACATCCCTGCCTCTGGCGTCATAATTGTACACTGTTATTTTGTACTTTTTAAGGTGTTCTTGAAATTTAACTAGCTCCTGGATACCTGCCCCCTCTTCAGGTATTTCCACCCTGGCCTTTTGCATCAGTTTTGTCGCCTTGTTAAGCTGTCTGTTCCGTCTATCTTGACGAATGGCCTGAAACTCAGAGCTTCCTTTAGCCTTAGCTTTAGCAACAACAATTGCTCTGGGCAGGCAGAGTCGGTCTTTATTATTTATTACAACGATGCCCCGCCGTTTGTGACATTCTTCATTGAAATTCCTAAACATCCCTGGGCGGATTCTACCCGTGCCCACTGGGAGATTGACACGAGTACATTCGACTTGGAACGTATCGGCTGAGGTGATGGAATCGGCGTTACTCTGGAGAATCCCGCCAAAAATCTCCCAGAGCACATCACCATCCACCTCAGAAGCTGGACGGAAATTTACAAACCCAGGCTCTTTACTTTTTAAATTTAAACTGCGTAGTGTGAACCCCAACTGATCCCCATCGGATGCATCGGCTTTCATTTTTTCAACCAAACTAGAAAACCCACGTCTTAACCATTCAATCTCCGTCACCCCCTCTGGAGGAGCGTTAAATTTAAAAACAGTTTTTTGCCCGTGAACTCTAAAACGACGGACGTACGTTTCGCTGGTATGGGCAACATTGATCGGCTCCATTTAAATTAAAAATAGTTTTTTAAACAATATTATTAAAAATCACCAGAAAGACGTTCTCACACGAGAGCTCGAAAATAAAGAGAAATTTACAGCTCAATTCAAGCTTTATATATTGGTGACCTTTATGACCTTTCCGTCGGTTGATAAAATTTAAAAATTCAAACCAACTGACAAAACAGTTGAGATTACGCAACAGGAAGCTATTTGTAGTTAACTTTAATGAACTTAGATTAGCTTAATTATAAAGTGGAAAAACTAAAGCGCTATCTTGTGTGCTCACAGGGTCATGAAGATAACGCCTCAACAAAATCACGTGCTGTACCATACAACGAACGATTACCACCGAAATCAATGACCAATTAAATAAAATATTTGTAAAATAAACTCTATATTACTTACCTGAAACACCAGAGAAAAACACAAGTTTAACTGGAGAATCGTTACACCGAATAACAAACCAGATGGAGAGTGAATACTGCCGGTGTCCGAAGTACCGTCTTTTATATCCAGCACGGCCGAAAACAACAAACACTCTTGACGTCAATATCACACGTATTTTCCTCCAAAATGTTTTTCTCCAAAAATTTCCAAGAATTGATTGACAGGAAAACAGTCATAAATTTAAAAATTCACTAATTGGCATATCCACTGACCTTATAATTACGGAAAGTCAGTCTACTGTTCTTTGTCCGCTTAGTTGGCGTACATGACCAGTTGTTACAACCATTGCCAACCTCTATATAACGTTATCATACTATATAAAATGAATTAAACCTGATTTACTATATAAAATGACATTATTTTGGCTTAAAAAACCTAAAAATCGCTAATATCTCGAAAACGGTGCGTCCTAGGGGTCTGGAGACCCCAAAAAACTACCTACTACGTAGTGTAGGTACCCTCAGGGGGTGGGTACCCATATTAAAAAAATTAACCAAAATGTTGCGGGTTGCATCCAAAAAATGAAGGGGCAATGAAGGGGCAAAACTTTGAAATTCCATATCTTAGGAACGGCTGGACCGATTGACTTCATACTTGGTATGTATGTACATATAATTATTCCCTACAAATGTGTGGCGGGATGCATCCAAAAAATGAAGGCGCAAAAAAGTTTTATTTTTTATCTTGAGAATGGCACTATGGATTTTCTTCAAACTTGGTATGTGTGTACACGTAATAATTCCCTACAAATGTGTGGCGGGGTGCATCCAAAAAATGAAGGCGCAAAGAAGTTTTATTTAATATCTTAGGAACAGCTGGACCATTTCAGACTTGCTATGTACATATAATTATTATCTCGTGGCGGGGTACACATGCTACCCTCTGGTGGAAAAATGTCAAACTGCATGGCCATTTTCGTACTCTAGTGGAGAAACGGCAAACTACAACGCTAATAATATATTCTTCCCAACATTCTGGTAGGCTACACGTGCTACACTCTGGTAGGGAAAAGTCGAATTATTGCGCTCTAAGCGGCCACCACGGTTGGTGACAATATCATATAACACATCAAGGCCTTGTTAGCTCAACAGACTGGTAGACTAGTGGTCAGCGTTGAGGCGCACCAACTAGACGACCCGGGTTCAAACCCCGGCAGTCCACAGTGAAAATTTTATTCCTGACTCACGTAGTTACAGACGTGGTCAAACACATGGCAAAAGTGAGGTTAGGAAGCCATCTTGGATCACGTGGTCAAACACATGGTAAAAGTGAGGTTATTTCCCGCCGAGGCCGCCATCTTGGGGGCGTGGCCGCCATCTTGGGGGCGTGGCCTGATGACGTCATCGGTCACGTGACTTGCTCTCGACCAATCAGAAGGCGGGACGTGATGACGTCATCGGTCACGTGACCTGCTCTCGACCAATCAGAGGGCTGGGTTATACTCTCAGCATGCCTACTAATGCAACCCAACTATTTCTTTTATAAACCGTAGAAGATCGATATTTTAAATTTAAACATATTTTGTGTTGAATTTGAAAACACATGTTACATTAACTGCTTTACTATATCCCTTCCTTATGCAAATCTTAGCGTATAATATTTTTCCCTTAATCCGAAATTAACCAAGCCAAGTTTTTGACGCACCAAACCAACCTTCTTCAATCAGGATCGTATTGGAACGAACATTGTAATTAGGGAATAGGCCAATAAAAACTATTTTGACACTATTTACTTACCTTCAAAAAAGTAATATAAACCGAAAGGAACACTATAGGCTACTTAAACTTCAATAATTCAAAAACGCACTGTATATAAGGGTGGCAGAATGCCCCAAAGGGATCTTATCAAATCTAAATTACAATGTAAGATGATGTTAAGTGAGTCCTTTGTGTTAATATTCATTATCAAGAGATTTTATTGTATCCAAGCTTATTTATTAAGCTTATTTCTGTATAATTATAATACCAAAACTCGGTTAGCAATAAATATTCCCTGAATATAACACCCTGTTTTACAGAAAAACTTAACGTAATTTTTCATACAATTCAACTGCAAGTTAAAAATCAATAATATTGTTAAACAGAAAATGACCATTTTCATCCCTTACATTCAGTATTTAATAATTGACTTAATGAACTTAGTAAACCTCTTTTAAAACTTGCTACAGAATAAAATCTTACTGAAAGACAAGCATATGTCAAAAGCTTATGAAAGGGTATTAATTAACTAATGGAGTTCACACGTTTGGACGCTTATGATCTTAGCTTCCGGTGGTTCTGATTTAAGCCAAATAAGATTACTCATTAATTAGGAGGCACCTGTCGGCAGTGTGTCCGTCGAACTAACCCGAGAAAGAATCAGGACAAGCTTAGACAAATTCTGTATCAATCCTGTTAATTAGGTTAAATATTTTAGCCTTTATGAAAGTAAAAACGATCGTTTAAAGCTTGAACTCCGCTAAGATTCTAGCACACTAAAATGTAAGTTGTAGTTAATTATTAAATATGAAGTAAAAAACGGTTTAGGTGGATAAAACAAGATTTCTGTCCCGAATGCATTTATATTCCAATGACCAACAAGAAACAATTACTTGTAACTCTTGAAGAAATACATATTTCGAAGAGTGAAAGATAGCCCTAAGGTTGATCAAATCACTATCCGATTTTCATGACATTTCATTAAAAAATTATTTAATTACTTTAAAACTTTGAATGCAAATTAATTGTTGATGATGATGTAGGCACTTTATTGAATAAACTAATAACCAATTTGTAAAAGGCAAAATTGCCAAAAAAATTATTAAAAATTCTTAAATTAAAATAAAATTTTTAAGAAACTACAGGTAATTTCATTTTTATTTCTTATTCTATATTACAAAATCCCTATATTTTTGATCAGAAAACATGTTTCAAATATAGTCAAATTTACAACCCGTAAAAAATTATGACGAGTAACGTTTTTAAATAAGAAAAGTAACATTGTGATGAATATTTTACTGGATATGGAAGCAACGTTTGCGATGCATCAATTTCATATTCAATTGCACAAAACTCAATCACATGACCTTTTGTTGTCACTCTTGTCACTCACCAATTTTCTCATCAGTTTTTAATTTGGCGAGAACAACTATTTCCCTACCAAATGGCACAATTACCCTTCGCATTGCTAATATCCTTGATTTCTTTTATTAATACAAACTAACCATAAAATCTATCTATAGTACCTAGTGGAAGGATATGTGAGAATTTTTTTTAACTCTTAAAAATTGCTTTGACTTGTAGAGCGATGGTTATTAAATTTGCGAGTCCAGAGTGAAGATGGAGTCGGGCCCCTCACATTCCTGTACACCCGACTCTCGCGTGCAGGGCATACGGACCGCTCATTTACTTACTTCCTACCCGTGACGAACGATGCGTGAAAAAATGGTATATGTTCTATTTTTTATCCAAATACATTAAAATTACTTAAAATACAGAGAGCAGTGGGACTTTGAAATGTTATCGATCAAATTACAGTATTGCAGGCTAAGTGTTTAAACACATGGGCGTTTCTGGACGTACTTATCTTTGACTACCTGCTAAACTGACCTTTGCTCTTATTTTTATAACACATTTGTTAACACTTAACTACAAAGGTTTGTAAATATTACAAAATATACTTTGTAATTTAGTTATATTTAACTTTTTTTTAATAGGTACTGGTACTTATTGTTTTTGTTTCGAACATTTATTTATTTATTGGATCTTCTTTTCACCCAATACAACTAGTAATAAGTAACTTTATTTCTATTCTTTGGTTTTTAGCGAATTTCCCATAGGGAATAAGCTATTACCGTAGGTCTCATGGTAAGACCTAAGCCCGGGACCATGTTACTTTTTCGTTTTAAGGTGCCCAGAGACCAAAAATAATAGTCATTAAAATTTATATATATATATATATATATATATATATATATATGTATATATATATGTATATATTTATATATATATATGTATATATTTATATATGTATGTGTCCCTAGGCACGATAACTCTCGTAAAAAAGGTCCGATCGACACCAAATTTGGTAGAGATATGTAATCCTACGTTTATTCGGATGAGTTCGTAAACCAAACATATCGACCTACCGGAAGGGGTAGTTTTGGGGGGTTTTGTACCCCAAAAATGGGTTTTTTGCATTTTTCATATGTAATTTTAAAATTTTTTAAATTTTTGTTTTGACCATTGGATTTAGCTAAAAAAAACACACAACTTAGTGTTTTGAAGCTTTGCTCTATCTCCATTGGTTACCGAGATATTAAAAAATCTAAAGACAGTACATTGTATTTTGAAGCTCCAATGTTAATCTTATGGAGGATAAGGATGTGATAATATTTCACTTGTTAACCAATATTTTTGGATAAAACTTGGTATTTAGCATCATTTGGTTGAGATTCATCCATTTATGGTAAAAAAACCTTGGTTTTTATGCTTATCATGGCAGCAAACCTGCATACTCTTTTCCCATGTTAATCATATGGAGAATAGGCAAAATCTTTTAGCAATGGACAGATATTGATGAAACTTAGTATATGGCTTTATATGGTTGAAATAAATTGTTTTTATGCTAAAAACCTACTTTTGGTGTTCCCCATGGCAGCATACCTGCATACTCTTTTCTATTTATCATAAGGAGACTAGACATTTATTTCCCTATTTATGAGCGTGTGATGACATTTGGTTTACAGGTTTATCTGGTCAAAATTAATATTACTAATTAGGAAATTCGCTGAGTACGCAGGTCTGCTGCGACGGGGTGTATTTTTCAACATGACGCTTCATGCAGCTTGTATCAAGGAAAAATATAAAAGAACTAGCCGCATTTAACTGTAAAAGTATTTTATATTCAGGGTATACACGTCAATTGTCAATACAGGTATTTTATACATTATTAAGGATGATATTTAAAAACTAATTATATTTATTGTTAAAATAAATAAGATATTTATTGTTTGGAAAAATTAAATTTAAATGTAGTCATGAGAGTAGTAAAACACCATAAGATATTAATAATATATAATTATATCTTTAAACATAAAAATACAAAGGAAATCAGGTAATTATAAAAGTGCTATTACTGTTACACGTACAACTGTATTTGTCGCTCGTGACAATGGTGTTAAAAGCTGGAACTAGTTCGGTAAGAACATCTTAAACATTACTTTCCGTGTTATTACACCACTAACATGTCGGCTACATTAACCCGTGTGGCTCGCAACCACATACTTCAATAAACATTTTACCCGATTACTTTGTTTTCATAATAGGTACGGTATAGTTCTTTTTTAAATAAAATTTCGAAAACCAACACAACAATACATTAAGAGGGCGTTGGAGTGCCGCCGTGTTGGATTTATTTCCCATAAGAGCAATGCTAAACTTGTGCCCGGCATTTGTCATATAATTTCTTTATTTTTTGTCCGATTGGTTCAGAATAAATAGCGTTTGAATCACAATTAAATTCCCCGTTCCTTTTGCGAGATCGATTCTTTGTAAATAATTTATAAAATACTGTAGAAAATAATTTAAAAGTAGATAAAAACTTGCTTCGTTATTTCAAGTTAGTAAAAAACATTAATATTTATAAAAAAAACCTCTCACAAACAAAATTCGCATTGATGCTATCCTTTATTTAGAGCTATAAACCATTATTTTCTGATCATAAAAAAAAAAGTTATTTGACATCCCGTTTAACTATCGTCACCACTAGCGATTACTGTTCCACACACTGTATATCACTAGGGACGCTTCACAATAAAACACCACTTCACTAAACAGAACTTTATTAATCACCACAACAAACACATACAAAGATTAGCACTCAATAGCACTATATCAATGTATCACCACTGTTCACTAACTGTTCACTCACTACACTGACTGACTGACTGAACACAACTGAACTACGACTCACAACCACAACTACAACTGAACTGAACTGAACTGAACCACAGACTGACTCTATGCGGGCGCAGCCCAAATATATATACATTCTAAAAATGTACTAGCCAATTCCAGAGAATTCGGTTTTCTCTATGTCAAGTATGTTCGAGAGACAGACGGCTCGGGAACAAAACTTAGAGGTTATGTTTACTAACAGTTAACACATATGAACAATGTCCTACAATATCCAATAAAAGAAATGTATCTCCTATCATAACTAGATAAAAGCGTAAGTACTGTTAGTACTGTTAAATAAACATTAATGCTATCAAACATACATTGAATTCCTTATTATATTATTTTCTAGACGTTCTTCTATTCATTTCTAGATCGCTTTGCTAGCTTGTTCCTGAAAGCCAATATAGAACTGACAACTAATTAAATAATATGCAAATAATAAATTATAGAACCTAATAATATTTACAAGGTTACTGAATGAATAAAGGTTATTGGGATATTGAGGGTTTTAACAAAAGACTAGAGCTAGGTCTGGCCAAAATATTGTAGGCCTAATGCAATTAGGCTAAAGCATACATGCGACAATTATCCCCCCTATAACCTTTAATATCATCAACAAAATTTACAAACTTAACATTTTTCTACCTATTTTTATTCCTTAATTTTCTAGGTCTTAAATTGTACCTATTCATCTTAACACTAAAGTCCTCGTCATGCTGAACTTCAGGAAGTCTCGCCGGTTGATCTTCAGGATGAAGTATCGCTGGCTGATCCTCTCTGAAGTCTGTAGTCCTCTCGAGTTGAGGTATCTCACGTTGATCCTCTTCACTATCCCGTAGAGGTCTACGTAACACCTACAGTTCTGAAGCGTGCACCTTGGTCGGTGGATTCGACTTCAGTAGGTAAACACCATTCCCGAGCTTCTTTTCCACTTCGAAAGGTCCAAGCCACTTTGGAGCCATTCCTGCGTGGAATTTCTGAACTTTGTTGCTCTGGGCGTGGTTTCGTCGAAGAACTTGAGTTCCTGGCTTGAAGTCTTCCTCTCCTCGTTTGTCTATCTGCTTGGCTTCTGCCCTTGACCGCTCCGCAGCTAGACGATTCTTTCTACGAATGTCTCTTTGGTTCTCCTCAAACCACTTAGTAGGAGTAGTCAAATCCCCCCTCTGTTCCTGAACCAATTTCCAGTCGCCAGTTCTCTTGATTGGACGTCCAAGGAACAACTCAGCGGGAGAGAAGCCGGTGACGCGATTAACTCGCTGTCTGATAGCGAGGAGTGACTCATGTAGGTGTTGGTCCCATTTTGAATGTTCTTTGTCAATGAGGTGAACCCTTAACAATTTCTTCAGTTCTTGATTTCTTCTTTCAGTTGGGTTAGCCTGAGGATGGTAGATAGGCGTAGTCCACTGTTCTATTCCCCACTCCGACAAAGTCTGTAGCCACTGTCTTGATGTAAACTGACTACCGTTGTCCGAAAGTAGACATCGCGGATACCCGTAGCGGCTGAAGACCTCAGTTTTCAGAAGATGAAGGATTCTTCCAGAAGTAGCCTCAGGGATCGGAAAGGCTTCCACCCATCTAGTGAACAGGTCTGTTACTACAAGAATCCCTGTCTTCCCACGAGCTGTTCTGGGGTAAGGTCCCATGAGGTCCAGAGCAAGTACCTCCCAAGGTTGATGTGGTCGTCGTCCTCTCAAGCTAGAGCTAGCCTTCTGGTTGTTTGCTTTAGTGCAAGCACAAACTGCGCAAGATTGGACGTAGTTCTTGATGTATAGGTCTCCAGTTGACCAGGATGACCAGCTTCAGGGTTGTCATGGTACTTCTCAAGAATGAGCCCCACTTGATGCTTTGGTATCACGATGGCCGGTGAAGAACCCGGTACATGCGATACGTACGTCAGAAGATCGCCATCCAATCTGAAATTCTTGTAACACATCCGGAACTGAGTTGGAACGGATGTACAGTTAGTAATACGTTTGCCTATCCAGGTCTTCATCTTGTTACACACAGCATCGTCCGTCTGCCATTTCTTGATCAAGTCCAGGTCAAATCCAAGACTGTTGTTTCCAATAGTCATTAGCACATGGCTCTGCTCCCTTTGGGTCATCCGAGGAATCTCCCTTCCAGTAACTCTCCTTCCGATTTAGACCGATCCACAGGGTTTCTGGATAGGCTGTCTGCTGCTTGGTTTGACACACCGGGGACATGATGAATCTCAAAGTCAAAATCGCTAAGGATTAAGGCCCAACGCATTAACTTTGATTTTGTCCCTGAAGTCTTGTTCAACCATTGTAGAGAAGAATTGTCCGTGAATAACTTGAACTTCCTACCTTCGAGGTAGCCTCTAAACTTTCCCACAGCCCAGACCACAGCTAAGGCCTCCTTTTCTGCTGTACAGTAATTCCTTTCTGTCGCTGAAAGCTTCCGGCTCGCGTACTCAATGATGTCCTTGTTCCCATCTCTTTCATGGAATAGGACAGCACCCAAGCCTATGTCACTGGCGTCAGTTTGCAGGCAGACTTCACGACTTGGGTCCAGGTAGAGAATCACAAATGGGCAGAGTTTTTGAATCACTCCGCCACAGTTTCGGGGAATCACAAATGGCACGCTTGATTTCCTGGAACGCAGCATCTTCCTTTGGCGTCCATCTAAATGGTCTGTCCTTGTTGAGAAGGTCGGTTAATGGTGCAGCTTTAGTCTCGAAATGTGGTACAAAGCTACTGTACCACCCACAGAGACCCAAAAACTGGCGAACCTGTCGTTTCGTGTGAGGCCTCTCATACTCTTCAATCGCCTTATTCTTCTCTAGCTGCCTCTCCAATCCCTTGTCAGTCAACACGTGCCCCAGATATTCCACTGAGCTGGAGGCAAACTGGACTCTTTACCTGACAAGTCAACCCGTGTAATTTCAGCCTTTCTAAAACTCTAGCCAAATGTTCCAAATGGTCAGTAAAACTTTTGCTATAGACTAAGATATCATCCAGATAGACTTGGCAGAATTCACCTGTGTAACCAGACAAAACTTCGTCCATCAGACGCATGAACGTGGCTGGAGCATTTTTGAGTCCGAATGGCATGACTCAGTAGTGTGTTTTGGTCACTTTTAAAACCGGCCACGTGCCCACCGAGCCACGTGCCGCGGCAGCTGGCGCCAGCTGCCATGTCACATAGCTTCCGGTGGGGGTTAGAGGGTATATATGAGATGCTGTAGTTATATGTTATGCCATATAGGTTGGGGTGGAGATGGCGATAGTGTTGGCGTTAGGGTGAAGTGAATTTCCGCATAAAATTAAAATTAAAAGTTAGTTCAAAATTGAAATTCGTCGGTGTTAACGAAACTCTAACAGTTGAAGAAAAATTAAGAGTTAGTTCAAAATTGAAATTCAAACTTATAACTGAGATGTGGAAAATATGTCAAGGTCATCCAGAGTAAGTTTTAAAAAATTTTATCCAACTATCACCAGAAATAGTTTTAAGTTGAAGTAGTTGGTGATAGCGGGATAATTGATTCGTGCCATGGGAGAGGTGTTTCTCGTTTGAAAGTTGGCGATCGAATGAGAAGCGCCGCCTAGGGAGAGGGCTTATAAAATGGCAACCTTCCCCCCACCACCCCTTCCCCCACTCCTTTAGACCAATAACCGGTCGCCGACTCTATGTGGTGAAACTGAACTAGACATGGCGGCCGCCATGGATAATTCTAACCTCAAATCTTAGCTCAGCTGAAGAGAATAGAGGAGCATGAAGTAGGAATTGTGGTGACAGCACTTATATGAGGAATAGTAGGGGTAAAATAAAAAAACTTGTTGAACACAGTCGATAGGTGTAACAAGTTCAAAGTTGTTGAATTGTAACATAGAATGCAAAATGTTGTAAATAACACTATCATCAACATTAACCTGCGAAGTCTTTGAAGAGTATAATGGGTTAAAACTGTACTTCTTCCTAACTCTATTTAAATTAGTTCTACACTTTGAAATTGAAGGTTTAGAAGTATTCCGTAATATGTGTTGTGTTCGCAAAAGCTTTAACTTTAAACATTGTGCAACCATCATAACTGATGTGTTACATTTAGAAGTTAAAAGAAGACTGAGATATAAAATGAAGTGTAAAAGAAATTGAAACAGAACCCTATAGTAGTAATATTTGAGGTTAGAATTAACTAGACTCATTTAATGAAGTGGCTAGGAAGCCACATGCTGATGAATGGTAAATTGCATGTTAGAAGTAACGAAGTAGTCATAAAGTAAAACTAATGAGAGGTGATGACTGTGTGGATGCAAGGCAATGAATGTTTGCGGCGCGATAAACTATCCCCATTTTATAGAGGCAGTAATAACCCAAGCCAAATGCCGGCAGATGCCGACCAACTACCTGGTTTTATAGCGGCAATTACTCCGGGCAGCTGCCGGACAAATGGTAAGAGAAGTAGGGGGTTTTGGGGCAATGACCGGAAAGGTCAATGACCCCCCACCCCCCCTCCCCCCTCCCCCCCCGAAAAAATGGAGCCCCCCCCTCCCCCCCACCCACCCCCCCGAAAAATGGAGCCCCCCCCCTTCCCCCACCACTCCTTCCCCCACTCCTTCAGGCCAATGACCGGTCACCCGGTCATCGTCGGTCGCCGACTCTATGTGGTAAAACTGAACTAAACATGGCAGCTGCCATGGATAATTCTAACCTCAAACCTGCTGCGCATGCAACGAGTTCTCCGGATCGGAATAGTGACTATGCTATTGCGCATGCGCCTAGTCCTGTATTACTCACTTTAGCGCTACTGCACATGGATAATTCTAACCTCAAACCTTGGTTTTGCGTTGCTGTGCATATGCTGCTCCCCACTCCTTCGCCTTCCTTTTACACTGCTGCGAACTGGACTGGATTGAACACTGTACTGGAGTGAAACAACTTCCCCCACTACTGGAGAATCCGAGGAGCGATACGAGCCTGATCTTAGCGTTAGTCGTCAACAAACTTTCATAGCGAAAGGTTGTTGGCGACTCAGCAAGAGGTTTCAAATATATAGTAGGCCTATATATATTTGAACTTCTTAAACTATGTTGCGTTTTTTTAATGCAATGTAGTATGTGTGTGTGCGTTTTAGTTGTAAGTTGCATTTAATTTAAGAAATAATGTAGTATGTGTGTGTGCGTTTTAGTTGTAAGTTGCATTTAATTTAAGAAATAATTTGCGCATTGCGATGTTAGTTTTAAGTTTGGTTTAGCATTAAGGTGTATTAATTTTTAAGAGGTTTTTAGCATTAATGATGTGTTGTTAGTTTTAAGTGTTGCTAATACTAATTAATGTTGTTTTGCCTTACAGCTAGATGTTAGGGGGTAGATTAAATGTAAATTCAGAAGTTCGGTTGAACTTCACTTAGAAGGGGTGGGACATCCGCAAAATGCGGACTAGGTTTTTGCATTTTGTTTAGGAATATAATGGGTGGGATTAGTTTGGGTGGGGTTAGAGTTGCGTTTCTGCATTAACTGTTCCAGTTTCCCTGAAATTAATGGTTACGCTTTGATGCGGACGGGAAGTTACGCTTTGATGCGGACGGCCCAGGGACCTCCCTTGCAGAACGTAACTAGTGGGTTGGGAGTGGGAACCGTTAGGCAAACAGGGTGGTGGGAACAGTATTACTGTTCCCATCACCTTGGATCATTATAAATCTTGAATGACCTTGACCCACTTTTGGAAGGGTCAATGACCCCCCCTCCCCCCCCTCCCCCCCGAAAAAATGGAGTCGATTCCCCCCCCCCTCCCCCCCCTCCCCCCCGAAAAAATGGAGTCGATTCCCCCCCCCCTTCTCCCACTCCTACCCCCACTCCTTCCCCCACTACTCCGGGTGAACGACCGGTCATGACCTGAAAAATTAAAATGGCTACTTGATAACGGATAGATGGATTTGGACAAGCGATACATCATTGAAAAAGTCTATGTAAGACAAACATTTTGGTAAAAGAAGAATTTGGTTATTTTATTTTAGTCAAAAGTTATGCGAATTATTTTAAATAAATACCTTCTCTTTCCCCTTTTCCCCCACCTCCCAGGTCAATAATCAGTCTCGGCCAGCTGCTACCCCTCTCATTTGCATATTGTTATAAAAGACGCACCGACTGCGGCTAACATTTCATTCTGATTCCAGACGTTACGCTGCGAACTTGGAGCCACAACTATGTCATCTCTGCCAACTACAACTTCTACTTTAACTTCTACTTCTACTTCAACTTCTACTACGGCTGTTACTGCACCTAAGAAAACTCTTCGTCTGAAAAATCCTCCTGACTGGTACAAGAAGCAACTTGGATCCCAACCTTCAACTTCTGGAGCTATTCTTCCGCCAACCAACACTTCTAGACTTCGCAGTATTTTTTCACCACCTTCACCTTCGCCTTCAAACGACTCCGCACCACCATCAACTATGATGCCGCCACCGCAGAAGCCAGTTCCCCGTCTTAATACCCCTTCAATTGAAACTATTGTTCATCGCCTTAGTACACCCATCATCCCACTATCACCATTGCCTCCTACCCCACCACTTACTATGCCTGAAGACCACACATATCATAAAACTAAATCCACTAAGCCTACTCCCAAACCTGCTCCTTCAGAGCAATTTCAATTATTACAAGAAGAGCGTCGTAGGGCATTTAGCCGTCCCACTACTTGCCCTGAAGTGCTCACTAGGGGAATTAAGAAAGGATCAGCTTGTGGTAGGAAATGTGTTAAAAACGAAAGTTTTTGCCATGTACATGTCGTAAAACACCTTTCTGAACCACAACTGACAGAAACCCCCACTATTGAATACCAATCCAAAATTATTGGTGTGAAAGGAAATAGGCTTAAGAGAGGTTGTGTTTATTTTTTTGAAAGTGTTATTGACAACGAACACATTTTGGCAAGTTGTAATGGCGAAAAATATAATATTAAAGTAATTGAATCCTTGCGCAAAGAGAAATCTGTTTATGAGTTAGACTCTAAAGACTATCTCCTCAGACACAAAGTGGATGGTATTACAAGGTGGGGGCGTAGAAAGTAAATTCACATAGTTTTTTTCCAAATTGTTGCTTAAAAAATAATGGGGGAGAAACACAATGCGTTATAGCGTTGTGTTTCTCCCCCATTATTTTTTAATACTCTAAGTCTTGTGACCTACTAACCTACTTCCATCCGAGTAGTAAGAAAAGTACTTCCCCCCACTCCTTTGGGTGGATGTCTGGTCACGGTCAGCTCTTACCCCTCATTTGCATACTATTATAAAAGCGGAGCGAGCGTTGGTTACTCCTTCATTTTGCTTCTACACGCCGCTCCTGTCGTTTCGTCTCTGCTGTTTACAATATTTCTTGCTTCAAAATGCCTCCTCATCTGAATGAAAATTTTAATTCTTCTGAAATTTCTGATGTTTTTGAACAATCTGAAGACACTTTAAGTAACAACAGTGAAAGTGAAGATGATGAGGACGATGATGATTATACTGTTGAACTTAGTGAAGAACGTAAAGTTATAGCAATTGATCCACAATTTCCATTTGATACAATAGAAAAGTTTATGGCTGAAGCTAATAAATGGTTGGACTCAGGATGTTATGTACGAATTGACTCTTTTATATTGTATGGTGATAGTCATTCTTTCCTTGTCACACCAAATGATAGAGACCGCATGTTGCAGTGGGCACAATCTATGATGGAGTGCTATGAACAAGGTGTGGACACTGGCGGCTATTTTCTTGCACAACTAGTGTAATAACAAAATTACCCTTCCCCCACCCTACACCCTATCCCTTTCAAATTCTATAAAGAAGGGGGAAAGGAGTGGGAATTATAAAATGGTGGGGGAATGTGTATAAATGCAGGTTGTTTGAAGAGACTTTTATTATTGTGGCTGTAGCAGAAACAACATGGAGTTTAAATCTTCAGCAAAAATAAGGAACAACATAATAAAGAGAGAAATTCGCAAGAAAGAAAAGATTGAACTTATAAAATTACAACTTATAATACCTTCTATTGAAATTGGATGTAGCAAAATAAAGACTTTGGTGAAAACTAACGAATATTTGTTACAATTGCTAAAAACAATCGAAGAGTTGAAGAGCAAGAATGGACATTCTACATAGTAAAATTTGAACATTTTAATATAAATAAGTAAACCCAAAAAAGTAGATGTAGAATAGAGAGCGAGGAATAGATCACTTTGTGGTATTGGACTAACATGCCACTTAGTGCTCTATTCCTCGTTCTCGCGTTAAATTGGATTACCTTGACCTATTTGTTCGACTGTTAGAATTTGGTTAACACTGTTGAATTTCAGTTTTGAACTAACGTTTATTTTTGTTCAACTGTTAGAGTTTTTTTTAATACTGTTGAATTTTAGTTTTGAACTAACTTTTAATTTATGCGAATTTTTAGTTCAACTTTAGTTAATTTATGCACAAATTTAGTTTAACCAAGTGTCTGTGCTGTAGCCATTTCCACCTAAAAGTAACTACAATTAGTTGGGTGGGGGTAAGTTCGTTAAAGCTTGAATATAAAGAAGTATATACTAAAACTCCAATGGGAATAAAGAACACGAATGAACAATTAGTTTGTAGAAGGTTAATATTTTTGTTCAAAATGTTTGATTTCCTTGGATAGTGAAGAAGATGAAATAGTGGTGGGGGAACCGTTATAAAAGGAGGAACATGAGAGCCCATTTCATTTCTTGGTGAAATTTCGAAGAGTAAACATCTCAACATGTATTGTTGCGATAAATGTTCGGAATCGTTTCACGATGAAATTCTATTAGACTGTCATAAAGAACTAATTCACAACAACCCAGAAGAAAAACAAGAACAAGAACAAGAACAAGAACAAGAACAAGAACAACAAGAACAACAAGAACAACAAGAGGAACAAGAAGAACAAGATGAAATAACTGCAACATCTTCAACTACTTTACCGAATCTACAAGTATTTGCATTACCCGGTAAAGTAGTAATGCATCATAAGATTCAAAATGAAAACTTGAAGCTAGAAGAATTTATTAGAGAAGCAAAACCAATTGTAAGTAAAACTTTAAAAGAAGAATTGAAAAGATTGAACTTTCTTAAATTTGGTTTACTACTAGAAGCTATGTTTATAAATGTACAAGAAGAATTATCACCAAGAGGATTCATAACAAAAAACCGAACCATTATGGAAAGTTCAAACATTGATTCAATAGTAGAAAACTGTATAGAAGAAATATTAACAAAAATTCAGGAACACGAAGGAAGAGGATCCGGATGGAGTCTTACAAGTATTGAAGTATTAGATATAAGAGTTCATAAACATGGATATGGACTAATGGGATCTAGTTACATTCCTTTGCCCAAAAGAATTAAGGATACAAGATCATGTATTAATGTGAAAAATCAAGATAATGAATGTTTTAGATATGCGATGACATCTAAGTTTGTACCAAATCATTTCGATAAACCTAACCAACACTATGAAAATCAAAGACATAGGTACAATTTTCAAGGAATTACTTACCCTGTATCACTGAAAGATATATCAAAATTTGAGAAGAAAAATCCTGGTACATCTATCAATGTTTTTGCATTAGATAGTTCAAACAAAGTGTATCCTTTACGTGTTGTAAAAGAAGAGCTACCAGATCATACGGATTTACTACTACTAACGCGAGGAGATGTGTCTCACTATGTGTACATAAAGAAATTCGACTCTCTTGTTAACAAGCAGCTTTCTAAAGCTCGACACAGAAAGATAATTTGCAAGAGATGTTTTAATTTTCAACGAGAAGGAAGACAAGGAAGAGAATGGTTACAAGAGCACAAAAGGCTATGTAACAATAATTATGAAGCAAAGATTAATTTACCTTCGGAAAACAGAGCATTTGTTACATTTCAAAAGGTTCATCATCAATATCGTATCCCTATAGTTGTATATGCGGACTTTGAATCAACACTAATTCCTATAGAAGATGAAAATTGTGAAGCTAGAAAAAGTGTCAAATATCAAATGCACAAACCAAATAGTTTTTGTTTAATGGTTAAATCAACATTATCAGAAGAACATTTAAACAGATATGGATTAACTTCAGAACCTCTAGTATATCGTGGTGAAAATGTAGAAAAAATATTTCTTGATCACTTATATTCAATAGCTGGAAATGCACAAAGATTATATACAAATATTGTACCAATGAAACCGATGGAGGAAGAAGAAGAAATTCAACATGAAAATGCAACTCGATGTTTCTTATGCAAAAATGATTTTACTATTGAGAATTATAAAGTTAAAGATCACGATCACCTCACAGGTTATTACAGGGGTGCTGCTTGTAATAAATGCAACTTGAGCTATCGTTTACCACTATTTATTCCTGTGGTTCTGCATAACCTCAGTGGGTACGATGCTCATTTTATAATACCTGAACTAGGAAGAGACGACGGTAAAATCGATGTGTTAGCTGAAACTTCAGAAAAGTTCATAAGTTTTTCCAAAGAAGTTGGAAACATGAAACTAAGATTCTTGGACTCCTACAGATTTATGCCGTCGAGTTTGTCCAAACTTTCAGAAAATTTAAGGAAACAAGATTTCATCGAAACAAAGAAGATTGTAAATAACGACAAACTGGATTTGGTACTTCGGAAAGGTGTGTTTCCATATGATTACATAGACAGTTTAGAAAGATTTAATGAAACATCACTTCCGGCTAAAGAAGAATTCAAAAGTAAACTTTATGACATGGACATATCTCAAGAGGACTATGATCATGCATGTAAAGTATGGAACGATTTAGGATTTAGAACATTGGGAGAATATTCAGATTTTTATGTTAAATTGGATGTAACTTTACTATGTGATATAATGGAAGAATTTAGAAATACATGTTTTGCAGCATATGGATTGGACCCTCTTCATTCGTACACTTCACCTGGATTAGCATGGTAAGCTATGTTGAAAGAAACAAATTGTAAAATACAACTTCTTACTGATATAGATATGGTTATGATGTTAGAGTCAGGAGTTCGAGGGGGATTGACGCAAAGCGTTACACGACATTTCAAGGCGAACAACAAGTATCTGCCCGATTATGATGCATCAAAACCAACAACATTCCTGGGTTATTTTGATGCAAATAACTTATACGGATGGGCAATGTCGAATCCCCTTCCATATGATAATTTTAAATGGATAGATCCAGAATCGATTGGAAACATAATGGATATACCGAAGCATGGTGAAACTGGTTACATTTTTGATGTTAATTTTGAATATCCTGAACATCTTCATGATCAACATTATGATTTACCACTTCTTCCTAAGACTGAAATTTCCCCTACTGGAAGATGGCCAAAATTAATGATGACTTTAACCGACAAGTCTCGATATGTTGGACACTACTGGATGATACAACAAGCTTTAGACTTAGGATTGAGAATTACAAAAATTAATCGAGTACTACAATTTTCTCAATCTTGTTGGTTAAAACCTTACATCGACAACAACACAAGAAGAAGAGCCACCGCTACATCAAGTTTTCAAAAAGATTTTTTCAAATTAATGAATAACGCAATATTTGGCAAGACTTTGGAAAACAAAAGGAAACATAAGGATATCAAATTGGTAACTGATCCAGTAAAATTACAGAAATTGGTGCAACAACCAAACTTTGGTTCATCTATAATTATTAATGAAAATCTAGTTGTTATTTCCATGAACAAGAAGTCAGTTACAATGGATCGTCCTTTGTATCTTGGAATGTCAATCTTGGATATTTCAAAAACACATATGTACGAGTTTCATTATAAGAAGATGGTTAACTATTATGGAAGAGAGAACATTGGTATTGCATATATGGACACGGATGCACTAATTTACTGGATTAAAACAAATGACATGTATGAAGATCTACGCACCTTTATATATAAAGATGATTTCGACTTTTCCGATTATCCTAAGGATCATCCAAATTACGACTATGACAGAAATAAGAAAGTATTGGGAAAATTTAAAGATGAAACAAATGGTGTGCCGATGATGGAAATTGTAGCATTAATGTCCAAACTGTATTCATTTCAACTGTACATAAACGAGAGGAAAGAACATCAAGTCACGAAGAAGGCCAAAGGAATAAAAACTTCTTTCCTGAAGAAGAACGTACAGTTTGAACATTATAAAAGATGTTTGTTTGAAAATGTTGAAACAACTGCAACGTTCAACACTATTAGAAGTTATAATCATCAACTATTTAGTGTCAAACAAACAAAGTGGGCATTAAGCTACAAAGATGACAAGCGCCATATTTTAGAAGATAAAATTAATACTTTACCATTCGGCCACTACTCTCTAAGCCCTATCGACCAGTAAACCTATTCTTCGTCCTCTACCTTCTTCCTTTTTCCTTTCCGTAAAGAAGAGGGGACATGGCAAGCCCAATGCCATGTTCCCTCTTTTTTACACTAATATGAAATGGCCTTGACCTATATTCAAACTATATAAATGAGAATAAACTATTCTATGGATCAGTATTTTTACATGCGGTGTACAAGCAACATCTGAAGATGGAAAGTGTGAAGGACAAGATTGTAAATGAACTACATAAACCAGCAAGAAGAAGATTTCCAAGAAGAAGTACAATCATTAAAGGGATGAATGATCTTTATCAAGCTGATCTCATTGAAATGATACCGCACAGTAAATTAAACAAAGGATTTAAATATATTTTAACAATTATAGACTGTTTTACTAAAATAGCTGACGCTTTACCATTGAAGGATAAGACTGGTAAAAGTGTTACAAAAGCTATGGAAACCACAATACAAAGAAATAAATTTAAAATTAAACATCTACAGACCGATGATGGAAAAGAATATTTTAATAAAGACTTTAGAGCTTTGATGAAGAAATATCAAATAAATCATTATTCTACAAATTCTGAAGTTAAAGCTTCAATAATTGAAAGATTCAATAGAACATTGAAAGGTGCGATGTATAAACAATTTTCAAAACGAGGATCATATGTGTGGTATGACATATTACCACAACTTATAAAACAGTATAACAACAAATATCATCGTACCATTGGAATGAAACCTATCCAGGTAAACAGTGCTAATGCGAAAATTGTATTACAACGCATTAAAAATAATACAACACCGAAATTGGAAAAATTGCAACCAAAGAAGTTCAAGGTCAACGATAAAGTTCGTATAAGCAAATACAAAGGTGTATTTAGTAAAAGATATCTACCAAATTGGACTAATGAAGTATTTACAATTTATAAAGTGCAACCAACTATACCTGAAACCTATTTATTAAAGGATAACAAGGGTGAATTACTTCAAGGTGGATTCTACGGACACGAATTGTTGAAATCAACAGTTGGTGATGTATATCTTGTCGAGAAGATTTTACAAAGGAAAAAGGATATGGTTAAAGTCCGGTGGTTAGGGTTTGATAAAAGTGAAGACTCTTGGATTCCTTCAAAAGACTTAGTATAGTTGTTTAATAGCTCATTGTGTGTTTAACCTTTATACAAGATGGAGATTGTACAACAAAAAGATCGATTTAATATCAATAACATTGATGAATTGACAGTTGACAATGATAAGTTAAATCATGGAAAACATGGTGAATTACTACCAAATACGATAAGATGTCTAATAACTGGTCCTTCAAATTGTGGAAAAACTAATGTTGTTTTTAACCTTATAACTAATCCTAAAGGATTGCGTTTTAACAATATATACATTTTTTCAAAATCATTGCAACAACCAAAATATCAATTATTGGATAAAGTACTTGCAAGTGTACCTGAAGTAAATTTTTACAAGTTTAATGCCAGTGAAACAATTATGCAACCAAATGAAGCAAAACCATTTTCTATTTTTATATTTGACGATGTTTCTTGTGAAAATCATGACACAATAAGGAATTATTTTGCTATGGGAAGACATCATAATATTGATAGCATTTACATTGGTCAAACATACAGTAAAATTCCAAAACAACTTATAAGAGACAATGCAAATATGTTGATCATCTTCAAGCAAGATGAAACAAATTTAAAGCATATATATAATGATCATGTAAATGCGGATATGCCATTTGAAAAATTTAAAGAGATGTGTGGCAAAGCATGGAATGAGAAATATAGCTTTCTCGTTATTATGAAGGAAGAAGATATTAAAAATGGTAGATATCGTATAGGGTTGGATAAATTTGTATTTATGCGTTGAACTACCGATGCTACATCTAGTTACACGTTGAACTTCACAGTGTAAACATGGTGAATCAAGAAAAACTATTGAAAGAAATAAAATCACTCAGTGATTCTATTAGGATGAAGAATCGTGCATTGAGGATGGGTTTAAGTGAAAGAGAAGAATTTCTAGAGACTACATTTAAACCTATTACGGAACCTTTAAAACAGATATCAGAAACTATTGGTAAACCTCGTTATGAAGGAGATGTTTTACTACCAGTTTCTAAACAAGAAGTACAAGCATTAAAAAAAGAAGAAGATGATGATTCATACACAAGTGCTAGTGAGCAAGAAGAAGCAAAAGAAGAAGAAGAACCAATTGTTGAAAAGGGAGAAGAACAGCCAATACCTGAAGCTGAACAATCTATTCCAAATTTAACTCAATTGAGTAGCGATATATTACAACATGGACCTCTTGGAAGAAAATATATAATGAAAATGCTACATGACATGAAATCAAACCCGAATTTGAGTAGATCACACATATACGGAGCAAGAATTGATGGAAATGAATTAAAGATTGGTGATTCAAAGCTTGAAATAACTCAAGACGATTACATCATTATTGGTGTGCATAGATATAAAGGAACAAAAGGATTATATGAATTAATTTTTAAAAATATACCACTAAGATATTCATCCAAAGATTTAAGTGTTTTTAAAGAGATTTTACAAAATACTAACGCTCATAAGAGAAACTACTTAAAGGATGCAATGATTAATCGTTCACGTGCAACAAAATATAACATTGTTATAAAAAAGTTGTTTCCTCCACGAAAATTGCCCACATTACGTACTGCTCCAGCGATGAGACAACCACTGAAAAGAAAATCTTTATCACTTATGGATTTATCACTTCTTGAACAACATGGTAAAAAGAGTAAAGGAGATACTTCAACCTCTGGTAAAGGATTGATGAAAAATCTATACAATACAAATGTGATTTACTACAACGACATGAATAAATTGGTTGACCGAATGAGACTATTGCATGAAGCCATGGAAGCCGGTCATACGGGTTTGAATAATGAATGGGTGGCTCTAGTTGATGAACTTAGGAATCGTGGTATAGTTGTATAATTGTCCGCGGATATAAAAGAGTTGCAAGCGTAAGACGTATCAGTTCTAACATGAGCGTCGACAAGTTCGGACGGTACTCCGCGTTAGGAGTGCAAGTTGGAGAAGACAGAAAAAGAAGTGGATTACCGCAAACACCTGAAGGTGACTATAGCATAAGTAATAAACGTTTAAAACTAGTTAAAGATCCAGAAGAAGATACTGATGGAGCAAATTTGAAGACAGTAAAAGAAGCTACTTCAACATCATTGAAATTACATAAGAATACTTACGATGTTAAATCACATAGAATAATTAATGTTGGTAAACCAACTGAAGGTTCTGATGCAATTACTAAAGAGTACTTATCATCTGAACTTTCAAATACTTTAAAATTGCAATGGGGTAATAACTTAAAAGATGGACAAGCGTATGATGCTGGAAATTATAGAATAACCAACGTGGGAAATCCCAAAAATGATAAAGATTCAGTTACTAAAGAATATTTACATTCTATAATACCGGAAAAAACTGAACATGGATTTTCTTTTTATAAATTTATTATAAATGACATTGGATACCCAAAGGAAGACGGTGATGCTGTAAACCTAAAATACATCAAGGACAACTGTATTTTACAAGATGTTAATGGAATTGATTGTCATGGTAAAACATTGACAAATGTAAAGTTTGGTTCTCAACCAAAAGATGCTGTTACTATGGAACAATTATCTAAAGAATTAAAAAAGGAAACATCAAATTTTGTAAAACATGAAGATGCCGTGTTAAAGCGGGGAGATAAATTTATACATGGAAATAAAAAGTTTGATTTAATGCAAGGAAAAAATGATGAATGGGATGCAGGACATAAAACAATAACAAATGGAAGATTTGGTATAAAAGATTCAGATGTACCTCTTATGGTACAAACATTAATTGCAAGTGGTGGTAGATTAGGTACATACGATGGTCGTAATAGAAGAATAAAAAATATTTATCCTGGTTATGAAGAAGATGATTGTGTTACATTGAAACAAACAATAACTTGGGATAAACACTTTGGGACCAAATATGATGCAAAGATGAAGAAAATAATTAATATTTTACCAGGTGAAGATTCAAATGATGCTGCTACTATTGGACAAGTCATAACAACATCAAAAAGTGATTCAACCGCATATACTTGTAATGATAAACGTATTATGCAGTTACAAGATCCTCAACATCCGAAAGATGCTGTAACTTTAGATTGTTTAATAAGAATAGTGGGTAATTTACTTATTGATACCCACAATCATATAGCTAGTACAACGAGTCATGTGATGATTCAACCCGATGAACGAGAAGCTTGGATTAAAAATAGAATTATAAATCAGTATATAATTAATTTGAATAACTAAGTCTTTAAATATAAAAGATTTTGCACAAGTTATTCATTTGTGTAAAGTATCTTGTGGAGTAAACACGCCAGTTATATAAGACAACATAATGAAGACCGTATCGCTCAGTCATCGTCAAGACAGCGGCAAGAGAGGACGTGGTATAACATCAGCTGCATTATCCCTGCTTAGACGGATTCCAGTTGGTGCTGTTGTAAATCGAACGATAGACGCTTTACCATACGAATTACATCTGCCCGGAGGTTATCAATATTGTGGACCTGGAACTAAGTTGGCAAAGCGTTTAGCAAGAGGAGATCCTGGAATTAAAAATTAGATCAAGCTTGCAAGGAACACGATATAGCATATTCAAAGTATAAAGATTCAACAAATAGATCAATAGCAGATAAAATTCTAGCGGAAAAAGCTTGGCAAAGAGTAAAATCAAGTGACGCAAGTATTGCAGAAAAAGCATCGGCTTGGGCAGTAACTACAGCCATGAAGACGAAAGCAAAGTTAGGTGGTGGAAAACATCGCAGAGGAAGACCTGCAAAGAAAGGCGCTCCCAAAAGAGGTGGAAACATTAAAAAAGGACGTCGTAGAACTCATAAGGCAAATGTAAAGAAGACTTCTGTTTGGCAAATGGTAAAAAACGGAGCAGGTTTATACCTAAGACCATACCGTGTGTACTAAATAAGAAGAGTCAATTGATAATTCCAAATAAAGCCTTAACAAATCATCAGTTAAATGATTATGTGAAATGTTTGAAAATACCATTCTTTCGAGGAGTTTTTATGAAAGATGCATTACCAACTAAAATATGGAAAAATGAAACTGGAATAGTAAATTTGGATTCCACCTATGGTCCAGGTACTCATTGGGTATGCTATAAAAAGCTTGGACAAACCGTTTACTACTTTGACAGTTTTGGCAATCTACCACCGCAAAAAGAACTTCAACATTATTTTCGAAACTCAAAAAACATTTTTTACAATTACAAAAAAGAACAACCTAACAATACTGAAATATGTGGGCATTTATGTTTGGAGTTTCTAGCGAAAAGTGTCAGTCAGCTTTAAGATGTCATCGTATACAGTGTCATTGAGTGAAAATTCATCCACATTGAAAAGTACGCTGTTCCCAGCATTGCGTCTATCCAAGGAACGATTATGGGAAGCGGCATTACTTGATTTGACTACCTACAACTCAATTCCCAATGTTACGGAAGGGAAGAACAATTTACTACATTATTATGAAACTAAGGATGCTGCAGGAAAATACTCAGAATTGAAAATAATTACATTTCCTACTGGAGCTTATGAAATTGATGATATAAACCAATTATTACAGAAACAACTCGGAGAAGACAATATTACCGTTAAAGGAAACAATAATACTTTAAAAGCAGAAATAACTTCAAAATATTATATTGATGTCAGCTTGGAACAGTCGATTGGCAGTTTACTTGGATTTACAGATACAAAAAAGAAAATCTTAACTCCTGGAACTACTCATTCAGGTGATTCAACTGTAACAATATTGAAAGTAAATAGTATCGATGTCACGTGCAACATTATACACGGATCGTATAGAGATGGAGTTAATCAACATATTTTACATACATTTTATCCAACAGTGGCTCCCGGTTTTAAAATTGTTGAGAAGCCACAAAACTTGATATACCTACCGTTAAACACCAGTTTCATTTCAGACATCGTACTGAACATATTGGATCAAGACGGTCATAGTGTTGACTTTAGAGGAGAAACAATTACTATACGGATACACATCAGAGCAGCAACATAAAAATCAACATGGGATTATCATTTAAACCGCAACGGAAGAGTTGGGAGCTCAGTAGCTCCTCAACATTGGAAGAGTTAACATCGGACAACATTCGTTTTCTACAGAAGATTGGATTGAAACTTAACAGCGATGGATATCCTGGATATATCTCAAGGACCAACGTTCGACGAAACACTATGGGAGAAGGAATATCACACGCACAACCCTTACACTTCATCAAAATTAAACAATAACGATGAAATAAGGATCCCCATTCAACAACAAGATATTTACACTTTACCGTGTGAAAGTTACTTGTACATCGAAGGACGGGTATTAAAATTGGATGGAAAAACTGCTTCAACAGTTCCTTTTATAAATAACCCGATGGCATATCTTTTTGATGAAATAAGATATGAAATATCAGGGGTGACGGTTGATTCAACAAAAAAGGTTGGTTTAACAACGACATTGAAAGGATCAACATCATTAACACCGCATGAGAAGAATTCAATAGTCACCGCCGGATGGGTTGCCCCCGATAAAGACACTATAACACCAGCTTCCAACGGTCACTTTGATTTTCATGTACCTTTACGATTGCTTTTGGGATTCGCTGAAGATTACAAACGGGTAATAATAAATGTCAAACAAGAATTAGTATTACTCAGATCTTCAACTAATAAGGACTTGATACTTGCAGACCCTGCAACTACGGAAGATAAACTGGAATGGCAACTACAGTTGGATAAAGTTGTTTGGAGAGTACCTCATGTAAGATTGGCTGATGAACATAGAATCCTATTATTGAGAAAGTTGAAATCTGACCGTGATATTGTGATGCCATTCCGAAGTTGGGAATTTCATGAATACCCTACACTACCTCAGACAGAACGACAAACATGGACCGTCAAGACATCAACTTACTTGGAACGAGCAAGGTACATAATACTCGGTTTTCAAACTAAGCGAAAAGATGTTATCACTGCAAATGCTAGTCAATTTGATCACTGTAAAATAAAGAATTGTAAAGTTTTCCTAAACTCTCAATTCTTTCCCTATGACAATTTGAATGTCATGTTCAGCAAAAAACGTTCTTCTATTTTATACGATATGTATGCAAGATTTCAATCGTCATATTATGGAAAGACTAATACACCACTATTATCACCTGACCAGTATTATTCCAAGGCTCCAATAATTGTAATCGATTGTTCAAAACAAAATGAATCGGTAAAATCATCAAGTGTGGATATAAAAATTGAAATGGAATTTGAAGAACCAGTAGCGGATGGAACTTCGGCATACTGTCTAATTCTACATGATAAAATAGTTACTTACACACCGCTGACCGGAATTGTGAAGAATGTACTTTAAGAAGAATTGTACAACAACTGCAAATTTTTGAGGTTAGAATTATCTGCTTTAATTTTTGAGGTTAGAATTTCATTTGTGAAAGACAAGTTGAAAACAAACAATTATGTAATTGTATAAATTTCAAGGATTTTACGAAAAATATAAAAGCGAGAAAATAATTAGTAGAAACTTCATTCTATCTTCAACCGTCGTATGGGAAACATCATTCGCAAGATGAATTCTACTAACGGAGAAGAAAATACACCTCTAATGGATGATAATAGTTCAGATATAGAAAAACAAGTTGAACGAGAAATGGACGAGTTCCTAAAATTCAACAAACATAAGAAGAGAGAAGAAGAAAAAGCTGAAAAAGAAGTAAAAAGGAAGAAGGTTGAAGTTAACATTACAACCAATATTTTAACAGAAGTATTTCTTCGGATTATCTACCCAATTTCTTCATGCATGACAAAAAGTATATCAGTTGGAATTTTAAAATCAATGGATTATTCACCAATTGTTATTTTAAATCATGGAAACAAAATGGTTACTTTTAATGAAACTACTTAGGAATCTCTCATGAAACATTTACATCTTTTGGAGTGCTATTTAAGTAACAACACATTTGGAAGAAGAACAAGATTAAGTTTATTGGAATCAAATATTGAAGTTGATATAGTAAAACATCGTGGAGGACAAATTGTTCGCTTCAGAGATTTAACTACACATAATGTTAAATTATATTTCACTAAAGAAGAATTTTACACTTTAAGTTGTACTACCGGTCCCGTCACCAGATACTTGAAACAACTAATATTTTCAAGTGCAATAATTAAAGACTATCTAATTGATACATTGGACAAAAAACCTTTTGTTCCAATTTTATACGGTCCCGTGGATACTTCAGTCTTTAATAGAATACCTCAAGAAGTTGAAATGTGGAGACAATTAAACAACTATCACACCAATTTTAATATTGATGAAGTGGCACAAGAAGTGAAAGAAGAAGAACAATCCTGTCTGTTATAAACATCGGCTCATTCAATTTTTAAGTCAGTTGTTAGTAAGACTTCATCATGAATAAACGGGTTTCGTTTTCTAATGCGCCACATATAATGGAAGTTAAAAGAGGTATAATTGAATTTCAAGCTTTCCGAGGAAATGATGGTAATTTTATTATTAAAGAATTAGTAATCTTGGACATGAACACATCAGTAGTTTATCATTATTTGTTCAAACCTCCAGTACCATTTAATAGACTAACAACTAAAGCGAAAGTTACAAACAAATGGTTGAACAAACATTTTCACAACTTAAGATGGGATGAAGGTTTCATTAATTATAACATGATGCCGCACATTATGAATCATTATTGCAAAGAGTTTAAAATTATCTACACAAGGGGATTGGAAAAAGCAAATTGGATACAATCATTTACAAGCAACGAAGTGATTAATGCAATAATTGATAAAGATTTCCAATGCTACTTCAACGAACTTTGTATTTCATCAAAAAGTTTTAAACATCGAAGGTCGCAGTGCGCTTTAAAGAATGCCTACCGCTTGAACAATTTCCTTCAACAAAGTGGTGGGTGTAGTGTCAGTAGTGGGGGTAGTGTCGATTATAAAAGCGAGAGCGCTACCATGACGCAGCATGAGTATTACTCTAACCTCCGAAGAGACAACATCTCCGACGGACATTCTTATTAACAAGAAGATTAACAACAACATCAAGATGGCATCACAGAACTTACTTCAAAGTTTAGTTGATCAGTTCAACGCTCATTCTAAATCATCAATTCTACCTACAAAGAAATGTTCTGAACTAAAAGAAGAAAAACACTACATCATTCATACGATTAAGAAAATGGAAACTTCAGTAGGTGATGCTATTAATTGCACATTAAGCGAGGCTCCATATACAGTTGGTGATGAACCAAAATTTCAGATCTTCCTACCAAGACGCTTTGTACAACTTCTTCAAAATGAAGATCTTCGTGTAGTTCAACCCGGCGCACTCTATTTGGTTTCGCACGGACCAAGTGGAAACAACTCAACTGAACTAACTATTCATGTAACACCTACTACTGATTAGTTTGTACATAACATTGTAACTATTTGTTTGTAATTGTTTTTCAATAAATATGATATAAAGAAAAAACAAAAAAAAATTAAAAGAAGCAACATATGTGATGTCTTTGTACATTACAATATGTTGCTTTTTTTTAAAAATTCCACGGGATGACCTTGACCCACTTTTGTGTGATTATAAAAGCGAAAATCTACTTGTAAAATTCATCAGTCTACGACTACCTTTCGTACCGAACACATCTCGCTCACTCTATCGCTTAATATAAAAACTAAAAGATGTCTCTCAAAGTCAAATGTGCATCTTATGATACCAACACCATTACAACTTTTGAACAACTCGAAGATTTAACCAACGAAATGCGAGTTTTACTTACCGGTGGTTATCACTTAACTGTTGATGTTAGTGCTACTAATACAAGGATGTTCACTAAAACAAAATATTGCGATGATGAAATATTTATTTCTACACAACCTACAACTTCTTCATCGCCAACTGGTCAACATAACATCAAGTTCCAAAAGTATTACCAATGTTGAATAACTTTTGACAGACAAAACTACAACTAAAGAATCACATGATCAATGTGAGTTAATAAAAAGGATGTGATACTTGTATAAATAATCATTTGCTTCTCAGCTCTCACCACGACAAGACCTATTTAAGAAAATGTTGTACAGAATGATGATTCAACTTGATGGAAAAATCTATGGAAAAGACTACAACACCGTTGAACAAATGACCCAAGATTTAGATGTATTAACTAAAGAAGGATATCAAGCTAAATTAATTTTAAAATTTCCTGAAGTACATCCATTATCAACAGAAGAACTTGTTGCTATGGCTAAGGCGGAGAGAGAGAAAAAGTCTGAAGAAAACAAAGAGAAACAAACTTCCTAAATTTTAATAATCCTTACACTTGTAAGGTATAATTTTTTAAAACTCCATTTGGATGACCTTGAAATTACCCCCACCACTTTTCACAGTACATAAAACTCACTATTCAACACTATACACTCTTATTCTTTCACTGGACTCCGCAGCGTCAACATGGAAGAGCAAAAATACAAGTACAAACCTCGTTACTGTTGTGAACAACAGTGTACAGATTTAGGACCAATGATGGTGGATGGGTTAGCTTGTACTAAATGTGAATTCTTCGGATCTTGTTATTGCAAATGCAAAACAAAACAACTACCACCACCGGAATTGCAAACTTTCAAATTTTACAAATCAAGATATTTTCATACATGTTGTCCTCAAAGATGTTTCAAATTTCACCCTCTAGATCTTGCTCATTGTCAACGCACCAATTCTCATCAAGATGATTTTTGTACACATATGATAAAAAGATGTAAATACAGATCAGATTGGTATTCCGATCCTGTAGAACCATCAAATGTGTAATTTCAGTTTTACACTCTTTTTTAAAACTTCATTTGGATGACCTTGAGATTTCCCCCACCACTAGTTCTAATTTTTATATAATATTAAATCATTCCACTTCCAACACTCTAACTAACAACATGGAAAACAAATTTATCAAGTTTGAACATATAATAACTGACAGGGAGGAGATGGAAGAATTGTTTCAAAACTTACTTTCTATCATTGACGAATATCCTATAAGATGGTTCAGAATTGTAGTTCAATATTTAAATCCTGGTGAATTGTTTTCTTCATCGAGTGAAGAGGATGAAACAACTACTTCGGTTCAAATAATTGAATTAAAAGACGAAGAAGAAGAACTAAACATTTTATTCAATCATAAGCTCAAGGTTCCCCATATAAAAGCCCCCTCCCTAGACAGCCCCCCTCCCTAGACGCCTGCTCAAGGTCGCCATTATATAAGCCCCCTCCCTATGTGCCGATCCTCATTCCATCCCCGACTCTTCAACGATGAACAACTCTCCTTTGGCCCGAATGCATTCTAGTTTTGAAATAAACTCTAAAGAAGAGTTACAAGACATTTTTAATATTTTACAAGAACTTGTAGATAATTTTACAACCATCAAAATGAATTTGGAAATAACATACGATTGTCCTATTTGTGATAAAGTTGAAAGTTCGGACGAAGACAGTTTACTAAATCTAACTCCTGCACCATCTGACACTACTGATAGTAATAACGAAGAGCAAAATATTTCCCCCACTACTTCTTTATAATTCTTCGCTCCCCCCACCACTTCTTTATTTAACTAACATTTCTCGCTTTCACTTCTCATTCCGTCTTCGACTTTTGAACTATCAACATCACTTGTTTTAAAATTTCAAACACTAACACAATCATGATGGATATAATGGATGAAGTTCCCTTCATAACTAGAATGGAAGAGGATAAATTGAAATTGGAAATTAAACGATTGGAAATGGAACGGGAAAACCAACTCGAAATGTTACATTTGTTCAAGCTTTTCAAATACATCATCTGGGGACTCTGCGTTTACCTTCTCATCGTCGTTGGTGTTTGCATTTACAACTCTGTAATTCATCACAAAAGTTCAACTTGTTTAAACTCTGCTGTTGCACATTAATTGTATATTCACTAATAAAATTCAAAAGTTACTTCAACCTATCCTACTATTACCAACTAGTTCAACTTAGAACTATTTCTGGTGGTAGTTGGGTAGGCTTTTTTAAAACTTACTCTGGATGACCTTGACATACTTTCCAGATCCTATTTATAAATTTGAATTTTAGTTTTAAACTAACTTTTAGTTTTGTTCAACTATTAAGAGTTTTGTTAACACCGTCAAATTTCAGTTTTCAACTAACTTTTAATTTATGTACACTTTTAGTTCAACCCTAGTTACTTTATTCGCAAATTCAGTTCAACCGACCGCCAACGCTATTGCCATCTCCACCCCAATATTTTAACATTTCTGCCCCCAACACCTGCCCGAACATCTGCCCATAGGGGCAGCTGCCCGGACATCTGTTCGGTTTTAAAAATATAAAAGAAAGGTAAAGGAGTGGGGGTGGCGCATGCTCACCAATGCAAAACTAAGGTTTGAGGTTAGAATTATCCATGGCGACCGCCATGTCTAGTTCAGTTTTACCACATAGAGTCGGCGACCAGTTATTGATCTAAAGGAGTGGGGGAAGGAGTGGTGGGGGAAGGTTGCCATTTTATAACCCCTCTCCCTAGGCGGCTCTTCTCATTCGATCGCTAACTTTCAAACGATAAACACCTCTCCCATGGCACAAATGAATTATCCCACTATCACCAACTAGTTCAACTATTTCTGGTGGTAGTTGGGTAAGCTTTTTTAAAACTTACTCTGGATGACCTTGGCATATTTTCCAGATCCCAGTTATAAGTTTGAATTTCAATTTTCAACTAACTCTTAATTTTTGTTCAACTATTAGAGTTTCGTTAACACCGACGAATTTCAATTTTGAACTAACTTTTAATTTATGCGCAAATTCACTTCACCCTAACGCCAACACTATCGCCATCTCCACCCCAACCTATATGACATAAAATATAACTACAGCATCTCATATATACCCTCTAACCCCCACCGGAAGCTATGTGACATGGCAGCTGGCGCCAGCTGCCGCGTCACGTGGCTCGGTGGGCACGTGGCCGGTTTTAAAAGTGACCAAAACACACTACTTGACTCTAAACTGGTAAAGTCCTCTGGGCGTCAAAAAGGCTGTCATAGGGCGAGAATTTTCTTCAACTTCTACTTGCCAGTAGCCGGAATTCAAATCCAGAGTACTAAAGATCTTTGCTCCACTAACTTGCTTAATTAAATTTCGCAAGTCAGGCATGGGATAAGCATCTGAGATAGTCTTGTTGTTAACTTTCCGCAGGTCAACACATAGTCTGTAATCTCCATTTTTCTTCTTTGGTAAAACTATCGGTGAAGCCCATGCCGATGTTGAAGGCTCAATTAAGCCTTGGTTCTCCATTTCCTTTACTTTTTCTGTGACGAATTTCCGTTTATCAGGATTTAGTGTATAGGGCCTCTGTTTTACTGGGTTGTTATCTTTACAAACTATTTTTTGTTTAACTTTTGTTGTCAATCCAATTTCGTGAGTTATTACTTCTGAAAATTTTGAAAGTAATTCTTCAAGACTTCTTCTCTGTTCAATCGATATTGGTCCTGTTTTTAATTCGGATACAATGTCGTCAGGCAATCTTTTATTTCTAGAAACATCGTTTTTGTCCTTTACCCATGCCAACCTGACTCTGCTTTTGTTACCAAAAAATATTTCATTGGCAGTGTAATCAATTACAACCCCAAATTTTGTCAAGAAATCATGCCCTAGAATTATATCTGGAATTAGGTCTTTAACAACTTTAACCGGCAACTCAATTATTTCACCTGAACATTTGGCTTGTAGAAAGGTATATCCTTCAATCTGGTAATTTACTCCGGATACAGCGCCCTTTACAAATGATAATTTATCTGGCCGAGTAGGTTTCAAAAGTCTCGCCACATGGGTATTTACGAATGAATGGGACGCTTGAGTATCCAAGATTGCAGTAAATGGTCGGTTACACACCTTTATACCGATTGCCGGACGGGAATGTGTGGTGCCGCCTTCACTAACAATCTGTCCAATACACCTGCCTTTCAGCCACGATTCGGATTGGGGCTCAATATCATTCCTGGAACCATCCCCGCCCCGGCTAGAATGGTCCCGGCCTAGTTTTCCGGACAACGAGACTTCATGTGTCCGGAGCGTCCACATTTATAGCACTTAGGAGACTCATCCGACGTTGAAGACCTCGTTTTCGTTGAGGGAAAACTGGATTCCTCATCTAACTTGGACACTATATTTCTTAATTCCTCGAATGTCTTGGGTTGGGCGACTTTCACCAGTGACCTCACCTTATCGTTGAGCAGCTCAATAATGTAAGGTACACTATTGCTAATATCCTCACCGTTGTTTACTCTCTTAAAGAGTTGCATTTTCTGTATGACGAATGCGCCAGACCTCATCCCACTGGGCTGCACTTCTGTCAAAAACTTTTTCTGTACGGAGGCTTTGACCGCTTCCGAGTCAAACCGCTGGAAAAATTCCTTCTTGAATTCCTCCCAGTCGAGGCTTAGTCCCTTAATATTTTGCCACCATGTCCCTGACTGTCCCCTTAGTTGCTGGACAACCATCTGAAGATAAATTTCTTCGGGGATGTTCGTCCTACGCAACAAGGATTCACATGTGGCGATAAAAGACCTGGGGCATTCCTCAAGTCTACCCTGGAATTCCGGTAGGCTGTCCTTTATAACCCTGGGATCCACAGGCATTCCGGTGGATAGTTGAGAGCCCAGGGATGAATCAGTAATTTTGACACTTTTAGCGAATTTCAATTTAATCTGTTTAAATTTCTTTTCTAATTGTTCCTCAAAGTTGAGAAACTTATCCTTAATTTCGTTTGATATTGTGCTAAAACTCTCTGCTGTTGTTGGTGTCTCTTTACACATTAATAATGATATTCAGGCAATGCACAGAATACCTACTAAACGAGAAAAGGGTCCTAAGCCTATTGTTGTACAATTCTCAAATAGGCAAATTAGAGATAAATTCCTCGCTAAATGTAAAAAAACTAAAATAACTTCTAATGATTTTGATGAGCAAGTCCCACTGACAAATGTCTATGTTAATGAACACTTAACCCCATTCAACAAAAATCTACTTTTTAATGCAAAAAAAATGAAAGAACGAGGATGGAAGTTTGTCTGGGCTAAAGAGGGAAAAATATATGTCAAGAAGGATGAGAGTGGAAAAAGAATTCGTATAATGTCCCTGGAGCAAATTGACAAACTAATGGTGTGATATTGGACAGCTGTTCAGTGCAAAAATAAACTTTAGTTAGTTGTTTATTAGTTATGCCTGGCAATTCTGGGAATTTTGTTAATAGTATAAATAATGACTTTAAAATATTTGCATTAAATATTCGGAGTCTACGGAAGAACTTTGATGAACTGCACATTTATTTATTTAGCTTAACAGATGTGTACAATCTAATTATTCTCACTGAAGTCTGGATAAAAGAAGGCGAGCAAGATAAGTTTCAACTGCCAGGCTACGACATGTTGCTGCAGCCAAGGCCAGACGGGCGAGCGGGCGGTGTGTGTGTCTACGTTGAGTCATCGCTCCGTTACTCGTATCAGCTGATCCTGCTCCCTACTGCCGAGGTGATCAACGTCGTCTGTAGTATTGTGCACGACAATAAAATGCACCAGATTTCTGTTTATGGCATTTACAGACAGTGTAAATGTACTTATAACCAATTTAAAGATGATTTTGAATCTGTTTTAAATAAATCGATAAATCCCACAATTATCATGGGTGATTTAAATATTTGTTTACTAAAAAATAATAATTCATCTAAAGATTATTTAAACTTAATATCTTCATTTGGATTTGAAAGTCTAATTAACATACCTACTAGAGTAATGAATAATTGCGAATCATGTATTGATCATGTTCTTGTTAGAAAATCAAAAAATTTTAATATTGCTAGTAATGTTGTAAAACTTAGTATCACTGATCATTTTGCTTTGCATGCATCTATATCTGAGATGTTAAAAACAGAGGACCGACCAAAATATTGTAAGATATTAGATAGTAGTATGTTTAGGAGACAATTACGGCTTGCAAATTGGAATAATGTTTATGATGAAAATAATGTAGATGTAAGTGTATGCAATTTCTACAAAACGTACAATGATTGTTATATAGCCTCGTGTACACTAAATAAAATAAATAGTAAAAATAGGAAAAGAAAAGAATGGGTTACCGACAGTTTAATTAGATTAATTAATAGAAAGAGTAACTTATATAAATTGTACTATAAGAATAAAAATAATGTAGCTTTAAAGAATGAATACAATAATTTTTCTAAATATGTAAATGGTCAAATTAGAAAAGCCAAAATGGATTATTATGCAACATTGATCGATAACTGTAAAGGTGACTCCAGGAAATATTGGAATGTAATCAAGGGTATTGTAAAAAATAAGAAAAAGTCTTTGGATCTTATTCAAGTTGAAAACAAATTAGTTGATGTGACTGGCAATGAATTTGAAGTTGCAAATGAATTTAACAAATATTATACTTCTATAATTTCTAATTTAAAATATGAAGCTTTTGGGTGTGACTTGTTTAAGGAGAATGAAAGCGAGCATGAGATTTTGTTTGATAAATTTGATTGTACACTTGTAGATGTGATTAATGTTATTAATTCAATAAAAAATAAGCGTAGCACAGGTATTGATGGCATTAGTATAGTTACAATTAAGAATAATATAGATATTTTTGCTCCTCTTTTATTTAATATGTTTAAAAAATCTCTAGATCAAGGAAGAGTGCCAGATGAGTTCAAAATAGCATCCGTTGTCCCTATATACAAAGCTGGTGACCGCTCTAATGTCTCGTCCTATCGGCCCATATCAGTAATTAATGTTGTAGCTAAGATTTTTGAGACTTTAATTAAGAATCAAATTGTTAATTATTTTTACAGCAATTCACTTTTCTCTCCTTATCAATTTGGGTTCCTACCTGATAGGGGTACAGATTTGGCCATTGAAAGACATGTTAGCAGAATTGTTAATGCATCAGACAAATACCAGTTCACAGTAGCGGTCTACTTAGACTTTCAGAAAGCCTTTGACGCCTTGGATATTGATATTCTTTTAAATAAATTTAAGTTCTATGGTTTTGGTGGTTTAGCTTTTGCTTGGTTGAAATCTTTTTGTAAAGGGAGGAAGCAAGTAGTAAAAATAAATAATGTTCTAAGTAATCCGCTTGAACTGCACTTTGGCACAGCCCAAGGCGGGGTGTTAGGTCCTGTCAATTTTTTGGTTTATATTAATGATTTATTAAACTTGAATTTATATTCATCCGTGTTTGCCTATGCAGATGACACTGCACTAGTATGCTCTGCTTATAACAGGCATGCTTTGAAGGTAAAAATTGATAGAGACCTGCAAAAAATTTCACAATGGTTGTCATCTAATAAGCTTTTGATCAACACTAGTAAATCTAAGTGCATGGTATTCTTTGATTATCACCTATCAAATGAGCATTTACAAGATCAATTCAATCTATATTGTCATAAACATCAATGCTTGTATAATTGTACCTGCAGCAAGATTGAAGTAGCTGATAGTGTTAAATACCTAGGCCTTTATTTAGATAAGCAACTCAAATGGGGTTATCACATAGACTATTTATCAAAAAAATTAAGGAAGGTTAATTATGTTATTTATCATTTAAGAAATTTTGTAAGAAGTGACCAATTAAAAAGTGTATATCTTTCCTGGTTTGAGAGTCTCATGAGATTTGGTATTGTTCACTACGGTGGAACATATGCCACCTATTTGAATACAATCATCATGAACCAGAGGCATGCACTAAGAGCGATGTTTAATGTTAAACGAATGGAACCAATTAGTTATATTTTTTCTGAGCAAAATATTTTAACATTTAAACAGCTATATCTCAACACAGTAATTTTGTTTGTACATAAGTTTATTAGCCAATTTAAATTTAGAGATATCAAAGTAAATACAAGATCTAGCCAGAAACTAATATTGGAAGTTCCCTTATTAACAAAAGAATCCAGCAGAAATCAGTTTTGTTATATGGCCCCCAAAATATTTAATGACTTCTTATCATATTGTGGGCATAGTATAATATTTGAGAAAAAATCAAAAGTAAAATTAAAAGCCCTTAATTATGTTAAAAATGTTGCAGATATTATACTCTGAGTCGATGATTATACTGTTTATAGATACTTTTATTCATGTTATCAATATTTAGTAGTTTATCATAGTTATTTTATTTGTTATTTGCTTGTTATTTATATTGTTGTTGGTTATATGAATATAATTATTAATTGTGTTTGATATTTATACTGTATTTATGTTAGTAGATAGTATGCACCCGCCTTGAGCTAATGAATTATAAAATTATTGTACTTAAAGTTTCAAATGCTAGTTGTGGTATGATCTTGGTTTGTGGTATATGTCCTTAGTCTAAAGTGATTGTGTATTTTGATTTATTTGGACTATCAGTAGTTTGAAATGGACTAATGCACCAACTCGCTCCCGCGCGCGCTGTTTTAGCGCATTGGGAGATAAATTGTAATACCGATATGTATAATAATTATTGTGAATAAAGAGATTTTGAACTTGAACTTGAAC